>JXCR01147254.1:91310-179184 GCA_002079205.1 Phalaenopsis hybrid cultivar
TATATTTTTCTTAAATCTCCCTAAGTCCAAAGAACTTTGGTTTTTGTAAATTTATTTTATTTATTATAATTATTTTAACATAAATTTAAGAAAGATATATTTTTTGCATTTAAAAATACATAAATAAATTAGGAAAATTAAGAAAAATATTTTAAAGGGGTCCTAAGTGACGAGGGAACCATTAGGATCAATTTTGGGCATTTTCATATTTTCGAATTTTTAATAATTTTATATTTATTGTTAATTCAAAATATAGCTAAACAATGAACTATTTTTTGAAATTTTTTTTTTTTATTTTTCTTATGTGTCCCTAATTACAGGGAACCCAGAAAACTACTTTTCATAATTTTTCTAGTTATAGTTAAGTTACTATAATTATTTTATTGTAAAAATACCATTTTACTTAAAAATGGACTATAGTGCTCAAACTAATTCAAATGTGTTTCAAATTTTTAGAGTGAGTTAAAATAATATTTTTTATAGTGTGGGATCATTTTTGTTAATTTTTTAATATTATTTTGTTCATTTTAATTTTATTTATTTTTAGGATTTAGTTAACCATAGTAATTTACATAAACATTTAAATTTCATTTATTATTCTCTTAGAGTCCTCTTTCCAAAGGAAACCTACTAAAATAAGTTGCTTATTTTTCTGATTTATATTTTAATTTAAAAAATTATTTTAAGCAAAAATAGAAAACTAGGTTTGAAAGTTAGGATTTCAAAGGTATAGATGATCACTGTCCTTAGAAAAATCAGAGAACATCCCTAATAACATGAGAAACCAACCTCAATAGTTTCAAGCCGTGGCAATTATTATTTACTTAGTTAGAATCTAAATAGTTCATAGGGTATTTAATTAATTAGAAATCAGAGACACATCANAATAGTTTCAAGTCGTGGTATTATTATTTACTTAGTTAGAATCTAAATAGTTCATAGGGTATTTAATTAATTAGAAATCAGAGACACATCAAATAATTTTTATTTATATTCAACATTATTCTCCTCAGTTCACTGAGCAAGTGAGTAATTTTTTTTTATGGTTTTTCTACACCAATTTATGGATTTTTTACATTTTGGAATTTGTTTAAGTCATTTAAATCATATTTTCCTACTTAACATAGTCAACCACCACTGCAACAAGGGACTCTTCAAAGCTTCACGGAGTACTCCCTAATTTGTTGCTCTTTCCACCTTAGCTGTCATGCGGCAGTGCGTTCATGAACTATTTCTTCGTTCGATGTCGTCTCATCGCTTGGATCAATCCACACGCTAAAGGGATGACATCCATTCATCATCCAAATCATCCTAACATGAGAACCGTCCATACAAAATTGCTTCGATCTCACTCAATTCTCAATGAAATCACTCGTGGTTTCCTCCTACACGTTCAAATGAATGAGGCAAACATCTCCATATGATTGATCAGACATGGAGATAGAATTTTCATCAAAAAATCCTAAACCAAGCTTGGCTAGGGGTAAGATGGTGCATAGCTTAGTCCAAGTGGTGTAACCTCATTTTTAATGGTTCTTCACATTTGTTATGACATCACGAAGTTCCTCCAAGTGTTGATTTCAACCGAGGTTGACTCTAACAAAGAGTTAGATCAGAGGGTGGAGTTACCTTGGTCTAACAGTGGGTTAGAAAGCTCAAAATGATGGGGTTTGAGTTGGAAACTTCTCCTTAAGCTCTGGTAAAGCTTAAGAGAATTTGAATATGCTGTTTGAGTGAGTTTGGTGTGATGGCGTGAAAGGTCCTAATTTTGGGCTGTGAAATTAAGCTTGGACACTAGAAATTAGGGCTAGAAAATGGTGGGGATGAGCTTCTCTAGGTTTCTAGGGAGCCTAGGGGAACTTTGGTAGAATTCTGTTAAGGTTTAAGAACTCCCTTATTCTTGGTTGTGGAGAGGGGGAATTAAATAGAGGAGCTCAAGGCTTCAAGAGGGCTGGCCAGTGGGTGAAAATGGGAACTTAGGTGGAGGGAAGAGAGACTTCAATTTCTAAAGGGAGTGAGCCAAGNGAGCAAGTGAGTAATTTTATTTTATTTTTATGGTTTTTCTACACCAATTTATGGATTTTTTACATTTTGGAATTTTTTTAAGTCATTTAAATCATATTTTCCTTCTTAACATAGTCAACCACCAGTGCAATAAGGGACTCTTCAAAGCTTCACGCAGTACACCCTAATTCGTTGCTCTTTCCACCTTAGCTGTTGTGCGGCAGTGCGTTCATGAACTATTTCTTCGTTCGATGTCGTCTCATCGCTTGGATCAATCCACACGCTAAAGTGATGACATCCATTCATCATCCAAATCATCCTAACATGAGAACCGTCCGTACAAAATTGCTTCGATCTCACTCAATTCTTAATGAAATCACTCGTGGTTTCCTCCTACATGTGCAAATGAATGAGACAAACATCTCCATATGATTGATCAGGCATGGAGATAGAATTTTCATAAAAAAATCCTAAACCAAGCTTGGCTAGGGGTAAGATGGTGCATAGCTTGGTCCAAGTGGTGTAACCTCATTTTTAATGGTTCTTCACATTTGTTGTGACATCATAAAGTTCCTCCAAGTGTTGATTTCAACCGAGGTTGACTCTAACAAAGAGTTAGATCAGAGGGTGGTGTTACCTTGGTCTAAAAGTGGGTTAGAAAGCTCAAAATGACAGGGTTTGAGTTAGAAACTTCTCCTTAAGCTCTGGTAAAGCTTAAAAGCATTTGAATATGCTGTTTGAGTGAGTTTGGTGTGATGGTGTGAAAGGTCCTAATTTTGGGCTGTGAAATTAAGCTTGGACACTAGAAATTAAGGCTAAAAAATGGTGGGGATGAGCTTCTCTAGGTTTCTAGGGAGTCTAGGGGAACTTTGGTAGAGTTTTGTTAAGGTTTAAGAACTCCCTTATTCTTGGTTGTAGAGAGGGGGAATTAAATAGAGCAGCTCAAGGCTTTAAGAGGGTTGGCCAGTGGGTGAAAATGGGAACTTAGGTGGAGGGAAGAGAGACTTCAATTTCTAAAGGGAGTGAGCCAAGTCAAAGAGTTTTAAATTTAGGTTTTCGCCATGGGGACCTCTTGGTTCTGGTGTTTTTCAGTGACTAAGCAGGCAAGCTATGCTAGTGCTAGTGGCTAGGTGGTTTAGGGGAGCCAAAGGAAGACTCCCCTGTTTGGAATGCAATTGGCTGGTAGTGTACTCCATCAGACCTTTGATCATTCTCTTTATTTCATATGGCATCAAATCCACCTAATCATTTCTTAAGTTACATGGGGATTCCCTTGCTTATCTTTAGTTAAATTGTAACAACAACCACATTGGATGGTTATCCTGCCTTTTCCTCGCATCAACTTTCATGTATCTGAATAAGTTCTTTCCATTAGTAAACTACCCCGACCTCTGTCTCTCAAGTTGAAAATGTATTCTAGAATTATTCTTTCATCTTTTTTGGACAAGACTTTGTCTAGAGCACCAGCCTTCCAGAATGTTGACGAACTTTTCATGTATTTCCTCAAAGAATTGAAATTCTTGTTTTTTAACTCTGTTCACCTTTTCCAGTTCCTCCATGGGGATCTGTTGAGATTGTTGAGGCGGCTCCCTCTTCTCCAAATATGTAGGATACCATGTCTAACTTGGCTTTGAAGGTAATGGAATATATGACTCAGTATCCGGGTAAGCTATCTCCTGATGTCTCGTGTCGGCGGCTATGAACTTCTTAACATAACTGTAGTGGTCTATGTGGAGAACATTGCATGCTTAGAATTCCACGAATGCTCCTCTGGTTGATTCTTGAATAGGAACTTTGATGTAACACATCGGGCAACCCCTGTAAAGTCCATCCGGTACTGCTAGTGGTATATGCTCTGCAATAAACTCGCACCCGTCCTCTGTGGCAGGCCAACTAGATGAAGTTTCTCTCATGCATGGGTCGTAAAACCCCACATCAGGAATTGGGGTGAATAAATTTTNTGTTGATGCTTAAATAGGAACTTCGATGTAGCACATCGGGCAACCCCTATAAAGTCCATCTGGTACTGCTAGTGGTATATGCTCTGCAATAAAATCGCACCCGTCCTCTGTGGAATGCCAACTAGATGAAGTTTCTCTCATGCATGGGTCGTAAAACCCCACATCAGGAATTGGGGTGAATAAATTTTCTTTCTATTTCAGGTGTTTCTTTTCCTCTTGTAGAAAATCTATGTGCTTATGGCGATTAACGTTTCAACTTTGAGTCCTACTTAAAGGCGCATCTGGAGTTCTTTCTTCATCGACACTGATTAGATCCCCGTTGGCACAGTTATAATTGATGGTAAGCGAATACTTACTTCTTGTAGATTTTTTTGCGTTATCACTTTCTTCCTCTTCGACAAGGAGTCTTCTTTTGCATTGATGCTCAATAGTGATGGTAGTCCTTCTTTCTCTTGATGAGTGACTATGTCTATCAGGGGACCCTCATAATTCACATTGACTTGACCAAAGTCTAAGAATAAATCTATGATGCCACCCTGAGTTGCCCTTTCTCTTTTCAATGTGAGATTTAAGCCGTCTTTAAAAGCAAAAATCATCTTGAGTCCCAATATTTTTCTACAAAAGACAGAAAAACATTAGTGCTCTAAAATTCAGCACGAATAAGAAAAAAAATATGATGCAATTATTAAACATAAGTTTTCAGTTATAAGGGTGCAAATTTCTAATTTAATTTATTTTAATATAATGGAATTTCAAAAATATAAATGAAAAGAGGAAATTATAGTCAACAAAATCCAAAATTTTCATCAGAGTGACGTCAATTTTATTACCAAATTTTGGACCCAGTCACAAAAGCTTGGCTAAATAAATAACCCCATAATAGTCAAAATTTCAAAATGTTGATTTCAGGCAACATCACATTGGGTAGTATGTCATCAAGTAGTGTTCATTGATCGGTAGCATAGATCTTTCACCTCAAAAATCCACCAGCTGGTATACTCCTCCCGAACAGCCCTTCTCTATGTGAATTGGTCCCTCCCAAGTTAGTTCAAATTTTTCACTTATCTTGCGGTGCACAAGAATAAGTCTTTTGGAAATAAGAATAAGGTCACCAACTTTGAATGCCCTTGGGAATTTCATCTGTTATTGTGCTTCAAGTCGTTTTCCCTTGAGACTTTCCAATTCTTCAAGTTTGAGCTTTGTACTTTCATCTGTTGTAATTTGGTTGGCAACAATGACTTTGAGAGACGTGTTTGAACTTCCAGTAGCAGCACAACCTCAGATTTGTACACAAGCGTGTAGGGTGTACATTGCGTAGGAGTTCTGAACATCGTCTGATAGACCCACAAAGCTTCTAATAGTTTATTATGCCAATTCTCCGGGAGACATGCCAATTTCCTGGCAAGTTTTTCTAAAGCATCGGCAATGAAGTTATCTCCTCTAGGAATCTGGTAGAGAGTCACACTGGGGATTTATTCAAGAAGCTTCGTTTCATACTTATGATACTCTATTAACCTTGGCTTCAAAATCTTATACTATGCCATGACATGCTGGATGACGAGTTGTGAGCCGCCTTAGACTACAATATCTGTTATATCCATTGAGATTTTCAATTCTAATCCAGTGATTAGTGCTTCATATTCTGCTTCATTATTTATACACGGCTCTGCCAGGTGGTAAGGGAATCTCAACATGTAGTTATCTAGTGTGATGAAAATTAGACCAATTCCTGTTGTGCCAGGTAAAACTATTGCTGATCTTTTGTCCTTTCAGGCTTAAGCAGCCCAATAAAAGTACATTTCTCAATGGCTGGCATTGGACGACTATACTTATAGTATTTGCTCATCTAACAATTCATCGTTGAGTGGGGACCCAGCTGAAAGTGGGCGTGTTCTGAGAAAATCTGCTAAAATATGTCCCTTGATAGCACAGAGGGCAACAAAAGTTATTTCGAATTGCAATAAAATCATTGACCATCTTGCTAAACATCCGGAAAGTGTTGGTCAGGTCATTAAAGATTGCACAAATTAACTTTTAAAATTAGAGTAATATTATGAGAGAGCATGAAGGTAAAGCTAGACAATGCTTCTCAATAGGCGGATACTTTACCATCATCGATATTAGATGATGACTCAAGTAATAGAGTGCATTTTCCGTACCCTAGTCATTGACTTGAGCTAACAGGGCTCCGAGAGAGTCGTCTAAGGCTGCAATATAAAGTATCAACGACTTTACCGGAATAGGGCCTGCAAAATAGGATTTCATTAAATATTGCTTAACATCCTCAAAGGCCTGTTGGAATTTCTCTTCCCAAATAAATTTGGCATCCTTTTTAATTAATGTCGAGAAGGGGTGACACCTACTTGAGAGATTAGAAATAAAGCGTCTCACATATGCAACTTTCCTTGGAAGGAGCGAAGTTGTTTCAATGTTTTGGGAAGAGGCATTTCAAAGATAGTTTTAATCTTATCCAAGTCGATCTTGATTCATCGATGACGGACAATGAATCCTAGAAATTTCTTNCTTTAGTCTTATCCAGGTCGATCTTGATTCATCGATGAAGGACAATGAATCCTAGAAATTTCTTGGAGGTGACGCCGAAGGTGCATTTTAAGGAATTAATCTTTAGATTATATTGTCATAATGGTTCAAACACGATCCTCAAATCATGAAAATGGTCTTTTTTTGTTTACTCTTGATGGAAAAATCATCCATGTACCATTCCACTTTGTTGTGAATGAGATCATTAAAGATCTTCATCATTACATATTGATATGTTTCTCTGACGTTCTTTAACCCAAATGGAATCACTGTGTAGAAAAAGATCCCAATCAGTGTCTTAAAAGCTGTAAGTATTGCATCCTTTGGGGCAATTTTAATTTGTTTGTAACCTGACAATCCATCCATGAAAAAGAAAATATCATGTACCGATGCGATGTCCACCATTAATTTAGGTATCGTTAACGGTTACTCGTCCTTTGGACATGCCTTGTATAAATCCCTGAAGTTGACACATACACAAATTTGTCCATTATTCTTCTTAACTTGTACAATATTGGTTAACCATGTGGGGTACTACTCTTCCCTTACAAAGTTAGCATCTATTAACTTCTTAACCTCGGCAATGACTTGTTGCTCTATCTCGAGGCGCATCCTTCTGGGAGCTTGTTTTACAAGGGTCATACCTTTATTCACTCTGAGTTTATGCATTGTGCCCTTTGAAGATAGCCCTGTAATTTCATCATAACTCCAGTAAAAACAATCTTTAAACTCTGATAACAGGTTGATTAGCTCCATAGATTCTTCATCATTGAGAAAGAACTTATAAATATTTGTCGGGGTTGTTCTTCAGTCCCGAGGTTGACCTCCTTCAATTCATCAATAGTTGACTTAATTTCTTCTACAAACTCTGGCTAAAAATCATCTATTAATTGGTCTTGAGAGTCATCCTCTACATCAAGGCAATCCTCTTCCAATCCACTAGTAACCAACCAAGCAAAATTTAGAGTCATCGACTAGTCCTACAGTACCAAATCCAAGACCTTCTTTCAAGTTGGGGGTTTGGCTTTTAACATTCCACAAATTTTCAAAGGGTTGTAGCTTATCCTTTGTCATCTATTTTGGCACAAATCCCTGTTGAATTAATTTGTGTACACAAGGAGAAAAGTAACCAAAAGGTAATTTCATTAATTCATTAGAATCATCTTCCAAATTTACATGATTTTCCAAAGTAATAGCATGGAAATCACGGTAAATTTGTTTGGCCTTGAACCAATGCTACAGACTTCTTTGACCTCTAAACTCTCAACCAATGGTGGATTGGAGTAAGGGTCATGATAGTCACATAGTGGTTGATCTGATCATACATCATCTCATATTTGCTTTTCTCCACATCTTCCAAGGATATCTCGTACTGTGGTTTCTTCTATTTTATCATCATGATTTCCTCCTCGGAGCTTCCTTCATCAGTATTTTCCTCTATGTTGATGTTGATGGTCAGTCTACTCCATCCAGCAATTGTATTGGTTCTTCCCCATCCACGCCCCCGACCTCGTCCTTGGGTGCGCAAACTAAAAGAACCCCCACAAACTTGTAGCAAAAGAGTGTTGGAAGATTGTTGAAATGAAGCTGAATGGCTTTTCCCTTGTAATCCCTCTGAATTTTCACTTTTATTTGTCACAACCTCATGAGAGAAGTCAATTTTCACTAGAGGCGCATACTAGGCATCATCTTTATGAATGTCAAATTCATGAACCAAAAATGACTGTAAATCTCCTTTGATACAATGTTCACTACACTTATCTACACTTACTACACTCATCTACACTCACTACACTTACTACACNGCTTGAATGAATTGTTAAGCTCGTTTAAACTGGGGAGATCTTTTTAGCAATCGTGGTTTACCTCTTCTCAGGGACTCCCATAAATTTAAAAGGACTTGCTATGAAATTTTTGTTTTAATATTTAATTTTGAAAATCTTGGTTAATTTTGAAAAATGGTTTCGTAATAAGCGGGTGCAAGTAATTAAATTTAAAAAAGGAAATTGCAATACAAAAAAGTAAATGCATACCCATCATCTTCTCACACTCCCGTTGAAACATTAGAACTTGCAACATATATATAATTTTGCATGAAATCTAAATAAATTGCGAGAACAAAAAATTAGAAAACCAGTTCAAGGTGTGTCTACCATACTCTATGTCATAACTTGGTGGGTCCTTAAAGGTTTTAATGGATGATTTTCTGGAGAAAAGTATAATAAGTCCAATTATCTTTCAAAATATCCAAAAGGTCATAAAAGTGTTTAAGAAACAATCTTTAACAACTTTTTAGAACACTTTGAAACATTTGGAGTTCATTTTAATCGATTATATTGTTCAATAAATCATCCTAAACTTTAGATTTACTTTCAGTAAATTAATACACCCTATGCTTAGTGTACCTTACTATCTTAACTATCCCAATAGTTGGGTAATTAGATAGTCCCATAATATTTTACTTAAGGGTTATGTAAGTGGATGCCCTTAGGGACAACTTAAGTAGTTATGAATATGATACCACCATTGAAGTTGGGCTTGTAGTGTTAAGAAGTGTTAATCAATATCGTCTTTCTTTTTTAAACCTCGTTAAACAATTTTGAATTGAGTCTAGTTCACTACTAAGCCCTTAACAATTTCATGGGTAAATTTGTAATTATCATAATGTTAATTTAAGTGAGATATATATATATTCTTAGTAAAGGATCATGCTACCATCTAATCACCAACTAGGGGCTTCAAATGAGTGAATTATTATCGTTCTAAATTAAGCCCATTACTTTAGGATCATCCAATAAAATTAAACTCGAGTCACAACAATTGATAAAATTAGAGTTCTACCTTCATCATGAAATGGTGTATAGTTGGTTTCTACCTCATAACTCATTATATTTCAAGCATCCAAGTGTTCGCTATGNAATGGTGTATAGTTGGTTTCTACCTCATAACTCATTATATTTCAAGCATCCAAGTGTTCGCTATGATTAAAATTACCCGTTTAAATATGGTTAATCCTAAATTTTAGTTAAGACATCAAAATCCAAAATTAACATTTTGCCCCTGTAGTTCTCCATTTCATAACTCAACAAATATAACTGAAATGACTTTGACAATTTTATGGTACCCCACTCATGGGTCAATTAAAGTATCAGAGGAGAAAATGTGATTTTTTTAATTTTTATTTAATTTATATAATTATTTTAACTCAAAAANCAAGTGTTCACTATGATTAAAATTACCCGTTTAAATATGGTTAATCCTAAATTTCAGTTAAGACATCAAAATCCAAAATTAACATTTTGCCCCTATAGTTATCCATTTCATAACTCAACAAATATAACTGAAATGACATTGATAATTTTATGGTACCCCACTCATGGGTCAATTAAAGTATCAGAGGAGAAAATGTGATTTTTTTTTAATTTTTACTTAATTTTTATAATTATTTTAACTCAAAAAAGGATTTTCAATTATAATTTATTTAGTTAATCAAAGAAAAGTTTTTGTTCATGGGAAAATTATTAGAGGTTCACCTAAGTTAGAGGACCACTTGAACAAAATTTCATAATTTTTTAATTATAACTTAGCTATTATAATTATTCATTGATTTTAATGATTAATTAAATAGTAAATATAAATTAATTTTAAAAATTATTTTTTATATTTTTCTTAAATCTCCCTACGTCCAAAGAACTAGCTTTTTGTAAATTTATTTTATTTATTATAATTATTTTAATGAAAATTTAAGTAAAATATATTTTTTGCATTTAAAATTACATAATTAAATTAGTAAAATTAAGAAAAATATTTTAAAGGGGTCCTAAGTGATGAGGGAACTATTAGGATCAATTTTGGGCATTTTCATATTTTAGAATTTTTTATAATTTTATAGTTATTGTTAATTCAAAATATAGCTAAACAATGAACTATTTTTTTAAAATCATTTTTTATTTTTCCTATGTGTCCCTAGTCACAGGGAACCCAGAAAACTACTTTTCATAATTTCTCTAGTTATAGTTAGGTTACTATAATTATTTTATTATAAAAATACAATTTTACTTAAAAATGGACTATAGTTCTTAAACTAATTCAAATGTGTTTCAAATTTTTAGAGTGAGTTAAAAAAATATTTTTTATAGTGTGGGATCATTTTTGTTAATTTTTTAATATTATTTTGTTCATTTTAATTTTAGTTATTTTTAGGATTTAGTTAACCATATTAATTTACATAAACATTTAAACTTAATTTATAATTCTCTTAGAGTCCTCTTTCCATAAGAAACCTACCAAAATAAGTTCCATATTTTTATATTTATATTTTAATTTAAAAAATTATTTTAAGCGAAAATAGAAATTTAGGTTTGAAAGTTGGGATTTCAAATGTATAGATGATCACTGTCCTTAGAAAAATCAGAGAACATCCCTATTAACATGAGAAACCAACCTCTATAGTTTTAAGCCATGGTAATTATTATTTACTTAGTTAGAATCTAAATAGTCTATAGGGTATTTAATTAATTAGAAATCAGAGACACATCAAATAATTTTTATTTATATTCAATATTATTCTCCTCAGTTCACTTAACAAGTGGGTAATTTTACTTTATTTTTATGGTTTTTCTACACCAATTTATGAATTTTTTACATTTTGGAATTTGTTGAAATCATTTAAATCATGTTTTCCTACTTAACGTAGTCAGCCACCACTGCAACAAGGGACTCTTCAAAGCTTCACGCAGTACTCCCTAATTCATTGCTCTTTCCACCTCAATTGTCATGCGGCAGCGCGTTCATGACCTATTTCTTCATTCGATGTCTTCTCATCGCTTGGATCAATCCACACGCTAAAGGGATGACATCCATTCATCATCCAAATCATCCTAACCTGAGAACCGTCCATACAAAATTGCTTCGATCTCATTCAATTCTCAATGAAATCACTAGTGGTTTCCTCCTACACGTGCAAATGAATGAGACAAACATCTCCATATGATTGATCAGACATGGTTAGAGGTAAGATGGTGCATAGCTTGGTCCAAGTGGTGTAACCTCAATTTTAATGGTCTTCACATTTGTTGTGACATCACGAAGTTCCTTCAAGTGTTGATTTGAACTGCGGTTGACTCTAACAAAGAGTTAGATCAGAGGGTGGTGTTACCTTTTTATAACAGTGGGTTAGAAAGCTCAAAATGGCGGGGTTTGAGTTGGAAACTTCTGCTTAAGCTCTGGTGAAGCTTAAGAGCATTTGAATTTGCTGTTTGATTGAGTTTGGTGTGATGGCGTGAAAGGTCCTAATTTTGGGCTGTGAAATTAAGCTTGGACACTAGAAATTAGGGCTAGAAAATGGTGGGGATGAGCTTCTGTAGGTTTCTAGGGAGTCTGAGAAAACTTTGGTAGAGTTCTGTTAAGGTTTAAGAACTCCTTTATTATTGGTTGTGGAGAGGGGGAATTAAATAGAGGAGCTCAAGGCTTCAAGAGGGTTGGCCAGTGGGTGAAAATGGCAACTTAGGTGGAGGGAAGAGAACTTCAACTTCTAAAGGTAGTGAGCCAAGTCAGGGAGTTTTAAATTTAGGTTTTTTCCATGGGGATTTCTTTGTTATGGTGTTTTGCAGTGACTAAGCAGGCAAGCTATGCTAGTGCTGGTGGCTAGGTGTTTTAGAGGAGCCAAAGGAAGACTTGATTGTGATTAGTTGGGCGGCTTGATGGCTGATAGCATATCAATCTTTGTTTTACCCAATTTAGGATGGGATTCCAAAAAACAAGGGGCCAATGGTCCATGGATTAACTAGGTTGGGCTAGCTAGATCTAGCTTGGTTCCTAGGGCTTAAACGTTGGCCGTGGTGACCATGGTTTGGTTAATTTGAATGGGTTTGGTCAAATTTGGGGTTTGGGATCAAAATTGTTGTTTTTTTAACATGGGTCTAGGTTGGGCTTGGGTTGAGATTTCGGTCAAGTAATTGATCGAATTCTTGTGGATGATTGTCATGAGAAGTTTGGAAAAAGAAATGAGTGATTTTGAAGTTATTTGGGAATTCAGTTAAGTGGAATTTGGCTCATGGCAACTTTGGGGCATTTGGGGTAAACATGGATTTGGATTGGGCTAGGGCTTGGATTTGGTTCAATTTTTTGTTCAAATTAGTTCAAGGGATTGTGATGAAGAGCTTTCAAAACCAATTAGGTGGAAATTGTAGAGTTATGGAGTTCAATTTTGCAGATTTTGAATTTTGGGGCAAAATTGTAGATTTGGGTGAGGTTTGAGGCTAGACCAAGGCAAATTGGAGGATCAAATTGATTTATAGGAGTTTCATGAAGAGATTAGATTAAAAATGGAAGGATCTAGGCAAGTTAAGGGACTCAATTTGGGAAATATTGAGGCTATGGTTAAAATTGGGGCTTTTGAGTGAGCTTGAACTTAATTTGAAATTTGGTTCAATTAAGCTTTAATTTGGCTTCAATTGTGACTATACATAATGAATTTGAGTTTATAATTGAAATTGGGGGTGATTGAAGTCAAATTGGTGGAAATTAGGGGGACTTAAAGGGCAATTTGGGAATTTTTATCAAATATGGTCAATTTGGTCAAATTGGGCACAATGGAGTCGTTCAAATTTGTTTTGAGGTCGTTTGTAATGATTATGAAGTATTTGGGAATTTTTGGAATTTTTGGGGTATGAAGGGCATTTTGGTAATTTTAGCAAAGTTAAGGGTATTTTGCAAATTTTAAAAATTATGGGGTGCTTTGGGCAATTTGAGTGGTTTGAAAGAGTGTCAGCACTATTTTAGGGGGGCTCTTCTATTGGAAGGTCCCGATCACCGAAATGGAAATCCTGATGCCCTCATCGGAGGGACATTTAATTTACATATATATAATTTTAGAAATATATGAAATCAAACTGATCTCATACCTTTCAAAGTTTAGCTGAAAGAGCACTACACCTCAAGTTAAGTATCTATCTCAAAGGATAGACACGTCAATTGATCGTGAGGCTCAATCAAATAAACTAAGGATAGACACAAGTATCTATCTCAAAGTATGCCATCCGTTTGATTTGCAAAACCATTTTATTATAAGCCAACAAATTCCCCAATTTAGTATGAAGAATTAAATAAGTCTATATTAAGTTGAGTTCATAAAGCTTCCTATAAGGGCAAGAACCTATAGTTAAATACATCTTAGTCACCGAAGTCATGGGATATTATCTTCAAAAAGTTCAAAAGATAAGACTTTTCAATGAGATCAGATAAAGAGGTGTGATATGAGAATGACTCAAATTTCAAACATTTTATTTTTTTAAGCCAAAGGAAGAAGAACTAGGGGATATCACGGATTTTAAGGAGAACCATGGTGACTTCCCAATCTACCTTATGGTTGGTTTCAATTTAAAGGACAAATAATTAAATGTTTTATCTTGCCAATTTTATTAATTAAGGCTTGCACTCATGCGAGACGATCGCACAAATAGCCTAGATGATGTGAGGATTTAGGTCGTGATTATCAAAAATCTTGGAATCCTAAAACAAGTAGTGCTTAAATTGTATACCAGGGCAATACAAATGCTTAAAGATTAATTGAGGATTTATGTCGCACTAGGAGGACAACCTCAAACTCCTATGGCTTGTTGTTTAAATCTAAGAAATAGTTTAGTTGTTTTAGACATGTTTTGTTGTTTAAGATGATCATGTTGCCCACAATGCTAACTTCAAGCTCTTTTTTGAGGCAAGTTTAAGTTTTAGAGGTGTCGAATTGTAAAGATTGAGAGAAGTATCAGGTTTATACGTTAAGTTTTCTAATTTGTCAAGTTTTGATGTTAAATTAAGTGTTTCCTAAGGTCATGGTTATTTAAATATTATGGGGGAGAGGTTAAAATTGATTAGGGCAACACTGATTAGGATCCAACGGTTCCCTTGTTCTGGTATCACAATTTTCTTTTGAACTTACTTAGCTTAAATGAATTGTGAAACTCATTTAAACTGGGGAGATCTCATTAGCAACCGTAGGTTACATCCTCCGAGGCACCCGTAAATTCAAAAGAACATTTTAAATTTAGTAAAATTTCAAAGGATTCATGGTTACCTTTGAAACAATTAATGTTTGTTTTGAAAAATGTTGATTAATTTTTTAAAAAGTTTTTTTGATTTTGAAAGTGAAGTAAGGTACTCACCCATACAGTTTACAATATTTGCAGAAAGTAAGATGACAGAAAATAAATAACACTATAAAAGCATACCTTTAATCTTCTCAGCATTCCGGCTGAAAAGTTAGTCTTTCGCAACATTTATGAATTTTTGCAATGGACAAAGTAACATATGCAAGTTTTAAGCAGTTAAAAGTATAACTAACAAACCAAAGCATGACATATTAAGTCCCAAAAGATCTTAATGGATGATTATAGAACAAAATAATGCAAGTCCAATTTGTCCTTCAGAATATTCAAGAGATTTCAAAGTATTCAGGGGATGACCCTAAACTGCTTTGAAGATCTCTTAAAATATCTGAGTTCATTCTAAACTTATCATATTGTTCCATTAAACATCCCATGCCAAATTAAAATTACATCATTACTCGGAGAACTTTGACATTTTAATTAATACAAGGACAAGATACTGAATTCATCTGTTGATATTTTACTTAAAAGTTATGTGGGTGAATGCCCCTAAGGCAAGTTTCAGTCATTAAAGATTTGATGCCCACCACTAAAGTTGGGCTTGATGGTGTTAATATTTAACAAAATTATTTTCTAAATCCCATCAAAACAAGTTTTAAAATTGAGCCTAGATCACTACCAAGCCCCTTAATAAATTTAATCGAAGAATGATTTGGCAAATGTTAGAATTTTAATTTAGGAGATATGGATTCTGATTAAAAGAAGTCAGTTCATTTACTAATTGTGGACTCAATCCTATGTGGAACATCCTCTCCCTAATTTAAACCCATCACTTGAGAATCATTTGATTTTGATCAAGTTCAAATTCTGATAATTTAACAAGTTGTAATTTCATTCTTATCATGGAATGGTGGCAAGTTGGTTTCGACATTTTACCCATTATCTTTCAATCATCCAAACATAATCACTAGGATCAAAATTACTCATTTTTTTATTAATCCTAAATTTTTATTGGGGCACAAAAAATCTTAAATTACTACCCTGCCCTTGGGGCTCTCCACTTCATAACTCATTAAGCACAATTCAAATAACTCTAACAAATTTTGAGTACCATATCCATAAGGTAATTAAAGTATTAGAGGAGAAAAATGTGTTTTTTTTAGATTTTAATTTAAATATATATTTTAAATTAGAAAATAGGATTTTTTTATTTAAATGATCAAAGTAAAGCTTTTGGTTTATAAGAAAAGTATTAGAGGTTCTCTTAGGTCAGAGAAAACACTTAGGCAAAGTACCATGATTTTTTGAATAAAATTTTTATTTTAATTTTATAATTATTTAATGACTTTTAGTGATTTAATGAAATAGGAATTTTGTTTTATTTAAAAAAATTAAATTTTATATTTTTATTAAACATCTTTAAGTCCAAAGAACTCAGAGAAAAAAAAATTATATTTTTATGATTTTTAATTTATTTATTATAATTATTTTAATGAGAAAATAAGAGAAATACATTTTAAGCCTTTAGAAATTTTTTTTTAACTTAGAGAAATTAGAAAAGATATTTTAATGAATCCTATGTGATCAGGGAACCATTAGGAACATTTTGAAATATTTTGGTATTTTTGGAATTTTTTAATTATTTTTAATTATTCTTAATTCAAAATAGAGCTAAAAAAGTATTTTATCAAAAATGATTTTTATTTTTCCTAAATGCTCCCAATCACAAGGAGCTCAGAAAACCACTTTTCATAAGTTTCCTAAGGGTGTTTAATTTATTAACTATTTCTGTGCAAAAATACAACGTTACTTTAGAAAATCATTTTTAGTGCTTAAACTTAATCAAATAATTTTCAAATTTTTTCGATGGGATAAAATAATTTTTACAAACAATGTGGAATTAAATTTATTGATTTTTTATTAACATTTAATTTACATAACTTAATACAAGATATATGCACTTAATTAAAAGTAGAAATTTACAAAATTATTCAAACCATCATGATTCCTAAGCTTCTCTGACCATAAGAAAGCAACTAAAATTATTTTCATAATTTTCGAAGTGGTATTTCAATTTATATAATTAAAATAAACAAAAATAGCCATCTTGACTTAAAAATTAAGGTTAGAAACACAGAGATGCTCTCTGACTTTGGAAAACTTAAAGAACATAGCCTCTATCATAGGTAATGAATCCTAAAAATTTCAAGCCATGGTGAACAATGCTTGATCATAATGAATTAAAATACTATAGAGAGTTTTTTAATTAACTAAAAATTAGAGAGTTAACAAATAATTTTCTTTTTTAGTCCCCATTATTCTCCTCTGTTCACTAATCAAGAGGGTATTTTTATTTTATTTTTATGACTTTTATACACAAAGATATGAGTTTTCAATATTCCAAAATTAATATAAATCAGAAATCCCTAATTTTATACTTATCCAGTTAAGCCGCCCAATCAATCTCATTTGCTCCAATCTTTACACACGGTGTTCCACCATTCAATTCCACCAGACACATCAGCTGCCATGCGACCCGCTATTCACGTACCAAGAGTTCGTCCGACTTGATCTCCTTCATCCACCGAATACTCGCGTGATCAGACGGCTCTTCATCATCATCCCCAAGTGTCCAAACCTAAAAACTGTTCACGCTAAAACCTTAATATCTTCATTGAGAATCAACCAAATTTCATGCGGTTTATTTTTAAACCTTCATCTACTCAAGACGCATCAAAACATATGATTAATCAAGCATTAAATCAATCCATTACACATGAAGAATTAAAATAACCCTCAATTAGATGGTTGTAGTCACTTTGCATGGACCCAATGAACCTCCATATGAATTCTCAGACAGTCGTGAATTTCTAGCTATGACTTTGATCAAACTCGATTTCAGGTGTTGGTCTAGAGCTATGTTAGAGGCTGTTTAAGATGGGAATTTTATGGGGAATAAAATCCTCCTACTCTGGTGATGGTGTGGGCAGGGTTAATTAGAATTTAGTAGACTGTGGAGGCATGAATAAATCTATACTGGTTCAAGCTGAAATTTGGAACTCAAATTGGGCTCTCATAAAAGAAACCAGAGGGGAAAATGGTGGGCTTGAGCTGAGGAGTTCTTGGAGAGTCTCTAGTGAGATTTTGGCTGAGTTTCCCCAAGGATTTGATGCTCACCAGTTTGGCTATGAAGGGGGCTATTTAATTAGAGAAGCTTGGGGTGACCACCAGGGGTAATTGATTGGTGCAAAATAGTACTTAGGTGGAGGGATAAAGAGACCTAGTGGCCAATCAGAGTTAGCCAGTTGCAGTGAGTTTAAATTTGGGTTTTGGCCAATAGTGGTTCCCTTGGGCTGGCTATTTTTGGTGGATGAGGTGGTGGCTGGCCAGGGTTCTGTCATTTCTTGGCTTAGGGAGGTCAAGGGGTAGCTAATGATGGTTAACACTAATGGTATGGCATGCTTGCAAGGATATTTTATGATTAGGGAAAGAATCGGATGAAATCCATTAAATTATGGAAGCATTGTTCCATTGCTCCTCTAGGGTGGGCTAGATGAGTTTAGGATGGTCAGGTTCTCGATGGGTGTAGAAGCTTTCACTTGATCAATTTGGCATGGCTTGTTCAATTTTGGTTCATGGGTTCAATTTTAGTCAAAATGGCTTGAAGTTGGGTCTAAGTTGGGCTAAATTTATTGAGAAACATGGTGTCGATGATTTTCATAAAGAGTTTAGAAAATATTTAGAGTGGTTTTGAATTGATTTGGAGGTTCAATTTGATGGAATTTAGGCATTTGATCAATTTGGAGATGTTGGGTTACACTTGGGTTTAGGTTGGAATAGAGTTTGGATAAGTCCAAATTAAGGGTTCAAAATGGTCTAAGGGGATGTTATGAAGAGTTATAAACATTAATTTAGTGTCAATTTTGGGGTTAGAGAATTTAATTTGGTGGAATTTGGGCACATGGCTAAATTGGAGCAATTTTCAGAATTTTGGATTTAGTTTGAAATTGAGCGAAATTAAAGCTTGACAAAGGCTAATTGAGGGTTCAATTTGGTGTGTAGGAATTTTATAAAGGGGTTGAGAAACAAATTGGAGCAAGTGAGTGGGCTATAGGGTTCAATTGGGTGAGATTAGGCCATATGGTTAAAATTAGAGATTTTTATTTGGATTGAAGTTAAGTTCACAATGTGAGTCAATTGGATTTGGATTTAGTTTTAATTGAGTTTTTTTATGATGAATTTGAGTTTAGTATTGAAATTGAGGAAAATTGGAACCAAATTGGTGGACATTTTGGGTGAATTAAGATAATTAGGCCTTTAAGGGCAATTTTGGGCTTTTGAACAAAATGGGTCAAATTGGGTTCAATTGAATCATCGAAATTGGTTTTGAGGATATTTGGAATTATTTTGGGGGTTTCGAAAAAGTTTTGGCCACCAAGGGTATTTTGATAATTTTGGCATATTGAGGGGGGTATTTTGCTAATTTTAAAAATTTGAGGAGGTTTTAGGCAATTTGGGTGGTTTCAACTGGTTTGAAATGGTTTTTTAACAAATCTAGGTATTTTTGGTGAAATTGATAATTTTGGCCAAACTTAGGGCTTGGGGTTGTTTTGGTAAATTGGGTAGATTTGGCAAGCAAAAGAATAAGTTAGGTATTTTGGTGAAATTGAGGTATCAACCACCCTATTTAAGCTATGGACCAATGGAATCATCTACTCTGGTTCCTCCATGTACTGGTCTTATCTAAACCCTAGCGTAGGGGTTTGGGGGACTATCTACATGAGTATCCCAAAAGATTAAGGGTTCAAAGGAAACAAGTTTGGGTTCAAAGTTGTGAGTGAGATGTAATATGAAATTTAGTGACAGTGTATGCACCAGCTCAAGACCAACCCCAAGAGGGTTGACCCTAAGGCCAAATAATCTTATGGGGAATCCCCTTAATCTGCCCCATATTAGCCCCACCTACTAAGTGCTAGAGGCTAGGGCTAATATGTCGAACTTCAAGTTGAGGAAGGAAGAGTTTAAAGTTTCTAATGGTGAGGCTTCCTTTTCTAGTCCTCTATAGTCGTATGGCTAGACCATAGGCTGCTAAAAAGGAAACTAGACCTCAACTAAAAGTGAGGTCAACAAGTGGACCTCAATAAATTTGGTGTGTTGGGCGAGCACATCGTGCATATTGGCGTTGACTGAAAAGATCAACAACACCAACACTGATAATGAAGAGACGAATTAGGTGATAGTGGCTTTTGCAGAGGAATAACAGAGATTCTCACCAGGGAAAAGAAATGAGATTTTGGGGAAAATCATTAGACAGATCGACGGTCCCATTAAAGATTCGATTCAAATTGAATACCTCAATGATTTAGTTTAGATTTAAATTCAAAATTTCATGGAGGTGAAATTATGCATGAGGAAACTGGATTGAGTGAAAAATAAAAGCTCATAAAAGGGAATAGGGCGTTAAAGCCTACCCCGAATGTAAGGGTGGGAATAGGACGTCAATGCCTACCTCGATTGTAAGGATGAGAGTAGGATGTCTATGCCTACCCTAAATGTGAGGACGGGATGATGACGTTTAAGCCTACCTAGAATGTAAGGTTAGGAAAGGGATGTCTAAGCCTACCTCCATTGTAAGTATGGGAATTGAGTGTCTAAGCCTACCTCGAATGTGAGGATGGGAATAGGACTTCCAAGCCTACCCCGAATGTGAGGACGAAAATAAGATGTCTAAGCCTACCCTAATTGTACGGATGGGAATAGGACTTCAAAGCTTAGCACAAATGTGACGAAGGGAGTAGGACGTCTAAGCCTACCCCGAATGTGAGGATGGGAATAGGTCATCAAAGACTACCCTAAATGTGAAGATGGGAGTATGATGTCTAAGCCTACCCCAAACGCAAGGATTGACAGTGGAGCAGAAATATTGAATAATTTTGCAAGGATTATAAGACTACGTGAGAATGTGAAGAAGTTGGTGTAGATGAGGATAATCATGCTACACAAGCAAAGAGCAAGAAACCTCAAAGTTGAGAGAAGCAAACTCAATAAATCTTATCATTTTCTTTTCATGTTGTCTTTATCATATTTAATTATCAAAGTATGTTTTCAAAATTTAATTTTTTTTGGTTGATTTTAAAAAACAATTTTAAATTCTAACATTAAACTTTCATTATATTGTTCTTCGTTCATTATAATCTAGAACCAATGTATGGTTCCACGGCTCTTTATCAATTGCTCAAAAGGGAAATTTGACAAACATGTTGAAATCTGAAAGAAATTTCATTAATCTGCTTCAAACAGGTGTTATAGACTAAATACAAGCAGAAAACATCTGAAACATCCTATGTTGAACACATCTGAAGCATCCAATGTTGAACACATCTGACACATCATATGCTAAATACATATCATATATGATGCTTTGATGTAATACAAAACATAACAAAATTGTCTATCTATCCTCAGTGGGACGAGCTCCTGATCAAGCTAACCTACTAAGCCACACTCCAAGGCAAGAATTCCTATTACTTGTGCTTAGCGTTGCAGCCATCTCATAGCTCGTACGTGTGCAACTCCTCTAACTCTGGATCTGATTGAAACCAATAAGGTATCAAACTGTCATGAATTCTTCTGAATATCACAGACACTCTGTGGTATTGTACCCCTAGAATGCAGTGCTTGACGAGGTCTACTCCATTCCCTTTAAGAATCAGTACCGAACCCATCGGTGGTGAAATCTTAAAAGATCCCCTAAACTCCCCAGGGCCGATGATGTTGATTTGTTTTTCAAAAAACATATTCCTTTTTCTCATGAAGGACACCATGCAAAAGGGCCTCACGAAATCATAATGATCTATGTGTGGGGGAATGCAATCTCCTTCATCGTAGATGTTGTTTATACAACTGTTTGGAATGCAATCGGCTGGTAGTGTACTCCATCAGACCCTTGATCATTCTCTTTATTTCATAAGGCATCAGATCCACCTAATCATTTCTTAAGAAACATGGGGATTCCCTTGCCTTTCTTTAGTTAAATTGTAACAACAACCATATTGGATGGTTATCCTGCCTTTTCCTCACATCAACTTTCATGTATCTGAATAAGTTCTTTCCATTAGAAGACTAGCCCGACCTTTGTCTCTGATGTTGAAAATGTAGTCTAGAATTACTCTTTCATCTTTTTTGGAGAAGACTTCTGTCTAGAGCTCCAGCCTTCAAGAATGTTGACAAAATTTCCTTGTATTTCCTTGTAGAATTCAAATTCTTGTTTTTTAACTCTGTTCATCCTTTCCAGTTCTTCCATGGGGATCCATTGAGATTGTCGAGGCGGCTCCCTTTTATCCAGATATGTAAGATACCATGTCTGACTTGGCTTTGAAGGTATGGAATATATGACTCAGTATCTGGGTAAGCTGTCTCCTGATGTCTCGTGTCAGCGGCTATGAACTTCTTAAAAGAACTGTAGTGGTCTATGTGGAGAACATTGCATGCTCAGAATTCCATAAATGCTCCTCTTGTTGATGCTTGAATAGGAACATCGATGTAGCACATCGGGCAACCACTATAAAGTTCATCTGGTACTGCTAGTGGTATATGCTCTGCAATAAACTCGGACCCGTCCTCTGTGGCAGGCCAACTAGAGGAAGTTTCTCTCATGCATGGGTCGTAAAACCCCGCATCAGGAATTGGGGTGAGTAAATTTTCTATCTATTTCAGGTGTTTCTTTTCATCTTGTAGAAAAGCTATGTGCTTATGATGATTAACGTTTCAGCTTTGAGTCCTACTTAGAGGCGCATCTGGAGTTCTTTCTTCATCAGCACTGATTAGACCCCCGTTGACACAGTTATCATGAACGGTAAGCAGCTACTTACTTCTTGTAGATTTTTTTGCGTTATCACTTTCTTCCTCTTTGGCAAGGAGTCTTCTTTTGTATTGATTCTTAATGGTGATGGTAGTCCTTCTTTCTCTTGATGACTGACTATGTCTATCAGGGGACCCTCATAATTCACATTGACTTGACCAAAGTCTAAGAATAAATCTATGATGCCACCCTGAGCTGCCCTTTCTCTTTTCAGTGTGAGATTTAAGGCATCTTTAAAAGAAAAAATCATCTTGAGTCGCAATATTTTTCTACAAAAGACAGAAAAACATTAGTGCTCTAAAATTCAGCACGGATAAGAAAAAAAATATGATGCAATTATTAAACACAAGTTTTCAATTATACGGGTGCAAATTTCTAATTTAATTTATTTTAATATAATGGAATTTCAAAATTAGAAATGAAAAGAGGAAATTATAGTGAACAAATTCCAAAAATTTCATCAGATTGAGGTCAATTTTAATACCAAATTTTGGACCCAATCACAAAAGCTTGGCTAAATAAATAACCCCAGAACAATCAAAATTTCAAAAAGTTGATTTCAGGCAACATCACATTTGGTAGTATGTCATCAAGTAGTGGTCATTGACCGTTAGCATAGATCTTTCACCTAAAAATTCCCCCAGATGGTATACTCCTCCCGAACAGCCGTTCTCTATGTGTATTGGTCCCTTCCAAGTTAGTTCAAATTTTTCACTTATCTTGCGGTACTCAAGAATATGACTTTTGAAAATAATAATAAGGTCACCAACTTTGAAAGCCCTTGGGCAGACCAATTTATCATGATCCTGCACCATTCTTTTTTGGTAAAGTTCCAAATGTTATTGTGCTTCTAGTCATTTTCCCTTGAGACTTTCCAGTTCTTCATGTCTGAGCTTTGCACTTTCATCTGTTGTAATTTGGTTGGCAACAATGACTTTGATAGACGATTTTTGAACTTCCAGCAGTAGCACAACCTCAGATTCATACACAAGCATGTAGGGTGTACATTGCGTAGGAGTTCTGAACATCGTTTGATAGGCTCACAGAGCTTCTAATAGTTTATATGCCAATCCTCCGGGGGACATGCCAATTTCTTGCCAAGTTTTTTAAAAGCATCGACAACAAAGTTATCTGCTCTAGGAATCTGTTAGAGAGTCACACTGGGGATTTATTCAAGAAGCTTCGTTGCATACTTATGATACTTTATTAACCTTGACTTCAAAATCTTATACTATCCAATGACATGTTGGATGACGAGTTGTGAGTCGCCCTAGACTATAATATCTATTATATCCATTGAGATTATCAATTCTAATCCAGTGATTAGTGCTTCATATTATGCTTCATTGTTTATACACGGCTCTGTCAGGTAGTAGGGGAATCTCAACATGTCGTTATCTAGTGTGATGAAAATTAGACCAATTCCTGCTGTGCCCAGTAAAATTATTCCTAATCCTTTGTCCTTTCAGGCTTAAGAAGCCCAATCAAAGTACATTTCTCAATGTCTGGCATTGGACGACTATACTTATAGTATCTGCTCATCTGACAATTCATTGTTGAGTGGGGACCCAGCTGAAAGTGGGGTGCTGTGAGAAAATCTGCTAAAATCTGTCCCTTGATAGCACAGAGGGCAACAAAAGTTATTTCAAATTGCAATAAAATCATTGATCATCTTGCTAAAGAACCGAAAAGTGTTGGTCGGGTCATTAAAGATTGCAAGGATTAACTTTAAAAATTAGAGTAATATTACGAGAGAGCATGAAATGCCTAAGCTTTTGGGCGGTGAAAGGTAAAGCTAGATAATGCTTCTCAATAGGCAGATACTTTACCGTCATTGATATTAGATGACGACTCAAGTAATAGAATGCATTTTTCGTACCCTAGTCATTGACTTAAGCTAACAGGGCTCCGAGAGAGTAGTCTAAGGCTGCAGTATAAAGTATCAACGATTTTACTGGGATAGGGCCTGCAAAATAGAATTTCATTAAATATCGCTTAACACTCTCAAAGACCCATTGGAATTTCTCTTCCCAAATGAATTTGGCTTCCTTTTTAATTAATGTCGAGAAGGGGTGACACCTACCTATGAGATTAGAAAAAAAGCGTCTCACATATGCAACTTTTATTGGAAGGAGCGAAGTTGTTTCAATGTTTTAGGAACAGGCATTTCGAATTTAATCTTTTCTGAGTCGATCTTGATTCATCGATGACGGACAATGAATCCTAGAAATTTCTTGGAGGTGACGCAGAAGGTGCATTTTAAGGAATTCATCTTTAGATTATGTTGTCGTAATGGTTCGAACATGATCCTCAAATCATAAAAATGGTCTATTTTTTGTTTACTCCTAATGGCAAAATCATCCATGTACCATTCCACTTTATTGTGAATGAGATCATTAAACATCTTCATCATTCCACATTGATATGTTTCTCTGACGTTCTTTAACCCAAATGGAATCATTGTTTAGCAAAAGATCCCAATTGGTGTCTTAAAAGCTGTAAGAATTGCATCCTTTGGAGCAATTTTAACATGGTTGTAACCTAACGATCCATCCATGAAAAAGAAAATCTCATGTACCGATGCGATGTCCACCATTAATTTAGGTATCGTTAACGGTTACTCGTCCTTTGGACATGCCTTGTATAAATCCCTGAAGTCGACACATACACGAATTAGTCCATTTTTCTTCTTAACTTGTACAATATTGGCTAACCATGTGGGGTACTACTCTTCCCTTATAAAGTTAGCATCTATTAACTTCTTCACCTAGGCAATGACTTGTTCCTCTATCTCGAGGCACATCCTTCTGGGAGCTTTTTTTACAGGGGTCATATCTTTATCCACTCTAAGTTTATGCATTGTGCCTTTTGAAGATAGCCCTGTAATTTCATCATAACTCCAGGCAAAACAATCTTTAAACTCTGATAACAGCTTGATTAGCTCCATAGATTCTTCATCATTGAGTAAAGAACTTATAAATATTGGTCGGGGCTGTTCTTCAGTCCTGAGGTTGACCTCCTTCAATTCATCAATAGTTGACTTAATTTCTTCTACAAACTCTGGCTGAGCATCATCTATTAACTTGTCTTGAGAGTCATCCTCTACATCGAGGTAATCCTCTTCCAATCCACTAGCAAACAACCAAGAAAAATTTAGAGTCATCGACTGGTCCTATACTACCAAATCCAAGACCTTCTTTCAAGTTGGGAGTTTGGTTTTTAACATTCTACAAATTTTCAAAGAGTGTTAGCTTATCCTTTGGCATCTATTTTGGCACAAATCCCTGTTGAATTAATTTTTTTACACAAGAAGAAAAGTAACAAAAAGGTAATTCCATTAATTAATTAGAATTATCTTCCAAATTTACATGATTTTCCAAACTAATTACATGGAAATCACAGTAAAATTTGTTTGGCTTTAAACCAATGCTACAGACTTCTTTGAACTCTAAACTCTCATCCAAGGGTGGATTGGAGTAAGGGTCATGGCACTCACATAGTGGTTGATCCGATCATACATCATCTTATATTTGCTTTTCTCCACATCTTCCAAGGATATCTTGTATTGTGGTTTCTTCTATTTTATCATCATCATTTCCTCCTCAGAGCTTTCTTCATCATTACTTTTATCTATGTTGATGCTGATGGTCGGTTTACTCCATCCAACAACTGTATTGGTTCTTCCCTATCTACGTCCCCGACCTCATCCTCTGGTGCGCGAACTAAAAGAACCCCGCAAACTTGTAGCAAAAGAGTGTTGGAAGATTGCTGAAATGAAACTGAATGGCTTTTCCCTTGTAATCCCTCTGAATCTTCACTTCTATTTGTCACAACCTCATGAGAGAAGTCAATTTTATCCAGAGGCGCGTACTAGGCGGCATCTTTATGAATGCTAAATTCGTGAACCAAAAATGACTGTAAATCTCCTTTGATACAATGTTCTTGTCCTTAATTGAAATACTTAATGCATTGGTGTAAAGATGATGGAACCATGTTGTGTTCGTGAATCCACGATGGGCCAAGTAAAACACTGAAAAAGGTCTTGGCATCGATGATATGGAATTTAGTTATTATTACTAATTCTCTAACTTTCATAGGCAATGTAATTGACCAAGGGCTCTTTCTCCCTTTTGGTTGAATTCTTTTAACATCATTTTATTGGTTGTAATCTCTTGAGCTTCAATATCAAAATATGCTAGCATCCATAGAGTCACTAAGTTGAGTGATGCTCCAAGATCTACCAAAACTCTAGACAACTCGAATCTGTCATTGCTAACGGAGATATAGAGCAGTCGGTAATGTCTTTGGGTCAAGAAAACTGTGAAGTATCAAGCAACATATCTTCAACTGTGAAGGCTATCTCAGGCTATTCCTTTAATGAACAAACTTCATCCAAGGATGTGTTGGCCAACTGAGCTAAATAAATCTTTGGGTCAAGAAAAGCTCAAACCAGAGACTCTCTCATCTCCTTTGACAGGATGAAAGCATCGTAAATGCTTAGTTTAGCTGGAATGCTCTTAAGATGAGCTAGCACATTGTAATCCACTTTATATAATCCTACAATCTCTACTTGGCTATGCGGTTCTTCCACTTGCGGAGGTTTATGTAGCTCTTCTTGAGTTACTAATTTATGAAATACATATTAAGCCTTTAGAAATTTATTTTTAACTTAGAGAAATTGGAAAAATTATTTTAATGAATCCCAAGTTATCACAGAATCATGAGGAACATTTTGAAATACTTTTCTAGTTTTGGAATTTTTTTATTATTTTTAATTATTCTTAATTCAAAATAGAGCTCAAAAATAAAATATTTTATCAAAATGATTTTTATTTTTCATAAGTGCTCTTGATCATAAGGAACTCTGAAAAAAACTTTCCATAATTTTCCTAAGTGTATTTAATTTAATATAATTATTTTGTGCAAAAATATAATGCTTTCTTAGAAAGTCAACTTTAGTGCTTATAAATAATCAAATAATTTTAAAACTTTTACACACAATGTGGAAATGACTGTTTTGATTTTTGATTAATATTTAATTTACATAAATTAATACAAGATATATGCACTTAATCAAATGTAGAAATTTACAAAATTATTCAAACCATCATGACATTTTGCCTAAGCTTCACTGACCATAAAAAACCTACAAAAATTATTCCAATAATTTTCCAATTGGTATTTTAATTTATATAATTAAAATAAGCCAAAATAGCTATCCTCACTTGAAAATTAGGGTTAGAAACACAAAGAAACTATCTGACCTTGGAAAAATTAGAGAATATAGCCCCGTCATAAGGAATGAACCCTAAATATTTCAAGCCATGGTGAGCAATGTTTGATCATAATGAATTAAAATACTCCAGAGAGTATTTAATTCATTAAAAATATGAAAGTTAAGAAAAATTTTTCATTTTTGGTTCACATTATTCTTCTCTGTTCACTAAGCAAAAGGGTATTTTTATTTTCTTCTTATTATTTTTCTACACAAAGATATGATTTTTCAAAGTTCAGGAATTAAAATAAATCAGAAACCCATAATTTTCTACTTACCGAGCTCAACCGCCGCGTCAACCTTGTCCACTCCAACCTTTCAATGCAACACTCCAACATTCAACATTGCCAGACACATCATCTGCCAAGCGTCCTACGGTTCCCGTACCAAGAGTTCGTCCGGTTTGATCTCCTCCATGCATTGAATAAACGCACTATCAATTGGCTCTGCATCATTGTCCCTATGTGTCCAAACTTGAGAATCATTCACACTAGAACCCTAAGATCTTCATCTAAAATCAACCAAATCACATGGGGTTTGTTTCTAAACCTTCATCTACTCAAGACGCATATATCCATACGGTTAATCAAGGAAATCAAGCCATTTAATAAAAGAATCAAAATAAGCTCAGTTTAGGGTTGAGGCTCAATACTTTTGTCTGATAGGAAAGGCCTTAATCAGATGGTTGTAGTAGCTTTAGATGGACCCAACAAACCTTCAAAAGAATTCTCACGCAGTGGTATTTTGCCTAGCTATTATTTTGATTAAGCCCAATTTAAAGTGTTCATCTAGAGCTATGTTAGAGGCTGTTTAGGATGGGGCTTTGTGGGGAATCAACTCCTCTTGCTCAGGTGCACTGTTAATTAGAGTTTAGTGGATAGTGAAGACGTGGAGAAAACTGTCCTAGTTTGAAATGAACTCACAGGGGAACCAAGAGGGGAAAATGGTGGGCTTGAGCTGAGGAGTTCTTGGAGAGTCTCTGGTGAGATTTTAGCAGAATTTCCCCAAAGATTTGATGCTCTCCCCTTTGGTCATGAAGGAGGCTATTTAAATAAAGGAGCTTGGGGTGGCCATCGAGGGCAACTGATTGGTGCAAAACAGTGCTTAGGTGGAGAGATGAAGAGCCATAATGGCCAATCAGACTTAGCAAACTTAGGTGAGTTTAAATTTGGGATTTCGCTAAAGGGGTTTCCCTTGGGCTGGCTATTTCTAGTGGCTTAGGGGGTAACTGGCTAGGGTTCAGTCAATTCTTGGCTCAAAGAGGTCAGGGGGTGGCTAATGATGGTTAACCCCTAATGGTATGGAAGGATTGCAAGGAAATTTCAAGATTAGGCAAAAAATGGGATGAAATCCCTTAAACTAGGGGACCATTGCTCCATAGCTTTTTGTGGGTGGGCTAGCTGAGTTTAGGTTGTTCACTAGGGTGTACTTGATTGCTATAAAAGCTTAGGCTTGGTCAATTTGGCGTGGCTTGGTCAATTTTGTTGCATGGGTTAAATTTGGGTCAAATTGGCTTGAAGTTGGGTCTAGGTTGAGCTAGCCATAACATTAGACTCAACTAATTAAGCAACTTGGTGTGAATTATTGTCATAAAGAGTTTAAAAAAGATTTGGAGTGGTTTTGAATTGATTCCGAGGTTCAATTTGAAGGAATTTGGGCATTTGATCAATTTTGGTATGTTGGGTTAGACTTGGGTTTAGGTTAGGCTAAAGCTAGGCTAAGTCTAAATTGAGGGTTCAAATAGTCTAGGAAGATGTTATGAAGAGTTTTTAATATTAATTGGGTGTCAATTTTGGGGTTAGAGCATTCAATTTGTTGTAATTTGGGCACATGGCTAAATTGGGGAAAATTTAGGAACTTTGGATTTGGGTTGAAATTGAGTGAATTTAAAGCTTCACCAAGGAAAATTTAGGGTTCAATTTTGTGTGTAGGAATGTTATGAAGGGTTTAAAATTCAAATTGGAGCAAGTGAGGGGGCTAAAGTGTTCAATTAGGTGAGATTAAGCCATATGGTCAAAATTAGTGATATTGGTTTCAATTGAAATTAGGTTCACAATGTGAGTCAATTGGACTTGAATATGGTTTAAATTGAGTTTGGTTATGATGAATTTAAGTTTAGGATTGAAATTGGATAAAATTGAAACTAAATTGGTGGACATTTGGGGTGAATTAGGATAACTGGGCCATTATGAGTAATTTTGGGCTTTTGGTCAAAATGGGTAAAATTGGTCAAATTGGGTTTAATTGAAGGGTTTAAGTTGCCTTTGGAGACATTTTATTGGCTAAAGGAATGCTTGGGCAACCAAGGGTATTTTGGTAATTTTGGTAATTTGAGAGGGTATTTTGTTAATTTTGGCAATTTGAGGAGGTTTTGGGCAATTTGGGTGGTTTCAAATGGTTTGAAATGATTTTTGAACAAATTTGTATATTTTTGGTGAAATTGGGAATTTTGGTCAAACTTAGGGTTTGGGGGTGTTTTGGTAAATTGGGTAGATTTGGAGGGCAAAAGGTTAAGTTAGGTATTTTAGTGAAATTGAGGTGCCAACCACCTTATTTGAGCTATGGACCAATGGAATCCTCTACTTTGGGTACTCCATGTGTTGGTTTTATCAAAACCCTAGCCTAGGGCTAATTGGTTTAAGGGACCATCTACATGTATCTCCTAACAGATAAAGGGATCAAAGTCAACAAGTTTGGGTTCAGGGTTGTGACTGGAATGTAATGTTAAAGAGAGTGACAGTTTATGCACCAGCTCAAGACTAACACCCAAAGGGTTGAGGACTAACACTCAAAGGGTTGAGGACTCCCCTTAAGCTCTTCCATATTGGCCCCACCTATTATGTGTTAAAGGCTAGGACCAATATGTGGAACTTCAAGTTGAGTGAGGAAGAGTTTAGATTTTCTAGTTCTCTAGGAAAAATCAATAGCACAGTCCTATGACTACACCCTAGGTTGCTAAAGAGGAAACTAGACCTCAACCAAAAGTGAGGTTAACAAAGAGTTTGAGATGACTTTTGAACTAATTTGGGTAGTTTAGGTAATTTCAAAAAAATTTAGGGTTTCACGAGCAATTTGGTAGTTTTGAGAAAGTATGGGCAAAAGGCTAAATTGGGTATTATGACATTAATTGAGGATCCTAATCATAAATCGTAAAATTACCCTTTTTGAGCTATGAGACAAAGGGAAATCCCATTATGGATCTTCTATGTGTTGGCTTTAGCCAAACTCTAGCCTAGCGAAAAAGGTTTAGGAGACCATCCACATGAGATTCAAATAGAACAAGGGATCAAGCTAGGCATGCTTGATTGAGGGTTGAGGTTGTGAGTGCAGGTGAGGGGCATCAGGTGTGTGTGTGTGCAATACTGATGAGCATCACACCACCCAGGGATAACCATATGGACTAATCTCCATATGGGGACTCCTCTTGAGCTCCCCAATATTGGCTCCACCTACTAAATGCTAGAGCTTAGAAACAACATGTGGAACTTCAAGATGATCAAAGAAAAGTTTAATAATTTCAAATGGAGAGGGTTCCTTTTCTAGTCTTTCAGGAATAGTCAACAGAAAAGTGTTATTGTTATATCCTAGGCTTCAAAAGAAGAAACTAGACCTCAACCAAAAGTGAGTATAACAAATGGACCCCAATAGATGTGGTGTGTTGGGAAAACACTCAGCACATATTAGCACTGACTGAAGGGAACAACAAACCAAAACCCTACCAAAGCTAGCATGCTCAGAGCAGAGAAAAGAGAAAATGAAACAGGCTTCCGCTGGGGAGTAGACGGAAACTTCTACTGGCTATCTAAAGGCAAGTTTTTGGAAACAACCATCAAAGACACCGATTGTTGAAATTCAGTTTGATTTTAAACAAAATATTTTAATTTTAGTTGAAAGTTAATTTGATTTCAATTTTAAGAAAACATCAAAAATTAAGGGTGTACGAAAAGATCAGGTCGAGATGAAAAGTACAGGGACTCACATCCAGCTCTAAATAACATATCAAGGAAAAGTGGTGCTACATAGAGAAGGAAAGCCTGAGAATCACATTAACCCAAGAGGTAATGGAAGGGAATAGGATGGAGGCCTATCCTGAGGAAACTTCAAAAATGCTACATTAAGAAAGAAAGCTCTATGACTTACATCGAACTTAAGTGGTAACAGAGGGAATCCAAATTTTGGTACTGACCCCAGAAAGATGAGAATCAGAAGCCTTAACCCCCTTAAGGGGGTCTCACGTCGATCTCAAAATGATGAGAATATGATGCCTTAATCCATTTATGGGGGTCTCACAACGATCTCGGGAATTTAAATTTGCTACATTGGGAAGGAAAGCACAGAGACTCACATCCAACCCAAGAGGCAACAGAAGGGAATCTGAATTTAGGTACTAACACCAAAATGAGAATCCAAAGCCATAACCCCTTTAAGGGGGTCTCACATCAATCTCGAGAATTTCAATTTTCTAAATTGGGAAGGAAATCTCAAGGACTCATATCCAACTCAAGAGGTAGCAGAAGGGAATCTGAATTTAGGTATTGAGAATGAGTATCAGAAGCCTTAACCATTTAAGGAGGCTCTCACACTGATCTTGAGAATTTGAATTTGCTACATTGGGAAGGAAAGCTCAGAGACTCACAACAAACCCAAGAGGTAGCTGAAGGGAATCAAAATTTAAGTACAGACCCTAGAGCAAGAATAGAAAGCGTTAACCCATTTAAGAGGGTCTCTCACACCAATATAGAAAGGATGAGAATAGGATTCCTTAATCCATTTAAGGGGGTATCACACCAATATCTGAATCCTTAACCCATTTAAGGGGGTATCACACTATTCTAAAAAGGATGGGAATACAAAGCCTTAATCCATTGAAATGGATCTCACACCTATCTTAAGAGACGAGCATCAGAATTTTGGTATTGTCCCTATGTGCATTGTGAGTGCGGAGAATTCATGGAAAGAATGCATAAAATTTGTGGAATTTTTTACAAAGTGTGAAACTTTGTGAGAAGAATATGAAGATTTGTGAAATTTGTGCAAAGTGTGAGTTATGAGAATTTTTTTGAGAACACGAGATGTCATAGAGTCGCAGAGTATGGAATCTTGAGGAAAGTCATTTACTATTTCTTATCATTAATGCTATTATCAAGATTATAAAATTCAATTTCTTTTTATTTTCCTTTAACTTTGAAATTTAGCTTTCATCCATTTTTAGACTTATTTGTATCATTTTTTGTTCGTTATAATTTAGGACCAACATGTGGTCATTCTGCTTTCATCAGTTAAACAAAAGAGATAAATTAGCAACATATGTTGAAATCTTGAAAGAAACTTTGTTAAACTTTTTGCAAAACATGTAGTACAACTGAATGTATGCTGGGCCTGTCAAAATCAAGCAACATGCTAAGTACATCTGAAATATCATTTATCATATGCTCTGTGCTCTGATGCAGTGTAAAATGTAACATGTGTCTATCCCCTTGGGTAAGCTTGTGGTCAAGCTAACCTTCTAAGTCATGCTTTGAACAGAGGTTATTTCATATATATACATAGAGGTACAGCTATTTCATAGCTCGTACGACCATAGTTCTTTCAATTCTGGATCTGTCTGGAATCCATATGGTATTTTTCTGTTGTCCATTCTTCATAATGTAAATGAGACTTTATGGCACAACATGACAGGAATGCAGTGTTTCGGCAGGTCTGCGCTATTTCTTTTTAGAATTAGCATTGAACTAAATGGTAGTGGAATTGCAGCGGAACCTCTGAACTCTCTGGGTCTAACAATATCTATCTCTTTTCCAAATAGGATGTTGCTCTTGCTCATGAACGAAACTATACAGAATGGTCTGACAAAATCATGGTGATCGAAGTGGGGAGGTATGATGTCCACTTCTTCATAGATTTTGATGATACAGCTATTCGTGATGCTATTTGCTGGTAGTATGCTCCATCTTACCATCCTCTTGATCATTCAGTTTATTGTGGATGACAGGGGATATACCTCGTCATATCTCAGAATGGCAGTGGGGTCTCTTCATAATATTCAAAATTTTGCATCTAAAACTTGCTCATGCTTTCTAACGTTATTGTAGGAATCCTTTGTGAATGTTCAGGTAGTTCTTCTATCTCATCCTCTGGAGAAATCCAGGATGACAACAACTCTGTGAATTTTAGTATGTATGGCTCAAGCTCTGAGTGGTCTACACTTTTGAACTTTATGCTATCAGCTGTGTATTCTTCCAACTTCCAATAACTCTTCAGGTAGAGGATGTTACACTCTGGGCATATTATAAATGCTCTCATTGACACTATCCTTCTCGGGATTATTGCATTACACATGGGGAAACCCACACAAAGCTCATCGGAGATCCCTGGAGATGTAGGCTCTATAAATGCCTCTAGCTCATCCTCTGTGAACAGTGGACTCGTGGAAGTCTATTTTAATTTTAGATCGCAGACTTTTTTTTCATGAATTGAAGCAAGCATCATAGCTGCTTTCTTGGCACGTCTCTTCCAATCACTCTAAATATCTATATTTGTGATGATTAGCATTTCAACAAAATCATATGGCATAGCTCTTCTTGTGATATGATATGGTTCTAACTTTTCATCTGATAGTCGGCCTATTTGCAAATATTTTATTAATGGTCTACGCCAATCCTCTGTTTTTTCTGCTACTGTAGCTATTATCTCTTCTTCTTTTCCGAGCTTGTGTAAACTATTGAGGTCGATCTTTGACAAAACTTGGCATCCTTTTACTGAAATATCAATGGAATCCTCCAGTAAAAATGCTAATTCCTTAGCAACTTGGCTAAAGCGTCTGTATAGGCATTATCCCCCAGAGGAATGTTATACAATGTTACACTGGGAATCTGCTCTAACAATTTCATTATATACTGATAGTATTCTAAATATCAACTTTAGAATCTTGTATTATCTGGAAACTTGTTAAATTACGAGCTATGAATCACCATAGATGGAACTATCTGTGATGTCTATTAATATTTCCAACCCCATTTTAGTAACTAACGCTTCAAATTCTACCTCATTATTTGTGAATGGCTCTCTAAACTCTCGACCTTGTGAGGGTGAATCTGAGTAAGGGGCATGGTGTGCACGTAGTGGTTGATTCAATCATACATTGACTCATTTTAAATTTTCTCCACATCTTCCAATAAGATCTTGAGTTGTGGTTTCTTCTCTTTTATCATCATCATCTCTTCATCGAATTCATCTTCATTAGAACTCTTTTCATGTCTATGCTTATGGTTAGCTTTGTCCATTCAACAATTACATTGGTTCTTCCTCATCCACGTCCACAACCTCAATCTCTGATGCGTGGGCTAAAAGAACCTCCACCAACTTGTTGCAAAAAAGTGGTGGTAGATTGTTTAAGCGAAGTTGAATAATCTTTCTCTTGTAATTTCTTTGAATCTTTCATCTTATTTGACACAACTTCACGAGAAAAAATGCTCTTCTATGGAGGAGCGTAGTAGGTGGCGTCCTCATGGATGCCTACTTCATTAACTGAAAATGACTGCAAATCCCTTTCGATGCAATATTCTTGTCCTTCTTTGTAATATTTTATGCACTGATGTACGACGATGGAACCATGTTAGGCTCATGAATTCAAGGTCGACCAAGCAAAGTGTTGAACGAAGTTCTCACGTCAATGATATGGAATTTAGCGATTGTTACTAACTCTCCAACCTTCATTACTAGCAAAATTGATCAAAAAGCTCTTAATGCTTTCTGGTTGAATCCTCTTAACATCATCTTATCTGTGGTAAGCTCTTAAGCATCAATGACCAACTAGTCTAATGCTTGTAGATGCATTAAGTTGAGTGATGCTCCTAGATCTACCAAAACTCAGGAGAGCACAAATCTACTTATGCTAACGATTATGTAGAGCGGCCTGTTGTGATCGGTAATACCAAGCAACAAGTCTTCATCAGTGAAGGTTACACTGGGATGTTTCTTTAACAAACAAACTTCATCCCTGGATGTACTGGCCAATTGAGCTTATCAAACTTTTGGATCAAGCAAGGTCGTGACCAAAGATTCCCTCATATCCTTTGACAGGATAAGAATGTCGTAGATGCTTAGTTTGGTTGGCAGCCTCCTAAGATAAGCTAGTATGTTATAATCCACTTTATAAAGACCTCCAATTTTAACTTGATTATGTATCTCTTCTACTAGCGGAGGCGGAGGTAGTTCTTCTTGAGTGACTATTTGCTTTCTTTTGTCTGTTGGAGTTATCCTTAATGGTAGTACCTTCCCACTCGTTAAATTAATTTATGTAATCTCTTCTTCTTTTGATGTTGTAGTCAATTTGTTTGGTCTCGTTTCTGAATCTGAAAAATCCATGTTGAACTCTTTTGGTGTTCCTTGACACGCAAGGACTTACTCCTCACTCTCAAAACTCTAGTAATCAATGTCATCAATATTTTCTTTGTTTCCATTAGTAGGTTTATTGGACTTAAGTATGTTTTGAGGATCAGTTTGGGAATCGAGGTCGGGGTTAGATTGGTCATAATTAGATATGTTATTACTAGAGATAGTTAAAACGTAGCTGAAATCATAATCATTATATTTAAAAGATCCCAGAGGGGAAAATAGATAGCGATACACAGTCAACGGTTTGAGGAATTTCTCCCATAAATCTGGAACAACCAATCTAACAGAGGCAACCCCTATCCCACCCCTCATGCTATCTTTCTTCATCTTAAGCGCGATCTCATTCTTCTTTTTTTACGGCTGTAACGACTTCTCTGGTGTGATCTCCATCTTCGGTATAGCAGGTTGTAGACTCTGAATGGTGACTTGTGCTAATGCGGTCTGAATCTGGTCAAGTATTTTTATGGATGATTTGCTCAAAACCGTGCTCCAACCACCTTCCTTAGAATATGGCTCTATCGGGATGATTGGATAAGCCAAAATCATAATTATAGAACCTCTTTCAAGTTCTTTTAAATATTCTTTTGGGATGTTTATATTTCCTTGTTTGAGATTCTTCTCATGCCAATCCTTAAAACTGAAACATCCCTCTATGGTGTGTCCAAGGAGTCTGGGATGATCCTTCTTAACAACCTCTTCTGGTTATTTTTGGACTTTGACAATCTGAACTTGAAAGAAAATATCATAATCATTCTGTCTGCAAATGCCAAAACCTATGTACCACTTGTCTAGTACAATACTTTTTGATATGACCGCTGTCCGGAATGGTTATACTACTGAGTCTACTACTGCTTACAAAACTGATAATACTGTGACGACTAGAAAGAACCTTTTTGAGACTGCTCAGCCTGAATCTCCAGTAACTGCTTGTCCTTATCAACTATTGCAAATACCCTCGATTGTTTTTTCATACACATGATTGTTCTAGACTTCTCATTCTTTCTCTGAGATTCCATATGCTTAACCTCCTTTTACAGGTTGTTGGTCTTGCTGAGTGACTTCTCCAACTATTTGATTTTGAGTCCCTGAGCATGAAAGCTATTTGTACTTCAATGATTTTGAGTAGAATCTAAATCGCATGTTGTTCCTGTAGCTGGGGTTCACACTTCATGCTCAAGTTTCTCCATCTCAGGATATAGTAAACTAAGGTCTCGTTAGGTTTCTGTCTTTCCACCATGAGATCTCTTACGGTGGCATGATGTTGTGCTTTGGAAAACCTTTTCATGAACAAGTGCTCTAACTCAATAAACATCTTTACTGATCTGTTGTGCAACTCGACATACCAATCAAATGCTATCCCTAATAATTGCTGATGAACTGTTGAAACAATAATGCTTCAATGCCTCTGGCATTATAACAACTAGCTTTGAAGTGGGCTATATACTGGAATGGATTTTAGATTTTATTGAATGTCTTGAAGTTTGCTGACACAAAGCTCTTGCGGTAGGGCATCGTATCAAATTTGTCTAGGTAAGTTCTACCCTTCTAAATTGATGCTTATCCCTTAGACTAGGCTAAGGCCTCCCGAACATGCAATTGGACCATCTGCTTGATGTCTTTTTCTGGTACCAGACTATGGACTGAATCATTCTTCTACAGTTCATCTCTATTGAAAGAAATGACCTCCCTTCTATTATCATTAATATGCACAACATCGGGCAGATTGACCTCCGGTAAAGCTAATTGCTGCAACTGAGACTTCTTGTGCATTGTAGCCATGACGGTCATGGAGGCAGCCATCTTGTCTATCCTTTTCTCCATTCGTACAATCTATTCATCTTTTAGTTGAATGGCTCTTTGTAGGTCATCCGAGGTGTTGTCCTCACCAGATGGTGGAGCATCGCACATAGATTTAGTTGCCCTAGTTTCAACGACATTAACTTTCATGAACTGTTCATCGAGACAAACTATGAAATCAAAAATTTCATCATCATCATGAACTCCTATTCCCTGTTCTTTGGCCAACTTTGTATTCTCTGCTTTGAGCTTCTCTACCTTTCATTGATTTCTTTGTCCTGAATCTTTAGACATAGAGGTCTCTTGAACATCATGTTGTGGTTTGATGGACTTTGTAATAGTTTTAATAACTTTCGGTGCATCGGACCTATGCTTCATTCCAAAAAATTTCAATACGGGCTCACAAAATGTACTAGTGCAGCACCCTTGGGTATCCACACTCTCTTCATCGATGTTGATGCATTACGATGGAGTGTCTTGGAGAAGTCATTGGTATGTCAAAGAGAAGTATTCTCTTTGTGCGGTAGAACAAGTACACCGGTAATGAGTCTCCTCCCATTATCCTTCTTTGGGAAGTTTTCGTCAACAGTGGTAGGTGGTATTGCTGGACCTAGTCATGAATTGGCTGGTTGACGTCCTACATACTTTAGAGTAACAAGGGTAGAATCTGTGGCATTGGTAATGTTATCAACATGGCCTTTGAGATGGAATCTAACTGAAAGATGGGGTAGAGACACATCAACTATTATTTGGAACTAACAGACAAATCTAATATCCTTCAATATTTCTTTCTTCATCTGGGGTGAGACTGCACATCACACTAGGTTGAGCAACTGAATGACAGTCCACCCCTCCCTGGCATCCAACCTTTCAAACACTGTTCAGACTTTGGTGATAGTAGTGGGCCACTACTCACCTTACTCTGATTCTATGGAAACAACAGAGTTACAACAATCCTATAGATGCTCTAATCTTCAATGTTATTCATTAACGTTTGAAAGCTACTTCCTTGTAGTAGAGGAGAAATCTCAGGCAATCCAAGTTCCTCCTGGTGATGAATCTCATCAATAAAGGCTATTTGTATATCCTGGGTCTTTGTGGCCCTCTAGATTTTCCAGTTTTGGTTTCTTCTTTGTAACTTAGTCTGTTCCTTAGCCCCTAAACTGGAATAGACTTCAAATACTAACGACAAAGTAGTGAACCCATCAACTGAATCTTCTTCAATCAAAATTTCTTTTTAATTAATAGATAGTATGATAGGTGATGCGGGGTGGATTTAGTGTGTTAATTTTGCAAATATTTTTTAATATTATAAAATACACACGACAGTTACAATAAAAAAATATGCAATTTAATCCAAATAAAAATAACTTAGTGAAAATAGTTATATATTTTAAAATCCTTTAAACTTCCGAATCCCTCTAGAAATAATGCAAGCATACATATTACTCAGGTAATAAAGGGCTCTAATGGAGTCCTAGATATGGATCCCGCAGAGAATTTGGGAAGGCTTAGAATTAAATTTTTAAGATTAGAATGTAAACAACAATTTTAAACCACAAAGTTATAGTATGAAATTTGAATCGAAAGTAAGTTAGTGAGCGCTAAGTAAAATGCAGTGAAAAAACTAAGTTAATTAAAATATTTACTAAACTTTTAAAAGTAAAGTTTACAAAAACTGAATAAAGTTTTTGTGGGGAAGAGTTCAAATTTAAGAAAACATCTTTCCCCTTTACAATGAGTGTATGGATTGTGAAGAAATTAAAATCATTTAAAAATATAAAAAATTATTTTGTGCCAAATAGGAGCAAACCTATTCTTTACCCTCTTTCGAGTGCATAAAGAACGTTGATTAATCCGGAGTTTGGTCCCTAATTTTGTAGTTATGTTGGGAGGATATTGGCTGCCACTCTTGAGCTCCCAATACTCACTCACCTGAGGGCTAACAATCTCACGTTAGTTTCCAATCAACTGGACCAAATTGAAGATTTCAATATGTCACCTTAAAATCTCTAACTCTGCATCTAACAATGTTATTTTCCTATTCATTTGCACTCATGGATGACATCCTCTCCCATGGAATCAAATGTGATTCTCCCTATGTTGTAGAAATCATAGCCATTTTGGAACATATGTTTCTCAACACATTTTAAATTTTTAATTTGCCAAATCGAAAAGTAAATGAAGATCGGAGTTCAAATCATCACAAATTATTGACATTTAAAACCATATAAAATCAAATCAATTGTTCACAAAATCATATCGTGAAGTAGGGAGAAGGATAAAGAAGACTACTCAGAATTCATACGAATGATACGACAAAATACGAATTTTATACATAAAAATAAATTTAGATTACAAAAAAATAAAAGAACACAAATTATCTCAAAATCCTTCTCAAGCAAATCCCTAAAGGTTCTCTTGAAGCAATTTCCCTCTTTACGAGCACTCTCAATTCTCTCTTCAAAGTGCAACAAAAAAGAAATCTCTTACCTTCTCTCTCCTCCTAAAATCCTTGAAGAAAATCTCCAAGCCATTGACGCTCTCTCTCTATCTATCTCACGCAACTCTCTCTCCTCAAACTCTACTCTTCTCTACACCCTTCTTCCTCTTAAGCCCTAGACTTTCCTCTCTTTTATTAGAGGCTACCTCCCTCCAAAAAGAAATGAAAATTCCCTCTAAAATTCTATCGAAAAGCCAACCATTTTGAATTTAAAAAACATGTCTATTGATCCAAATGTCATATCACTTCATAAAATAACCTTGCAAAGTATCTAGACACATTGAATCACTCAATGGGGTATTTAGAACAAGTACTCTTCTAGAATTCGTGTTAAATTTGTCTCGAGCGGCTCTAATCAACAAAAAATCATCTCTGGTGCTGCTGACACTAGTTCTGGCGCTTCAGGCTCCAACTTTCCTAAGACCATGCTGTTCCGGGGTTTGGCGCTTCTGGCACTAACTCTCTATCAAATGGCGCTTTAGGAGCCAGTTCTGGTGCTTCTAGCGCCAGTTCTCTGTCAAAATGGCACTTTAGGAGCCATAATCCCAAAATTTTCTATTTTGGCTCCAAATTTTGTCCTTTTTGCTACTTTTGCTCCAAATGCCTAAATTTGATATACCTGTCACAAAAACATGCAAATACTCTTCTTTAAAGTGCAATATCACCACCAGAAATAAGCACAAAATGTATACTTAAAATAACATATTATTTTTGTGTATCAAAATTCCCCAAACTTAAATGTTATTTGTCCACAAGTGACACTTTTACTACATAAAAGCATATGACTTAGGATAGAAATTAACTTATAACTTCTATACTTTAGTTTAATCAATAAAATTGTAAAATTTAAGAAAGAACTTTAATAACTTAGATGCAAACTCTAAGTCTAAGATTACTTAGTAATCAAATTTAAGATTTTTAAATCTCTATTCTTTTCAAGAAGAATTGTAATTTATCATATCAAGGATACTAGAACATTCATAGGAAAAAGAACTTCATGAAGTTTAGAAAATGTAATAAAGTTTTAGGGATTTTTACTTTGTCATATCAAGGAAAAGGCATTATTATAAAATGTAAAACATGTTTAGAAAATGTAGTAAAGCTTTTTCCTCAAGTTGATTCAAGTGAAGCCAATTTTTTATTAGACATCTCCTCAAGCTTGTTCTCACTCATTTTCCTTCTCTTTTTCTCTTTTCTTCTTTTCCCCATTCTTTATTCAGGATATTTTCAATCCTTTCCATTCTTTTTTTTCTTTTTTTTTCGTGAGCATTAATATTTGGATAGTCTTTATTAATTTTGAACTTCACTATCCTCTTTTAAGGCCAACACTTTTTACCTTTCTTCATTTTATAAATTCAAATTAGTTTATGATTTTTCGTAAAGTTTCATCTTTTCTTTTTATATGAAACTCTAAAATTCTTAATATTTAAAAAATAAAATTTTCCTTACTTATTATAGAAAAACACATTCTTATCTTATCATAGCAAACATTTTTAAAAATTGACCTTCATTAGTAAAAACTTTTACGTAAATTTACTATAATATTCTTAAGCATAAGTATAGTCAAATAAAGTTAAATTTTAATATCTCAGGTCATGTTAAATTAATTTTTAAAAATATAGTTAATTATGGAAAAAGAAAATTTAGTTAACTTTTTTTTTGTTAAGAAATCTTTCCTTCCCCCAAACTTAAACTTTTAAGTAATATAAAAATGTGTTAGTAGAAAATTTAGTTGGTGAAAGAAAATAGTAAATGCATAAAAATATAAACTAACCTGTGGAGGATTTATGGGTATGAAACTGGGCTCTGGCATACCACATGTACTGACTTTAAAAATGCATATAGGCTTTAAAGCATTAGATGAAACATAATATATTTTAAAGGAATTGCTAAAAATTAAAGATAAAACAAAAACTGAAATTACTAAAAAATGCAAAAATAGTAAAAATCTACGGTTTCTATTACAGTTCAAAGTACAACATTAAATTAAAAGTTCTTACTACAACAGTTTTATAGAAAATACATAGCAACACAATCAAAATAATAAACAACATCAACCAGACAAACTAAAATCCTAAGAATATTAATCTTTATTGCCTTCCTCATCATCATCATCTTCTTCTTCTTCATCTTCATCTTGATCTGGAGCTTAAAGAGTGAAGCTCGGGCAAGTTGGAAATTCCACATTATACTCATCCCCAAGATATCTAACCATAGCCTCCTCAAAAGCTATATCATGTTGAACTCTCCTCTACTAATATTCGTCAATGTAAGCATTCCTTGCTTCAATTCCTCCAATATTATTCTACATATTCACAATATCCATTTGTTAAATCATGAGTTTCTCCATGATATTGTAAAGAAAAACAAAGCAACTAGTTGCCCCTGTAGTTGATGTTGAGTGTCTTTCACTACCACCACTCCTAGACTCAACAAATGATTCAACTCTTTGAACCGTATGCTTCCCAATAAGATTTTGAGGCTACTATTATTACTCATCTCTATGGGACTCTACTCATGATTTCTTACATAAAGTGAAAATTAGAGCAAGGTAACCCAAACCACTACCTATAGCACTACTAGCTATACTCCGAGCATGATGAGCTATAAGAGCACCAACATCTACTGCCTTCATTTTTTGAATGAAAAAGTTTAACAAATCTCTATCCTTCTTTACTTAGCTCAGATGATTTGTTGGCAATAATTTAGCATAGATGAAGTGGTGTCATACCTTGGACTGAATAGTCATCATGAAAGCAGAGAAGTTAACTTTCTTATTATTTTAATCTTTTGTTCTCCTCTTCCATCAGTTAGAAAAGCAATCACTTCATCAAGTGATGAATCAGTCATCAGAAATGTAGCATATTCACAATGGAATACATTTCTCATCCCATAAAAAGCATTGATACTTTCTCTAGAAAACTCAACTTGCTTACCTCTCACAAGGATGTGATCCTCAGTGGTGAATCGCAACTTGGATTAGAACTTCTGAATCATAGGTAAAATTGATACTGCAGTGAAGTAGCAAAACCTCTCCCAATTTCTGACGATGATCAACCTCTCGAGCTTGCCACCCAGGTTAGCAAATGCCCCTGCATCAATTTTTCTGTTTCCATTTGAGTATTATAACATTGTTGAGCTTTAAAATTGACAAATTTACTAGAGTCAAAATCTCATGTCGACTTCCCTCTCTTTACTCATGGAGCCACTGGAATTTCTATGAAAAAACAAATAAATCAAAAAAATCAAAAGTATAACTTTGCAAGTAAGATTATTTGGTAAGGAACTTTTCAATATGGGTTTTCTTCATGCTTCTCCATCAAAATCCCAAATTTCATCGTGAAAATAAAAAAATTTCTATGTTAAAGTGAAGCTCTTACCAAGAGAAGATGAAATCTAGGATCTTTAGCTTTTGAAATCTTCTCTAACAAGCACAATGTGATGCCCTAGGTCACGATTTAGAGGTAGAAGACGTCCCAAGCAGTAAAAATGGAGTTTTAACATGCAATTTTGTGGTTTTTAAGTGAATTGGGTGTATTTGACAATTCTTTGGTTGACTCCATGTAGATTTGCATAAAACTCTTTCACCTCATGGACAACTATGGCTATAGTAGTGTAGTAAAGCACTTCCCACCGTCTTTGCGCAATAATCTCTTCCACTTGAGTATTAAGTGTGTTGAATCGTCGATTCACAAATCCATTTTCCTTGATTAGCCTTATCTTCAAAAGAACTCGATCAAGTAGCTTCTGTGCATCGAAACTGACAAACTTTCTCTGGTTGAAAATTCTCACGGATTTTTTAGAGTGGGAAGCCATAGGAATTGAAAACTAGTAACTCTCTCCCCGTTTTCTCCCATAAAATGGACTTTGGAATCAATTTTTAGGAGTTATAAGGAGAAGAATCCATAAAAAACCGCCAAAAACTACTTTTGAAATGTTTTAAGTCATTTTTATTGCCACGGTGCTTCAGACCCCAATTTTGGCGCTCCAGGTGTAGCTCTATCGAATTTAGTGCTTCAGGCACCAATCTAGCGTATTTGGTGCTGACCAAAGGAAAATATATTGAGATTTTCATACCTCTTTTATACTATTTTTAATGATATTGCACTTTAAAGAAAGGTATTGATGTTTTGTTGCAGGAATGATGTAGATTTTCATACCTATTTTATGCTGTTTTTAATGATATTGCACTTTAAAGAAAGGTATTTTTGATGTTTTGTTGCAGGAATGATGATTGGGGTCAATGGAGCAAAAAAATACAAAAAGGAGCGAATTTGGAGAAAAAAGGACCAAAATGTGGAGAATTGTACTAGGGCGCCGACAGCGCCATCGAGGCCGCCGAAGGCGGGATCGACGGTTATGTGACATTCAAAATGGATAAGGTCAGATTTTGGAGTGGTGCATAAGCAACTCTTGGGAAAACTCATCCACATCTTTAAAGAGAACATTTTGGCTGAAAATGAAGAGACTTTTGGTGTCCTGGAGGTTAGAAAGGTCCATTAGTGCGTAGAAAGCTTGCTAGAGCGTATAACTGTGAGGAATTCTTCGAGAAATTGCAAGAGTGAAGGGAAAGTGAGAGGTTTCTTCCGCCTTGATACTTCAAAGAGGAATTCTGTGTGCTATAAAGAAAGGAAGAGATTCAGAGGAACTTCGAGGAGCTTCAAAGAGGAATTCTGTGTGTTGTAAAGAAAGGAAGAGATTCAGAGGAACTTTGAGGAGTGTTCTGAAGAAGAATTCTGTGTGTTGTAAAGAAAGGAAGAGATTCAGAGGAACTTCGAGGAGTTTTCTAAGAGAAATAAATAAATAAGTTATTTACTTGTTATAATTTGTATGACTTTGATTTTATATATGAATTCCAAGTTGTGTTGTGCTTTCNTTATTATCGGGCGTACAAATGGAGATTTTAGTGTGGCAGACTAAAATCTCCAATTCGATCCTATCGTTTGGGTGTTGATGTGTAGATGTTAGCCCTCAGGTGAGGGGAACGTCGGAGCTCCAAAGTGAGAGCCGATATCCTTCCAGCCTAGCCGTAGAATCAGTAACCAAGCATAGGATTAGTTAATGTTCTTTATGCCTGGACCAAACGGTAAAGAATTGGAATGCTCCTATTTGGCACAATATAAATTGAAATAATTCATTTTATCCATTCACTATAATTTATTGGCAAGGAGAAGGATGTTTTCTTATACATTAAATATCACAATTAAATGTTATTTTCTACAATTAGTTACTATCCAAATTATCTACTTATTTCAATTGCCTATTAGTGACATAAGCAACTTGAACGTCATTGTAGTTGAAGTATTACTTTTTATTAAATCTTAGTTCCTAGTATTCTATTTTTCTCTGTGGGATCGATATCTAGGACTCCATTAGAGCCATATATTACTTGAGCGATACGTATGCTTGCGTTGACAAATTCGACTTTAACATTATTGAATATTATATCTATACATCTTTGTTAAATCAAACATATATATATATATATAGTCGCAGTCAAGTTTTTGGCATCGTTGCGGGAATTTAAATGTTCTAGTAGCGTCATCAAATTCTTGTAATTGTTGATTTACAAAAAAAGTCGGTCAAGTTTTTNAATCTTCTAGTAGCGTCATCAAATTCTTGTACTTGTTGATTTACAAAAAAGGTCGGTCAAGTTTTTGGCGCCGTTGTCGGGGAGAATTTTAGGAGTAACGAACATATTAGAATTATTAAAAAGTTTTTACTTAAATTGCAACTTATTAATATATTTATATATTTATATTTATATTTATATTTATATTATTGAGTACTAATTTTAAATTGTAAGCGCAAATTTGGATTTGAAAATCTTATACCATACGATTCGGAATTAGAACAAACTGTTAGAAAAATTAGAAAATTGAAAAAAAAAACTAGAAATTGTGATACAATGGAAAATATTATGAATAACCAAGGAATAGAAAATGAACACCAACCTAGACCCTTAAGAGATTATGCAAATCCTACAGCAAATGAAATTNCACCCTTAATAGATTATGCAAATCCTACAGCAGATGAAATTCACTTATCTATCCAAAATCCTGATGTAGCTGTTAATTCATTGGAGCTTAAACCTGCTATTATCGAAATGGTACATAACAATCATTTTGGAAGCACACCAAATGAAGATCCTAACTTACAACTCGCTAGTTTTTTAGAGCTATGTGCTACTTTTAAATATGATAGAGTCTCAAACGATGTTATTAGACTTACACTTTTTCCTTTTTCACTGAGGGATAAAGCTAAGTTGTCGTTAAACTCGTTAGCACCTGGATCTATTAGAACTTGGGAAGAACTGTCACAAAAATTTCTATCCAAATATTTCCCTCCATCCAAAACTGCTAAACTAAGAATATAACATCATTTTGTCAGATTGATGGAGAGTCAATATATGAAGCTTGAAAGAGATTTAAAGATCTTCTTAGATAGAAATTTCTATCCAAATATTTCCCTCCATCTAAAACTACTAAACTTAGAAATGACATAACATTTGGGGAGAACTTTCACTGAAATTTCTATCCAAATATTTTCCTCCATCCAAAACTGCTAAACTTAGAAATGACATTTTGTCAGATTGATGGAGAGTCGTATGAAGCTTGGGAGAGATTTAAAGATCTTCTTAGGAATTAATTGATGGAGAGTCAATATACGAAGGTTAGGAGAGATTTAAAGATCTTCTTAGGAAATGCCCTCATCATTCGTTACCAGATTGGATGATAATCTTCCATCCAAAACTGCTAAACTTAGAAATGACATAACATAGTTCTGTCAGATTGATGGAGAGTCAATATATGAAGCTTGGGAGAGATTTAAAGATATAACATCATTTTGTCAGATTGATGGAGAGTCAATATATGAAGCTTGAAAGAGATTTAAAGATCTTCTTAGATAGAAATTTCTATCCAAATATTTCCCTCCATCTAAAACTACTAAACTTAGAAATGACATAACATTTGGGGAGAACTTTCACTGAAATTTCTATCCAAATATTTTCCTCCATCCAAAACTGCTAAACTTAGAAATGACATCCAAAACTGCTAAACTTAGAAATGACATAACATCATTTTGTCAGATTGATGGAGAGTCGAAAAACTGCTAAACTTAGAAATGACATAACATTGTTCTGTCAGATTGATGGAGAGTCAATATACGAAGCTTGGGAGAGATTTAAAGATCTTCTTAGAAATTGCCCTCATCATTCATTACCAGACTGGTGCTGCTAAACTAAGAAATGACATAACATCGTTCTGTCAGATTGATGGAGAGTCAATATATGAACTGCTAAACTTAGAAATGACATAACATCATTCTGTCAAATTGATGGAGAGTCAATATATGAAGCTTAAATGACATAACATCATTTTGTCAGATTGATGGAGAGTCGATATATGAAGCTTGGGAGAGATTAAAATATCTTCTTAGGAAATGCCCAATTGATGGAGAGTCAATATACGAAGCTTGGGAGAGATTTAAAGATCTTCTTAGAAATTGCCCTCATCATTCATTACCAGACTGGTGCTGCTAAACTAAGAAATGACATAACATCGTTCTGTCAGATTGATGGAGAGTCAATATATGAACTGCTAAACTTAGAAATGACATAACATCATTCTATCAAATTGATGGAGAGTCAATATACGAAGCTTGGGAGAGATTTAAAGACTATTAAGAAATGCCCTCATCATTCGTTACCAGATTGGTTGATAATTCAAACTTTTTATAATGCAAAATGCCCTTATTATTCGTTACCAGACTAGTTAATAATTCAAACCTTTTATAATGGAATAGTGAGATCTCTTAGATCGATTATAGATGCTGTGGCTAGTGGTTCTTTAATGTCAAAACCTTTTGATGAGGCTTATTCATTAATAGAAGAAATGGCTACCAACAATTTTCAATGGCCCTCTAAGCGGGTAAATCCTAAAAGAGTAGCTAGCATCCATGATTCTAATGCAATATCTATGTTAGCTTCACAGATTGCTGCAATATCAAAGAAATTAGATCATTATGGGATGAATTATTATTCAGCACCTCCTATGATGGAAGAAAATTCATCTAGGCAATTTGTGGATGTTCAACCTTCATATGAAACCTTAACTATTACTAGACCCAACAACCAATACTCGAACTATTATAACCCAGGTTGGAAGAATCATCCAAATTTTAATTAGAATAACAATTCATTGACAAATCAATAATGGGCAAACAACTCAGTGAACCCATTAGGAAATTCAACCAACGAAGGAAATGTTAACTATGGACCTTCTTATCCTCAAGGATTTAACAGTAATACTCAAATTAAGGAGAAGAAGTTATCTATGAAAGAGCTGATATTAAACTTTGGTCAACAATTACAGAATCAAGGAAATCAATTACAGATTCAAGGAAATCAATTACAAAATCATGTGTCAACAATTGCAGAATCAAGGAAATCAATTATAAATTCAAGGAAATCAATTACAAAATCAAGCTGCTATTAAGAATATTGAGAACCAATTAGGGCATATCGCTACTGCACTTAGTAACCGAACAATAGGAACTTTAAACCAAATCCTAAAGATCAAGGAAAATAAACAAATCAAGGCGATTCAATTACGAAGTGGAAAAGAATTAGAGACAAAAGTACAAAAAGAAATAGAAAATGAAAAAGAAAAAGTGGATACCGAAAAAGAAAAGGATCATGAATACCCATATTTAGAGTATCCATTTACACCTCCGAAAAAGAAAAGGATCATGAATACCCAAATTTAGAGTATCCATTTACACCAATGAAAATTACGTGGAAAAACCTCCACCACCGTTTCCTCAAAAACTGAAGCAACATAAACAGAATAAACAATGTTAAAAATTTTTAGAAATTCTTAAAAAGTGAACAGTGAATATTCCCTTCGTAGAAGCTTTAGAGCAGATGCCCAATTATGTGAAGTTTATGAAAGATATTCTGAACAAGAAGAGGAAATTCTCAGATGATGAAACTGCTGCACTTAGCGAAGAGTGTAGTGCGATTATTCAGAAAAAGCTTCCTGAAAAATTAAAAGATCCTGGTAGTTTCACTATACCATGTGTTATTGGTGAAAAATTCTATGGAAGAGCTTTATGTGATTTGGGAGCCAGCATTAACCTTATGCCTCTGTCATTTTTCAAAAGACTAGGATTAGGATAAGTCTAACCTACTTCTGTAACTCTTCAATTAGCAGACTTATCAGTTACATATCCTAATGGAGTTATAGAAGATGTGTTAGTAAAAGTTGACAAATTTATCTTTACGGGGGATTTTATTGTCTTAGATATGGAGGAAGATAAGGAAATACCTATTATTTTAGGGAAACCATTTTTAGCTACTGGAAAAGCTATGATAGATGTTCAAACAGGAGAATTAACTATGAGAGTAAATGATCAAGAAGTGACTTTTAACATTTTAAAATCTATAAAATACCCTACTGTTGGAAGAGATAATGAATGTTTTCGCATGGAAATTATTAAACATCTACTGAATGAACATTTTAAAGAACATTTCAAAGATAAAAAGTATTTTGAAGAATAATTCGAAGAAAATGATGAAATTATTCTGGACAAATTGAAAAATGAAGAATTAGATTATGTTCAGGAAAGATTTAAAATGTTGGATGTTACAGAAAATACTGATAAGAATCTATTTTCATCAATTATTAAACCACCTGAACTTGAGTTGAAAACATTACCTAACTACTTGAAGAATGTATTTCTGGGAGACTCATATACATTACTTGTTGTTATATCTTCAGAATTAAATGATTTACGAGAACAAAGACTGATAGATACATTGAAAAGATATAAGAGAGCTTTTGGTTGGACCTTAGCGGATATTAAAGGAATCAGTCCTTCGATCTGTATGCACAGAAGCATTTGGTTGGACCTTAGCTGATATTAAAGGAATCAGTCCTTCGATCTGTATGCACAAAATTATCTCTAAGCCAAGAGTTGATCCACAAAGGAGATTAAATCCAATGATGAAAGAAGTAGTTAAGAAGGCAATTTTGTTAAGGGAATTAGTCCTTCAATCTGTATGCACAAAATTATATTAGATGAACAATATAAACCATGGATATTAAAGGAATCAGTCCTTCAATTTGTATGCACAAAATTATATTAGATGAACAATATAAACCAAGAGTAATCCACAAAAGAGATTAAAGCCGATGATGAAAGAAGTAATTAAGAAGGAAATTTTGAAATGGTTAGACACTAGAATTATATACAGTCATTCGATCTGTATGCACAAAATTATATTAGATGAACAATATAAACCAAGAGTTGATCCACAAAGATCTGTATGCATAGAATTATACTGGATGAACAATATAAACCAAGAGTTGATCCACAAAGGAGATTAAACTTGATGATGAAAGAAGTAGTTAAGAGGGAAATTTTGATATGGTTAGACACTGGAATTATATATCCTAATTTAGATAGTGTATGGGTAAGTCCAATTCATTGTGTACCGAAGAAAGGAGGAGTGACTGTTGAAACAAAAGAAAATGGGTAAGTCCAATTCATTGTGTTCCTAAGAAAGGAGGAGTGACTATTGAAACAAAAGAAAATTTGATTCACTATTCATTGTGTTCCGAAGAAAGGAGGAGTGACTGTTGAAACAAAAGAAAATAATGAATTAATACCTATCAACAAGTCATTGGGTGGCGCATATGCATTTATTATAGAAAATTAAGCACTGCCACCAGGAAAGATCATCTTCCCCTACCATTTCTAGATCAAATAGTAGATAGACTTGCTGGGCACAAATACTTTTGCTTTTTAGATGGATATATCGGTTACCATCAAATTCCTATTACTCTTGAGGATCAAGAAAAGACAAAATTTACTAGTCCTTTTGGAACTTTCGCGTTTAGAAGAATGCCTTTTGGACTATGTAATGCACCTGCAACATTCCAGAGATGTATGATACCTTATTTAGTAAGTTAATTGATGATGGATTGGAAGTATTTATGGATGATTTCTCTGTATTTGAAGAATGCCTTTTAGATTATGTAATGCACCTGCAACATTCCAGAGATGTATGATGTCCATATTTGGTAAGTTAATTGACGATGGGCTGGAAGTATTTATGGATGATGTCTCTGTATTTGGAACATCATTTTACGCATGCTTAATTTATCTTGAAAAAGTCTTAGAGTTATGCGAAAGAACTAATTTAGTTCTAAATTGGGAGAAATGTCAATTTATGGTTGCAGGAGGAATTGTGTTAGGGCATAAAATTTTGGAAAATGGTACGGAAACGGACCCTGCAAAAATCCAAGTTTTATCTAAAATAACACCTCTCACTAGTGTAAGAGAAGTTAGAAGTTTTTTGGGACATGTTGGTTTTTACAGGCATTTTATTAAAGATTTCTCAAAAGTTACTAAACCTCTATGGCTTTAGAAAAGGACAAGAAATTTGAGTTTACTGAAGACTGTTTAAACACCTTTGAGTTATTAAGATTTTACAGGCGTTTTATTAAAGATTTTTCAAAAATTACCAAACCTCTATGCCAACTTTTACGCTTTATTAAAGATTTCTCAAAAGTTACTAAACCTCTATGCCAACTTTTAGAAAAGGACAAGGTTTGAATTTACTGAAAGCTGTTTAAATGCCTTTGAGTTATTGAAGGAAAAATTAATCACAGCTAATTTACTGAAAGCTGTTTAAATGCCTTCGAGTTATTAAAAGAAAGATTAATCACGGCCCCTATTATAGTTTCACCTAACTGGGAGAAATCATTTGAACTGATGTGTGATGCTAGTGATTATGCTATTGGAGCTGTCCTTGGACAAAGGTATGAAAAGATTTTTAAGGTGATATACTATGCTAGTAAAGCTCTTAATGATGCTTAAATTTACAATACTGTTACTGAAAAAGAGCTACTAGCTGTCATATTTGCTTTAGATAAATTTTGATCTTATTTAATTGGAGCTAAATGTGTTCTGCACACTGATCACTTAACTATTAAATATCTGATGCAAAAGAAAGATGCCAAACCAAGGTTGATTAGATGGATATTATGATACAAGAATTTGATCTTGTAGTTTATGATGCCAAACCAAGGTTGATTAGATGGATATTATTGATACAAGAATTTGATCTTGTAGTTATGATAGAAAGGGAACTGATAATCAAATTACTGATCATTTGTCAAGGTTAGAAAACCATGAATTATCTGATGTTGACAATGAAATTACAGATAGTTTCCCTGATGAACACTTTTATAAGTTAGTGTGTGGAAAATACCATAGTATGTTGATATTGTTAACTATATTGTAAGTGATATTTTGCCACCTAATTATAATGTTAGTGTTTGGAAAATACCATGGTATGCTGATATTGTTAACTATATTGTAAGTGATATTTTGCCACCTATTTGACATTGCAAAAACAAAGAAAATTCATTCATGATGCAAAAGCATATTTTTTGGATGAGCCTTACTGATAAACAACTTTATAATATTAATGAATGAAAAATACCATGGTATGCTGATATTGTTAATTATATTGTAAGTGATATTTTGTCACCTATGCTGCATTGCAACAACAAAGAAAATTCATTCATGATGCGAAAGCATATTTTGGGGATGAGCCTTATTTATATAAACAACATTGCAACAACAAAGGAAATTCATTCATGATGCGAAAGCATATTTTTGGGATGAGCCATATTTATATAAACTGCAACAATAAAGAAAATTCATTCACGATGCGAAAGCATATTTTTGGGATGAGCCTTATTTATAACAAAAGAAATTCATTCATGACAAAAGCATATTTTTGAGATGAACCTTATTTATATAAACAATGTATAAATTCATTCATGATGCGAAAGCATAATTTTAGGATGAACCTTATTTATATAAATAATGTAAGGATCTGATTATGAGGAGATGTGTACATTATGAAGAAACTAAACTAATTATTAAAAAATGTCATGATTCTGAATTTGGAGGACATTTTGGGAGCGATAAAACTACTTATAAAATTTTACAAGCTGGATTTTATTGGCATACTATATTTAGAGATGTTTATATATATATTAAAACTTGTGATCGATGTCAACGAGTAGGCAATTTATCTAGAAGAAATGAAATGCCTCTAAATTTCATATTGGAAGTTGAAATCTTTGATATTTGGGGATTAGATTTTATGGTACCATTTATTCCTTCAATTGGGAAGTTATATATATTAATTGTAGAAGACTACGTCTCTAAGTGGATTGAAGCACAAGCTTTACCTCACTGTGATGCTAAAAGTGTTTCAAGATTTTTAATGAAAAATATTTTCACTAGATATGGAATGCCTAGGATGATTATTTCTGATGGAGGATCCCATTTTAGGAATAAATATATTCAGAGATTGGCAGAAAAAATTAATATTATTCATAGAATCTCTACTGCTTATCACCCTCAAACCAGTAGATTAGCTAAAGTTTCTAATAGAGAGATTAAAAAAATACTTGAAAAGACTAAAAACCCTAGTAGAATAGATTGGTCCACTAGATTGGATACAACATTATGGGCTTACAGGACTGCTTACTCTAGTAGAGTAGATTGGTCCACTAGACTGGATACCGCATTATGGGCTTACAGGACTGCTTATCCTTAGTAGAATAGATTGGTCCACTAGATTGGATACCGCATTATGGGCTTACAGGACTGCTTATAACTATAAACCCTAGTAGAATAGATTGGTCCACTAGACTGGATACCACATTATGGGCTTACAGGACTGCTTATAAAACTCTTATTGGAATTACTCATTACAGACTGATTTTCGGAAAGACTTGTCACTTACTAGTAGAATTGGAGCATAAAGCATATTGGGCGATTAAAGAATTCAATTATAATTTGAAAGATGCTGGTAAGAAGAGATTGTTACAATTAAATGAATTGGAAGAATTCAGAAATGAATCTTATGATAATGACAGAATTTATAAGGAAAAATTAAATTTATGGCAAAATCGAAAGATTAACCAAAAGAACTTTGAACCACGATAAGAAGTTTTGCTTTACAATACAAGGTTGAAGTTATTCCCTGGGAAATTAAAGTCTCATTAGTTAGCACCATTTACAGTGACTCAAGTTTATACTTACGAAACTGTTGAAATTGAAGATCAGAAAATGAGAAAAAGATTTAAAGTAAATGGAAATTGATTAAAACCATATTATGAGGGTAAAAGATCAAATTTTAAAGAGGTTTTAATGATCAGTCAACCTAAATAATACCTGAATAGGTCGGGCTGACGACGTTAAACCAAACGCTTTATGGGAGGCAACCCATAGGACTTTATGGGAGGCAACCCATAGTTAACCCTGAATAGGTCGGGCTGATGAAGTTAAAACCAGCGCTTTATGGGAGGTCGACCTGAATAACACCTGAATAGGTCGGGCTGACGACGTTAAACCAAGCACTTTATGGGAGGCAACCCTTATCTTTACTTTATTCACAATTATAGTAGTTTTTATTTGAAATTATCACTAGTTTATGGTAGTATTTATAACTATCTTTATTGCGATTATGGTAGTTTTTATTTGAATTTATCGCTGGTTTATAGTAGTATTAAGCTCTACTACTCTTATTTACCCTTCAAATATCTTAAAAATTGGATCCATANTTGTTAAATTTATTAGCACCTGGATCTATTAGAACTTGGGGAGAACTTTCTGAGAAATTTCTATCTAAATATTTCCCTCCATCCAAAACTGCTAAACTTAGAAATGACATAACATTTGGGGAGAACTTTCACTGAAATTTCTATCCAAATATTTTCCTCCATCCAAAACTGCTAAACTTAGAAATGACAATTTTGTCAGATCGACTTAGAGTCGATATATGAAGCTTGGGAGAGATTTAAAGATCTTAGGAAGTGCTCACATCATTCGTTAGAAGATTGGTTGATAATTAAAACTTTTTACAACAGATTAGTGGGATCTCTTAGATCAATTATAGATGCTGCATCTAATGGTTCTTTAATGTCAAAACCTTTTGATGAGGCTTATTCGTTAATAGAAGAGATGGCTACCTGGTTTGTTAATGTCAAAACCTTTTGATGAGGCTTATTCGTTAATAGAAGAGATGGCTACCAAGTTTATGGCCCTCTGTAAGGGTAAATCCTAAAAGAGTAGCTAGTATCCAGAATTCTGATGCAATATCTATGTTAGCTTTGCAGATTCCTACAATATCAAATAAATTAGATCATTATGGAATGAATTATTCTCCAACACCTACTATGATGGAAGTAATATCAAGGAAATTAGATCATTATGGGATGAATTATTCTTCAACACCTCCTATGATGGAAGAAGAAATTAGATCATTATGTAATGAATTATTCTCCAACACCTACTATGATGGAAGAGAATTCATTTTAGATCATTATGGGATGAATTATTCTCCAACGCTTCCTATGATGGAAGAGAATTCATCTGGACAATTTGTGGATGTTCAACCTTATTATGAGACTTTAAATGCTATTAATAATAGACCCAACAATGCTTATTTAAAGCAGATTAGAAGAATCATCCTAACTTTAATTGGAATAACAATTCTTCTACAAATCAATAATGAGCAAACAACCTAGTAAACCCATTAGGAAATTCATCCAACCAAGGAAATGTTAATTATAGTCCTTCTTATCCTCCAGGTTTTAACAATAACACTCAATTTAAGGAAAAAAAGTTGTCCATGGGAGAGCTGATACTGAACATGGGTCAACAATTGCAGAATCAAGGAAATCAATTACAAATTCAAGGAAACTAGTTNAAGCTAGTATCCATGATTCTGATGCAATATCTGTGTTAGCTTCGCAGATTGCTGCAATATCAATAAAATTAGATCACTATGGGATGAATTATTCTCCAACACCTCTTATGATGGAAGAGAATTCATATGGGCAATTTGTGGATGTTCAACCTTTATATGAGACTTTAAATGCTATTAATAGACCCAACAACCCTTATTTNTTTAGGAAATTACCTCATCATTCGTTACTAGATTGGTTGATAATTCAAACTTTTTATAATGGACTAGTGGGATCACTTAGATCAATTATAGATGTTGTGGCTGGTGGTTTGTTAATGTCAAAACCTTTTGATGAGGCTTATTCGTTAATAGAAGAGATGGCTACCAAGTTAAATGGCCTTCTGAATGGGTAAATTCTAAAAGAGTAGCTAGTATCCATGATTCTGATGCAATATCTATGTTAGCTTTGCAGATTGCTGCAATATAAAAGAAATTAGATGTGGGATGAATTATTCTCCAACACCTCTTGTGATGGAAGAGAATTCATCTGGGCAATTTGTGGATACATTATTCTCCAACACCTCCTATGATGGAAGAGAATTCATCTGAACAATTTGTGGATGTTCAACCTTCATGTGAGACCTTAAATGCTATTAATTGACCCAACAACCCTTATTTAAATTATTATAACCCAGGTTGGAAGAGTCATCCAAATTTTAATTGGAATAACAATTCTTATACAAATCAACAATGGGCAAACAACCCAGTAAACCCATTNACGGGTAAATCCTAAAAGATTAACTAGTATCTATGATTCTGATGCAATATCTATGTTAGCTTCGCAGATTGCTGCAATATCTAAGAAATTAGATCATTATGGGAAGAATTATTCTCCAACACCTCCTGTGATGGAAGAGAATTCATCTGGGCAATTTGTGGATTTTCAACCTTCATATGAGATTTTGAATGCTATTACTAGACCCAACAACCCTTTTTCAAACTATTATAATCCAGGTTGGAAGAATCATCCAAATTTTAACTGGAATAAAAATTCTTCTACAAATCAACAATGGGCAAACAACCAAGCGAACCCATTAGGAAATTCATCCAACAGGGAAAATGTTAATTACAGACCTTCTTATCCTCCAAGATTTAACAATAACACTCAAATTAAGGAGAAGAAATTGTTTATGGAAGAGCTGATATTAAACGTGGGTCAATAATTGTAGAATCAAGGAAATCAATTACAAATTCAAGGAAATAAACTACAAAATCAAGGAACTACTATTAAGAATATTGAAAACCAATTGAGACATATCGCTACTGTGCTTAGTAATAAAATATTAGGAACTTTTCCTAGTAATGTGGAACCAAATCCTGAAGATCAAGGAAAAGAACAAATCAAAGCGATAAAATTACAAAGTGGAAAAGAATTGGAAACCGGGTGCAAAAAGAAACAAAAACTAAAAAAGAGAAAGTGGATACCAAAAAAGAGAAGGATCATAAATACCCAGATTTAGAGTATCCATTTACACCAATGAAAACTACTGTGAAAAAACCTCCACCACCGTTTCCTCAATGATTGAAGCAACATAAACAGAATAAATACTTTTCTAAATTTTTAGAAATTCTTAAGAAGTTAACAGTGAATATTCTCTTCGTAGAAGCTTTAGAGCAAATGNTAAGTGTTATGAAGAACATTGAATAATCAAGGGTTTGGTCCTTAATTATGTGGTTAGGCTGGGAAGATATCAAATGCCACTTCAGAGCTCTCGCCCTCTCCTGAGGGCTAACAATCATTCATTAGTTTCCAATTAACTAGAGCAAATTGGGGATTTCTGCATCACACAAAGTTTATTTTCATATTTATTTTCACTCAATTCCATGGATGTCATACTCTCCCATGAAATCAAATATGATTCTCCCCATATTTTAGAAATCATAGCCCTTTTAGAAGGTATGTTTCTAAACACATTTTAACATTTCAATTTCCCAGATCAAAAAGTAAATGAAGATAGAAGTTCAAATCATCACAAATTATTAACATTTAAAACCATAGAAAATGAAATTACTTCTTCAAAAAACCATATTTCAAAGTAGAGAGAAGGATAAAAAAGAGTACTTAAAATTTAGGAGAAGGATATGACAAAACATGTATTTCATATATATATACAAGTTTGCAAAATAAAAGAAACAAAAGACACAACTTATCTCACAATATTTCCCAAGAAAATCTTTAGAAGTTCTCTTCAAGCCTTTCGCTCTTTACAAGCACTCTCAATTCTCTCTTAGAAGTGTAATGAAGAAGAAATCTCTCACATTCTCTCTTACAACCTTAGAATAAAATCTCCAGGCCCTTGAATTTTTCTCTCTATCTCTTCCTCTTGCCTTTCACGGCACCCTCCATTCAAGTCACACTCAACTCCTTGAAGTTCTCTTCTTTTATTAGCGGCTGCCTCCTGACCCAAGGAAAATATGTTGAGATTTTCATACGTATTTTATACTATTTTTAATGATATTGCACTTTAAAGAAAGGTAGTTTTGATGTTTTGTTGCATGAATGATGAATTAGGGTCATTGGAGAAAAATGATGCAAAAAGGAGCGAATTTGGAGCAAAAAGAACCAAAATGTGGAGATTTGAACTAGGCTGCTAACGGCGTCTCGACCCCGCCGACGATGAGTTTTTCCCGAGGCTACAGGATAAAATTCTACAAAAGTACGCTGACGGTGCCCTCAAGGCCGCCAACGGCTAGCTCGGCGGTTATGCTTACTCAAGCTTTGGATAAGGCCAAATTTTGAAGGGATGGTTAGGAAACTCTTGGGAAAGCTCATCCAAAAATTAAAAAGGGGGGAGAATCTACAGAATAAAGGAAGTGATAGAGAGAGTTCTTAGAGATTAGAAAGGTTCCAATATTGTGAGGAATTCTTTGAGAGATTGTAAGAGTGAAGGGAAAGTGAGATTTTTATTCCTTCTTGCTGTTTCGAAGAGGAAATCTGTGTGCTGTAAAGAAAGGAAGAGATTCAGAGGAACTTTGAGGAGTGTTTTTTGGGGAGAAATTAGAGATAAGTTATTTAGTTGTTGTAGTTTGTATGACTTTGATTTTATATTCAAGTTTTATTGTGTTTTCCCCATGACATCTGAGTAGTTTTCTGTATCTTTCTCATTGTCTAAAGATTTGTGAAATGGTGATTTGAATTGGTGAAGCAAGAAAATGTTTAAGTAATTGTGATGAAATTTTCACTTCGATCTTAATTTACTTTCAATCTGACCAATTTATTTGTTAAAACATGTCGAGTTTTACAACTAAAGTTAAGATTACATCCAAGATTTAGGGAGGTCAAAGCCCTTGGAAGTTGGGTGCAAATAAATAGGGAAATAATATTATCAGTCGTAGAATTGGAGATTTTAGAGTGAAAGACTAAAATTCCTAATTTGGTCCTATCGTTTGGGTTCTGAAGTGTATATGTTAGCCCTCAGGTGAGGGGAACATGGGAGCTCCAAAGTGAGAGCTGGTATCCTCCCAGCCTAACCGCAGATTCAGTAAACGAGTGTAGGATTAGTCATTGTTCTTTATGCCTGGAACAAAGGGTAAAGAATAGGTATGCTCCTATTTAGCACAATATAAATTGAACTAATTCACTTTATCCATTCACTATAATTTCTTGAGAAGGAGAAGGATGCTTTCTTATATATTGAATATCACAATTAAACCCTCATTAGTATCATTAGTTATTTAATAGTTATTAAAATTACATACTTATTTCAATTGCTTATTAGTGACAGATAAGCAAATTAAACTTCATTGTTGTGATTAAAGCATTACTTTTCTAAGATCTTAGTTCGTAGTTCTAAACCACTACCTGTGCGATTGATATCTAGGACTCCATTAGAGCCCTATATTACTTGAGGGATGCATATACTTACATTGATAAGTGTGACTTTAAAATTATTGAATATTTATTACATCCATATTTATCTTATATTTTAAGCATATAAAAAGTAGCTGTCAAGTTTTAGGCGCCGTTGCCGGGGAGTAATTGAGTGAGTGAGTCAAATCACGATTAGAGTAACAGTCAAATTGGGATTATTATAAAATTTTTACTTAAATTGCAACTTATTTTTATATTTAGTTAATTATATTATTGGGTACTGATTTCAAATTGTATGCGTAATTTTGGACCTGAAAATCTTATACCCTGCGATTCAGAATTAGAACGCACTGTTAGAAGGATTAGAAGATTAAGAAGAGAACCTAGAAATTCTGATACAATGGAAAACAACATGAACAATCAAGGAATAGATAATGAACACCAACTTAGACCCCTACGAGATTATGCAAATCCTACAGTAGATGAAATTCACTTATCTATCAAAAGTCCTAATGAAGCTGCTAATTCATTTAAGCTTAAACCTGTTATTATCCAAATGGTTCAAAACAATCAATTCAGAGGTACACCAAATGAAAATCCCAACTTACACCTCCTAGTTTTTTAGATCTGTGTGCTACTTTTAAATATGACAGAGTCTCAAACAATGCTGCAGACTTAGACTTTTTCCTTTTTCACTGAGGGATAAGGCTAAGATGTGGTTAAATTCGTTAGAACCAGGATTTATTAGAACTTGGGGAAAACTTTCACAAAAATTTCTATCCAAATATTTCCCTCCATCCAAAATACTAAACTTAGAAATGACATAACATCATTTTGTCAGATTGATGGAGAGTCAATTTATGAAGCTTTTAAACTTAGAAATGACATAACATCATTATGTCAGATTGATGGAGAGTCAATATATGAAGCTTGGGGAACTTAGAAATGACATAACATCATTCTGTCAGATTGATGGAGAGTCAATATATGATGCTTGGGAGAGATTTAAAGATCTTCTTAGGACTAAGAAATGACATAACATCGTTCTGTCAGATTGATGGAGAGTCAATATATGAAGCTTGAGAGAAAATGACATAACATCGCTCTGTCAAATTGATGGAGAGTCAATATATGAAGCTTGAGAGAGATTTAAAGATCTTGTTAGGAAGTACACTCATCATTCGTTACCAGATTGGTTGATAATTCAAACTTTTATAATAGATTAGTGAGATCTCTTATATCGTTTATAGATGCTGCGGTTGGTGGTTCTTTAATGTCAAAACCTTTTGATGAGGCTTATTCATTAATAGAAGAGATGACTACCAACAATTTTCAATGGCCCTCTTAACGGGTAAATCCTAAAAGATTAACTAGTATCTATGATTCTGATGCAATATCTATGTTAGCTTCGCAGATTGCTGCAATATCTAAGAAATTAGATCATTATGGGAAGAATTATTCTCCAACACCTCCTGTGATGGAAGAGAATTCATCTGGGCAATTTGTGGATTTTCAACCTTCATATGNATGGATTTCATTGTGTTAGATATGGAGGGAGATAAAGAAATACCTATTATTTCAGGGAGACCATTTTAAGCTACTGGAAAAGCTATGATAGATGTTCAAAAAGGAGAATTAACTAGAGAGTTAAATGATCATGGAAAAGCTATGATAGATGTTCAAAAAGGAGAATTAACTATGAGAGTTAACGATCAAGAATTGGAAAAGCTATGATAGATGTTCAAAAAGGAGAATTAACTATGAGAGTTAATGATCAAGAAGCCGGAAAAGCTATGATAGATGTTCAAAAAGGAGAATTAACTATGAGAGTTAATGATCAAGAAGTACTCGAAAAGCTATGATAGATGTTCAAAAAGGAGAATTAACTATGAGAGTTAATGATCAAGAAGTGGCTTTTAACATTGCAAAATCTATGAAATACCCTGCTGTTGAAAGAGATATTGAATGTTTTCGCATGAAAATTATTGAACATCTACTGAAGTAGATGTTCAAAAAGGAGAATTAACTATGAGAGTTAATGATCAAGAAGTGACTTTTAACATTTGAAATCTATGAAATACTCTGCTATTGAAAGAGATAATGAATGTTTTCGCATGGAAATTAGTGAACATCCGAAATCTACGAAATATAATTAACTATGAGAGTTAATGATCAAGAAGTGACTTTTAACATTGCGAAATCTATGAAATACTTGCCATTGAAAGAGATAATGAATGTTTCCGCATGGAAATTATTGAACATCTACTGAACAAACATTTTAAAGAACATTTTGAAGATAAAAAACATTTTGAAGAAGAAGAATAATTTAAAGAAAATTTCGAAGAGAAGGAACAATTTGAACAGAGTGACAAAATTATTCTGGACGAATTAGAAAATGAAGAATTAGATTATGCTCAGGAAAGATTTGAGATGTTTGATATTACAAAAAATGCTGATAAAAATCTATTTCCGTCAATTATAAAATCACCTGAACTTGAGTTAAAAATATTTCCTAGCCACTTTAAGTATGAATTTTTAGGAGACTCATCTACATTACCCATTATTATATCTTTAGAATTAAATGATTTGTAAGAACAAAGACTGTTAGATACATTGAAAAGATATAAGTAAACTTTTGGTTGGACCTTAGCTGATATTAAAGGAATCAATTTTTCAATCTGTATGCACCGAATTATATTAGATGAACAATATAAACCAAGAGTTGATCCAAAAAGATCTGTATGCATAGAATTATACTGGATGAACAATATAAACCAAGAGTTGATCCACAAAGGAGATTAAACTCAATGATGAAAGAAGTAGTCAAGAATGAAATTTTGAAATGGTTGGACACTGAAATTATATATCCGATGATGAAAGAATTAGTTAAGAAGGAAATTTTGAAATGGTTAGACACTGGAATTATATATCCTATTTCAGATAATGGGTAAAAAAGGAAATTTTGAAATGGTTAGACACTAGAATTATATATCCTATTTCAGATAGTGCACAGAGGAAATTTTGAAATGGTTAGACACTGGAATTATATATCCTATTTCAGATAGTGCGTGGGTGTATAAACCAAGAGTTGATCCACAAATGAGATTAAATCCAATGATGAAAGAAGTAGTTAAGAAGGAAAATTTGAAATGGTTAGACACAGAAATTATATATCCTATTTCAGATAGTGCATGGGTAAGTCCAATTCATTGTGTTCCTAAAAAAGGAGGAGTGACTGTTGAAACAAAATAGAATAATGAATTAATACCTATCAGACAAGTTACTAGGTGGCATATTTGCATTGATTATAGAAAATTAAACANAAAATACAATAATAACCACTGTATCACCATTACATTTCCTAAATAACACCACATCCCACCAAACCAAAACTTAGCGTTAAAACTCATCTAAAAATAGAACAAAATTTATTAGCAATAAAATTACTCCTTAAAACCTAGAACTGCATCCAAACATCCTTCGTTAAAAAAAATCTACCTGCCGATGCCCTTCTTCCGCATCTAAACTCTGCTCAACCTCATTATTCTCAGAAATATTCTGAGATTTCATCTCATTGTTATGATTCTCAGGAGTATTTTGAGATTCCACCAACATTTCTTCGTCGAAAATTATTTCCATCGAACCAGCTCCAGCGAACATGAGGGAAAAAATGAGAATAACTGAATCCCAATACCCTAAAGCAGACAAAATGCCACTTTCTTTTATTGACGGGAATCAAAAATGACAAAAAAGTGCTTTTTTTTGCGGGATACGTCGGGTCGGGCGTAAAAAAAAAGCTTATTTTTAAGCTGTAAAGCCACGTGGAATTGCACTCCACGTGGCGAATTTTTATTGGGTACCGCATGCAGGGGTTTATGCGGTGCACGTACCGAATAAAAATTCTCCTCGGGTCGATCTCTCGCAACGAAGAGGGAGGGCTGCTCGGCTAGGGCTTGCGGTTGAAGAGCAGAGAAGGGGTCGGTTGGAGCCGCGACCGAGAGGAAGAAGCGTGAATGAGAGGGGGCCTTACGCATTTGTGTTTTAGTTTAGGGATTTAGGGATTAGAAAATAATAATTTTTTTCTTTTTTTTTTAATTTAAAAAAACATCAAATTTCGTGTGATTTATTTGTGCGAGATGCCCTAGAAAAATTGGTGCTCCCTAGGTAATTTTGACATTCCGGAAGCACCAGTGCTGTCAGTTTCGTCATCTGGGGTCGTCCGGGCAACCTCGTTGACAATCGGGTCAAAAATGCGTAAAAAAATCAAATTTCATAAAATTTCGATCTGCAATCGATCATCTTAAAAATTTATTCAAGTTCTTGACAAATAATGGTGCAAGCGATGTGAATTGTGGTATTTAATTGTGTCAATTAAACGAATCGCAAAGTTTGTGCGCGCGAATGTGCAAATTGTGCAAGAGGCAATCTTAGGGCATAATGATTCTATAGGAACTCCTTTTGGATTTCCTCATGTTGGTTTCAACCTCCTAAGTGCAAGAAGTCGGTACCACACATGCGAAACTCCAAAAGACTATAGAAGTAGGTTGGATTTCTAAAATAAGGCGGGTCCCATTTCTAAGGCTCTAAGATAGTCAAAGGGAGAACCCTAAGGCTAGATCCTAAATCCTAAGAGGAAGACTAGAACTCATTAAAAAAATGAGGTCAAGAAGTGTTTGAGGGTCAAGTTAAGATCAAATAGGAAGAAGGGTGGACGTGTCGTCTTTGCATACAAAGGAGGGAGTAGTGGCTTTTATGTTATAAAGCCACATGACAAAAACCAAGAAGAAGAAGAAGAGGATCACAGTATTGTGCGTGTAGTTAAGGCTTTTGATGCCCTCCCTTCACCTGTTTTGCAGTGTGATTGAGGGAAAAGATGAATAGAAGAGCACGAGAGGAAAATCAGGATCCAAAATGCAAGCCGTGGAGTCAATCCCACAGCCGCGTCTATTAAAGGAATTTTTATTCACTACGTGTACCACATGAAGGCTTGCAAACAGTAGCCTATAAGAATTTTCCACGTGGAATCCGGCCCCACTACTATTATTTATGTTAAAAACTCTATTTTTTTACGCCCAACCTAGCCCGACCCTCCTTTTTCCAAAAAATTTAATGCATAAGGTCCTTTCCCGATTTTCCCCCACTTTACTTTCGCACTTTAGGGTTTGGAGCTACCAAAATGGATTGCTCTACCAACGAAGAGAATGACAACCACTTCCAGATCCGTGCGAGTTTAGCTTCATTTAGAAAGTTTTCGACAAAGACAATGAGAAGGACTTCAAGATCCAAGTGAGTTTAGCTTTATGGAGAATGTTTTTTTTTATCTGAAAGACATTGTTGTGGTTTGGGGTTTCATGGTTTGTGCGAGTTTTATTTTTTGATTTTATGGATACTTCAGACATTTGTCTGGGTTTATCAGAGGTTTAATTAGTTGATTTAATAGTATTACTTTAGTTTTTTATCTGAGTTATAGTTCTGGCATATCATTGCTTGTGTTTAACAATTTGTTTCTCTGGGTTTATCGGAGTTTTACTTTAGTGTTTTCATTTTATTCAAAGTTGTTGTCATCGTAACTGTTTGTGTTATGCTTGCATTTAGGCCAGGGTAATGGTTTATAGTGTTACCGTGGTATTATCTTGGTAGTATTCTCATGTTATTTTTTTTAATGAGGGATGTTGGTGTTATTGTGGTATTATTATGGTTTTATTGTTGTACTATTGTACTATTGAAGAGAGTTTTTTTGCTATGATTTTATGGTTTTATTGTTGTGTGGTTATGGTGTTATTGTCCTTGTTATTTTAATAGATGCACTTGTTTTACTATTGTCTTCTTATTTGTATTTCTATAACTTAAATCATTGCATGTAGGAAAGGAGGAAGATGGGCAAATAAGCCAAGTACTATTTTTTGAACCATTTGACACAAATTTGTGAGCAATGAGATAAAGTTATTTATTGACTCATTGAGAGCTTGGTCAGAATCTTGAAGAAGTTGAAAATTGTAATATATGTAATATTCATTTTAGTTGAGGGAGAGTTTCCTGATTTCTTGGAGGCAATGAGATGGAGTTATTTAGTGATTCTGATAACCTTGGTTGATAAGCAGACGAAAAATTATTCGCATCAATGATGACAGGTTGATTAAGAGGAAGTTTTAGGCAGCTCACACATCTAAGGTTGATCGAGTTATATAATCTGATGCCAATGCTAAAGATTTTGTTTGTATCAAGTAAGTCATGATGAGTTTGCTAAATTGTGGAAACATAATGAAATGTAATTGTAAGTTTTAATGTTCTGGAATTTTTAAGTCTGATGTGAATGATGTTCCGTCAGGTGAACCAGTTGGAACACCAGTCACATGAGACTTAAAAAGTGCAGAACAAAATAACTTGCAATAACATTTTATTCTGTTTCCATAATTTCGCAAACCCATTACCTGAATTACTTGATGCAAATCACATCATCAGCATTTTCATCAGATTATATCACTTGATCAATTTTAGATGTGCGAACGGCTTGAAACTTCCTCTCAATCAACCTTTAATCATAGATGTGAATGATTTTTTTGATTGTTTAGATTATCTGAATTACTAAATAACTCCATCTTATTGCCTTTGAGCAAACAGGAAACTCTACTTTCAACTAAAATGAATACTACATATATTGCAATTTTCAACTTCTTCACTGATCCTGACCAAGCCCTTAATGAGTAATTAAATAACTCTGACCTCATTGCCCACAAATTTAACAAACCGAGTTGGAGCTGAATTTACATGCAAATGGCCTGACCTCCCATTTGCCGCATACTATGTATTAAACGGTGGTTATTGTAAATGTATCGTTATGTTTATTCAACTTGTTGTAATATTGTGGTATTATTAGTGAATTATTCGAGTATTTTTTATCATTTTTTCATTATGTAGTATTATTGTTTTATTGCGAAGTGATTGTTGTATTATTAACTTATCTATTTATTAACATCAAGGTGATGTATTATTATGGCTGTATTATGGTATTATTTGAGTCTTATTGTGGTGGCATTAATGTGATTAGCTTCGCGGTAAATTTTTTAGTGCCCTGCGGTGTTATCATGATTTTATTGTTGTTTTATTATGTTTTTATTTAGTGGAGTATTAGTATGATTGTATTATGGTAACATTCGAGGGTTTCTTGAAATTTTAAAATGTTTTTATGACGTTGGACCCTGTTGTACTCCCACCCGATACCTCCCGAATTAATTGAACGAATAGAATACGAAAAGTCTATCAAAAAAGAACTCCAGAGGAAAACCAACAGGCGCACCACCTCTTTTGCCATTCTCCATCTGTTTAGGGTTTTGAGTCTTCGTTCACCGGTTAAAGTACATTCCTTAGTTCAACGCTAGAGTTCAACTGATCAAGACGGAAGCCGAGCCTTTTGAGATGGAAATTAAAGAAAACCCTACGATAGTGGAAGTCGAAGAGTCATTGGGAATGGAAATCAAAGATGAGCTGTCAAGAAAGCAGTCCAAAAAAAGAAAAACCAATGACCGTAAGAAGAAGGTTACTGAAGAGGGTTCAGTTAGGTAATATTTTTTTTCCTTGGAAGTTTTTTCTTCTTCTAAATGTAGTTCTTCTTCTAAATGCATTTTGAAAAAATACTGTGATAAAATGCAGTTCTTTTAAATAGTGATTATTAGTGTTTCTTGGTTGTTTTTTCTTCTTCTAATACTATGGTTCCTCAAGGTAATAATGATTATTACAGTGATAAAATGCAGTTCTTTTAAATAAAATGCAGGAACCACACATGCTGAAGAGGTATATGCTCAACCCCCCTCTCCTCCTGTTGTAATCACACATGCTGAAGAGGTATCTGCCTAGCCCCCTTCACCTCCTATTGTGATCACACATGCTGAAGAGCAATCTACACAGCCCCCTCCCTTCTTGTTCCTGTTGGGAAACCACATGCTGATGAGCATTCTGCCCAGCCCCCCTCCCCTTCTATTATAATCCCTCATGTTGATGAGGAACCTTCCCAGCCACCCTCTTCTTATGTTAGAACATCATATGTTGTTGAGGAACCTGCCCAGCCCCCCACCCAGTTGATTTCCAGCTTATTGCATAGGGTGAAGGGCCGACGCAGTCGTAGGAAGAAGGTTGTGAGATCCCCTTTCACACCCTTTGAATATAAATGAAGGAAAACATCAAAGAATGCTGAAAAGATTTTCTCTGTTGATGAAACAATGACTGATGAAGATTCTACTGACTCTCTAGAAAAAACACATGTACAAATTTCAGAGATTGTAGCGAAAATACTTGATACTTCCACCTCAAATCAGCCAATTACTGCTACTGCTGCCACCCCAGAACTACTTGATACTGCTGCCACCTCACCAATAACTGAAACAAATTTGCGGTTAGTAGTATATGTATCTTCAGTACATGCACCGATACCACCTACAGTGGATGTATCTAAAACATCAGTATTTCTAACCTAATTTGGATTAATTTCTTACATGTAGTTTATTTCATTTGATATTTCAATAACTTTGTTTATGTGTAGTCCTCACTAACTGAGAGACACGTAGATTTTCCGGAGCGAGCACTGATATCTGAGGAAATGCAAATAGTAATTGATCAGTGCCTGTCATAATACACTATAAAGTGAGTAGCATTCAATTGGTCGTTTTAATCACAAGTTTATTAATGTGAGGTGATATAGATATTATTTTTACCCTTCAGGAATGACTTTATTGTCCACCTAAGAGATAGTTCAATCTATATGATCGGGGTATGTTGGATGATGTCTTGTGTAATGAATGGATTGGGAATGACCAGATGGATGCATTAACCCTCATTCTTCATGGGAGGAAGTCTCAAATTTCAACATCATTCTGGTGATATCTATATGTGCCCTCTTTATACTATGTATACAAATAAAATAATGGTCGTCATAAGATTTTTGACCTCACTTTTGGTTTAAGTTTAGTTTTTTTTTCATTAGTAGCCTAAGGTCTAGCCATAGGACTTTTCTATTGACTACTCTTAGAAAACTAGACATGGAACCCTCAATTAGAAATTCTACACTCTTCTCTGCTCTAGTTGGAGTTCTACATATTGGTCCTAACCTCTAACACTTAGTAGGTAGGGTCACTATGAGGGAAACTCAAGATGAGTCACCCTTAGAACTGTTGGACCTTGGGGTTGACCCTGGTTGTTGGTCTAGGGCTAAGGCACTCGCTTGCAATCATTTACACTCACAATCACTCACTACCCTAAACCCAGAATTGCTAGGTTCTGGTATCTTGATACTTTTGGGAGACTCCTATAAGTGGTCTCCTAAACCCATTAGCCCTAGGCTAGGGTTTGGCTAAGACCACTACATAGAGGACCCAAAATGGGGGTTTTCATTGATCCATGGCTTATTGATAGTGGTTGGTACCTCAACTCTACCGAGATATCCAACTTAGTCTTTTGCCCCTAAACTCTCCCAAATTACCTTGAAACCTTTGGGACCCCAAATTTGGCCAAAATGCTGAAATTTACTCAAAATACCCAAATTGGTTCAAAAATCATTTCAAACACCTTGAAAACACCCAAACTACCCAAAATCACCAAAATTGGCCAAATCTTTGATCAAAACCCCCAAATTGCCCTTTAAAGGCTCATATTTTCCCCAAATTACCTCAAATCTCTAGCCAATTGGTCTCAATTTACCCCAATTTCACTTCTAAACTCAAATTCACCCTTGATATGACCAATCTAAACCAAATCCAAGCTCAATTGGTCCATCATTTGGACCCAATTTTGATTTAAAACAAAAACCCAATTTTAGCCTTATGACTTTGTTCCACCAAATTGAACCCATAGCCTACTCAATTGGCCATAATTTGTGTTGAAAAACCTTCATAACATCCACATACATTAAACTTGACCTTCAATTGGCCTTGGTGAGACCTTAAATTCATTTGATTTCAACTTAAGTCCAAAGGCCCCAAATTTGCCCCAAATTGGCCATGTCTCAAGGTCTCACCAAATTAAGGGTCTTAACCCAAATATTTCCTCTCTATCCCTTCATGAAAAATCTTCACAACATCTCCCTTGATTAGGTGGACTATTCAATTTCGAATTAGCCCAAGGCTAGCTCAACCTAGACCCATGTCTAACCCAACATGCCCAAATTGACCAAATTTCAAAAATCCTTCAAATTGACCTACCAATTGAACTCAAAATCACTTAAACCCTTCACAAAAATCATCATAACAATCATCTAAATAATTTTGATCAATCAATTGGGTCAATTGACATGGCTAACCTAGCCCAAACCTAAATTTTGGTCATTTGCGCTCAGTTGAACCCTTTCACTAAAAATTGACTTAACCATGTCTAAGCCACCAAAGTAATGATTTCACAATCACCAAAACCTTCCTAAAGACCAGGCTAAACCCTCCTAAAATCACCATGACAAGTTATGGACCAATAGATCCCAAAATTAAGGGATTTTACCCATTTTTGGACCTAACTTGAAATATCTCCAACATCATCACTTACCCTTGGGAGATAATCATCATTAGCCACCCCTGACTTCCCTGAGCCAAGAGGTGAACAATGTCTGGCTGGCCAGCCACCTTGGTGGCTAGAAAATGGCCAAAACCTTGGATAAGATAAGGGATTTTTACCAAATTTTAACCCAAAGGCCAAATCAGCCCAGCTGCTCATTGGAGCTTCTCTGCCCTCCACATAAGGAACCAAATGCACCCCTCAATTGGCCCTGGCAGCCAGCCTAGACCATTTTATTTAAACTCCCCCTCTATGGACAAAAAGAGAGAGCTTAAAATTCCTTAGGGAGACTTTGTAAAACTTCTTCAAGAACTTCCTGGAGACCTCTTGAGCTTAACCAAACCTTCCCTAGCCACTCAAAGTCATTGCTTGAGTTCAATTTTGGAGCTCAATTTCAAGGTCAAAACATGAGATCCTCCAAACCTGCACCAAATTCAAATTAATTGCACCCACACCATCCCAACATCAGGAGAAGAAGATCCCCCACAAAAGCCCCATCATTTGGCCACCCTAAGGTAGACTTCGAGCAAACCACCAAATCGGCCTTGGTTGAGTTTGGGTCTAGGCATTTCACCACGACCAAAGGCTCCATCCCTAGGCTCCTGGGACCCACACAAAGCTTCTACAAGCATCCAATCAAGGCTACCCCTCTTAGACCAAGGTATTCAAAGTTAACCCTAAACTGAGCTTCTTTTAATTTTTCATGAATATAAAGTCAATTTAAGGGTTCATCAATCGTATGGATGTGTTCTACTAGTCCATACGAGCATTTTAAAAACAAATTTCACTCAATTTTGTTGAAAATTTAGTGAGATATTAGTGTTTTAAAATGGATGGTTTTTCAGTCTAGTTCATTTGGGACGATGACCCGTGACCGTCGGATCGAGCGTGTATCGATTGGGTGGCCCTTATAGCATCAGACGGAGCGCGGTCTGATTGGGGCAGGAATGAGCTGGCTGGCGGCGCCAATCAGGCAGCGACACATGGCCTGTTTGACCCGTACGAGGTTGATATGGATAAGTAGAAAAATAAGGGCTTTTTCTTATTTATTTAATCCCCAATACCTCAAAAATACATAACTTTGTGTAGAAAATTCACAAAAATAAAATAAAAATTCTCGCTTGCTCAGTGAACAGAGAAAAACAACGTGAAGTAAAATTTATTCAATTTGATGAAAATTTTATTTTTAAAAAATTAATAAGTTTTAGGAGTATTTTAACTCTCCATGAATGTAGACTTATCACCATGCTTGAATTTTTGGCATGTTGTAGCCTCTATCAAGTGGAACATTCTCTGATTTTTCTAAAGTTAGAGGAAACCTCTAAAAAGAGATCCATATTTTTCAAGTTTATGCACATTATTTGCTTAATTTAATCATAATTTTAACATGTTGCTTAGAAAAATCCAAAAAAAAATTGGAAGGTTTACTATGACCAGAGAACTTTTATAAAAATTTTTCATGAGTGAAGTCATTTAAAATGGACCTAATTTTTACAAACACTAAATCAATAAGATAATTAATTTTGGTAAATATAAACAACAAAATGACTTGAATTTTGATCTCCACTATTTTATCAGATATAGAAAACTCCCCATAAACATTTCAAAGTATTTTGAGTACATTTGATGGTCTAAGTTGATTTTCCAAGTTAAATATCTTTTTTGGCACTTAAATGATTTTTTTAAAACTAAAAATATAACTAAAAAATTATAAAAACTTATTTTTTGAGCTCTCTCCAATCAGGGGTATTTTATAAAAATAAAATGGTATTTAAAATTAAAACTTCATTTTTAGCCTATTTTTAAATATTTAAAATAACTAAAAATTCATAAAAATCACAAAAATAATAAAATTTTTGGAAATGTTCTAAATTGTTTTATAAGCACTTAGAAATAATTGGGATATTTTTTCTGATTCTCTAAATAAATATATGGTATTTTGAAGCTTAAAATAATTTTTAAAGGCTAAAAAATGGATTTCCACTAAAATAATTTCAATAAATCAAAGCAAAAAAAAACATTTACTTCCTTGGGTTCTCTAACTTCAGGGAGATTTTTCAAAAATGCAAAACTTAATTTTCCCCATTTTAAATATTTTATATTTAATAAATACTCAAGAATTTAAAATAATTGAAATAATTTAAATAAAATTCAAAAAATCATGTAATTTGGTCTAAAGGCTTTTCTAGTCTAAACTTATATCCAGTAAAAATTTTAAGGGATTAGGATTTACCTTGGTTAAGTTAGGAATTTTCTTTAAAAAATACTATTTTTGCATGAAAATAAATATATAAATTAAATTAAATTTTGAAAATTCACATTTTCTCTTCTGATGTCTTAATTGTCCCATCAATGAGGTAGAATAAAAATTTTAAAGTCATTTGAATTGAATTTGACAAATTATGATGTGATAGAGCATTAGGGGAAAATGTGTAATTTTGGAAAATTAGCCTTAATTAACATTTAGGCTTAATTTAAGGAGGGAAATGGGTAACTCCGATCTTAAACAATTTATTTAATGTTTGAAATACAAGTAATCTCACTTTCTTAATTGAAAAAGATAAGTTAATAAATTTCTAAATTATTAAAGGTTAAAAGTTTATTAAAATAAAATGAATCTAGGACTTAGGGGTATGACTTTTGAAATCAATAATTAATCAATTTAATACCCCTATTTTTATTTTCAAATAAAATTTTGATCATGAATTATGACCACCTAAAGCTTAATATTTTTAAAATTAATTAAGACACTCAGCTAGGTTTTAAGGGCTTAGTAGTGACTTAGGCTAAATCAAGTTTCATTTAAATGAGGATTTGAAAAGTAAATATCATTGAAAATTAGAAAAACTTTCAAACACTACAAGCCCAATTAGGGTTAAAATTTAGCTAAGTGTTCCAACAGCACTAACTTGCCTCTTTAAGGGTCTTCACCCACATAATTCTTAAATTGAATCACAAGTCATAATTACCATATTCTTAGGGATAATTGAGACATCAATGTTCACTGAGTATTATGGGTATTTACAAGATGACTTATTAAGCAACATAATAAGTTTAAAAGAACTCGGGATTTTCCACCAGGCAGCGAGAGAGTAGTACGTACCTGCTTCTTTCTCTAGATCTATTGGATACCTCGGAGATCTACTCAACTTAATATGTTTTACTTGGCAACATCATCCTTAACTAAACTCCAAAAGACCCACCAAGATATGACATAGGTTTAGGAAAAACTACCAAAACCTTACCTTTTATCTATATATAAACTGCCTTAACATGCATTTTGAGTTTCATGTGGTGGAACGAGAAGACTCCTCAGGTATGCTTTTACAGTTTTTAGCATCATCTTTCTTGTACTTTTATACTATGCTTGCACGTCACCCTGCATGAAAACTAAAACTATCAGAATAGCCACAAAACCAAAACCAAAACCAAAATAAAAATCAACTAAGATAAAATTCACCCCCACAACATTCAAAATATAAAACAACTCAAAATTTTATCATAAACATCACACAAGACTACAATTGCAACTAAATTAAGATGTCTCTATCGTATGATCGGGAACTCCATGGAGGAGGTAACCTACGGTTGCTAACGAGGCTTCACATGGTCTAAATGAAATTATGGAACTCATTAAGTTGAGTTTAGTAAGTTCATTTGGACTAAGCTATGGTCTAAATGAAATTATGGAACTCATTAAGTTGAGTTTAGTAAATTCATTTGGACTAAAGTCGGTCTAAATGAAATTATGGAACTCATTAAGTTGAGTTTAGTAAATTCATTTGGACTAAGTGTAACGAGGCTTCCCAAGGTCTAAATGAAATTATGGAACTCATTAAGTTGAGTTTAGTAAATTCATTTGGACTAAGTGAATCGTTAGAAAAAAGTGATGCTAGAATGTGGGAACCGTAGGATCCTAACCGGTGTCGCTCTAATCAACTTTAACATGCCCCTAGAAAATTTAAAGAACTTCAACCATAGGGACACCTAATTTGACATTATAACTTGACACACTAGAAAACTCAAAACTCGTCATGGCGAGGAGCTTGAAGTTAACATGGTAAGCAGCACGACCATCTTCAACAGCAAAATCTGTCTTCCCCAGCTAAACCAATCCTTCTTCCTTAGACTTAAAACAATAAAGCCATAAGACTTCAAGGTTGCTTGCTTATGCAACGTAAATCCTCACCTTATCTTTAGGCTTTTGCATAGCTGCTTTTTTCTTGCTTATGCAACGTAAATCCTCACCTTATCTTTAGGCCTTTGCATAGCCCTGCTATTAATATAAGGCCCTAACTCATCTCAGGATTTTGAGGTTGTCATTTGTAACGACCTAAATCCTCACATCTTCCAGGCTATTTGTGTGATCATTTCACACGAATGTAAGCCCTAACTAATAAAATTGGCAGGATGAAACACTTAAAATTTTCTCCTTAAAACTGAAGCCAAACATTAGGATAGCTTGGGAAGTCACCGGGGTTCTCCTCTAGATCCATGACATCCTCTAGTTCTTCTTCCTTTGGATTCTACAATAAAATGTTCCAAATTTAAACCAATCCCCTTTCACACCACTATGTCCGATCTCATTGAAATGTCCTATTCTTTTAAACCTCCTTGAAGATAATATTTACTGATTTTTATCGAGAGTATTCTTAAGTGATTTTAGTCATTTAAGATGTAATTAAATATAGGGGCTTGCTCTTATAGGAAGTATGTCTTAACCCAGCTTAATATAAACCCTTTTTAATCCTTTATATTAAATAGAGGAACTTCTCGGCAAATACAAATGGTTTCGCAGACCAAACAGACGTCATATCTTCCTTAGTTTGTTTGATCGAGCCTCATCTTCAAGTGTTGTGTTTATCCTTCGGAATAGATACAAGATTTGAGGTACATTGCTCCTTCATTTAAACTATGAAAAATATGAGTCAGTTTGATTTCATATTTTTCTAAAACTAAATATATATGTAAATTAAAACGTTCTTCTGAAGCTGGCGACGAGATTTTGATTCTGGTGACCGACAGCTTCTTACGGGTAACACTCCACCAACCAAAAATAGTGTCGACAGCTTCTGATAACTCCATTGGGGATACTAGCGTCTCTCTCCATTTAAATCAGAGAATCTTATCTTCATACATTGGTAATGTGTCCATGTCCCTCTTGGACCAGATTACCCTTCTTCCATTGGCATGCTTTACCCATTTCTGTCTTGGGAAAGTACGACCAACCCCTTGGACTTCAGGACTAGCTATTCAACCATCTTTGAACAGAGGGGTTCAGAAGGCCATTAAAGATTCTTTAAATGTTCATGTGGGGTCGGACCCTCAATAGGTGTGTCAGTGGACTAGTTCCGCCTGGGCGTTGTGCATTCTAAAGTTGGTCCTGCACCGTGTCCTAAACTTTGCATTTCTTCGTCTCTTTCGGGTTTGGGTTTGTTTTTCTGTGAATCAAGCTAAGTTGTTAAACCTCTTCACGCTTATTCAATTTGCTAATTGCAACTCTTCGATGCTTTAATCACAATTGAATAACAAATTTGAAAAATAAATTATAAAGAATGCTTTATTCATAAGACAAGTGCGTCAATTTGAGTACTTCTGTCGAAACTGCAAGGCACGGGACATCGCTGACTTTCATAAATTCTTCAAATGACAGGAACAATGTCTTTGCCAAAGTTGATCTTTTCTTTCACCTTCGGAATGGAGTTCACTGTCAATAGGGATGAACTGCCTGACCTGGAAGTTATTAAGTTTGGACAAGGGTTCGATGATATTGGAGTTAAGTTCGAGAAGGTAGCCGTCACAGAGATGAAGTTTGAAATAGATAAGTCTTTGGAGCCTATTGTAGAGTTCAACTTGAAGTCTACCAAAGAATTCTCCCCTTTAAAGGTGTTGATTCAAAAGAGCCCTACTAGTGTTGAAAAGTCTATCACTGGGAGCGTTGAGATTTCTCCGAGAACTATTTTTACTCCTACTACCAGATACACTATCACCGTGCCAACTGTTTTGCCGAGTAAGGGAAAAGAAATTCCACATGATGAAGAGTCGGTCGACGCTTATGCCCCACCACTTTCTGGATTCGAAATTGGGTCCAAATTGAAGCCTATACAACTAATAAAGGCACAGGAAAGGAGGCAGCCAGGAAATTTTGAAAGCCAAACAACCTCGACAATCCCTCCAACAACAGGCACAACAATATGGCTAGTCTAGCAAACAACTGCCTCAGGGAAGATCATACTGAGCAGAGAATAAGAGGATATCCTTGGCAGAATGACAGAAAGTGGTGTATTCCTTCAAAGAGGAAGCCGTGTCAAAGATGTTCCATGAATTGCTAAAGGAACAAAGATTTAGTCTACCAAAGCCGAAAAGCCAAAGGAAGCCAATGCGAAAGATCATCCTCAATATTGTCCATACCACCAGTTACTCGGCCACACCATAAAAAATTGCTTTGTCTTCAAGGATTGGCCTGAGAAGAATTTTAAAAGTGGAAATGTAATGATCTTGAAAGAGTATTTGAAAGAACCTGAAAAAGGTTTTGTAAATATGATTTCGGTTGATTCAATTAACTTATACACAACCGCACCGGTGCTGAACAAAAAAATGATATTCTTTAGATATCCCTAATTGACCTAAAAGTAATCAATGGAAACTCGATTAACGCTAAGTTGGAGAGACTCCAAGCCAATATTTCATGATTATTTGAAGAACAAAGAAAATATATGAATGATGAAAATTACAATGTGTCAGATTACATGAATGAAAGATTAACAGAAATCTATTTCGTCGAGACCCAAGCTAAGTTATCTGTGCGCGACGCTCCATCTTCTGGTGTGGAGAACGCCGCAGATGAGAGGCAAGGGGCCACCCAACAAAGGGACAAACAGATCAATCATCTCGAAAAGAAAATCGAAGAATTGACGACCACCATGATTGCAATGCAATGACAGTCACAATCACCGCAAATGAAACTTCCAAAAATGAACCAACAAGAAACCATTCATGTTATAGATAAAAGAAGAGAGGTTGCCTCAGCAAATAGAGATGAGCAACCGAAGAGGAATTCTCCATCGGGTGCCATGCCAGAGAAAGAATTCAAACAGATGATCGAGCAAGTTCGAGATGCCTTAACCCAATCTAAGGGTGGTGCATTGATTCTAAAAGGTAGATCTTACCCAGAGGAGTTAGATGTCGTACCCTACCCCAAGGGTTTTGTGTCCCCAAACTTTAAGCTATTTGACGGTACTGGAAATCCCAGACATCACATAGCACGTTTCCGACCCTGTTGTGGCAATACAAGAAATAATGAAGCTTTACTCTGTCAACAGGTCATCAGCAGCCTGTCAGGAGTTACTTTAGATTGGTATGCCAAGTTGCTCAACGGATCGGTGAAGACATTCAACGAGTTAGAACTGTTGTTTGTAAAAAGATTTGTCAGAGTGCAAAATCATATTTCTATTGGAGATCTCGTGGTAGAAAAATAAAAGCCTAACGAGACTCTAGTAGATTATATTTTGAGGTGGAGAAATATTAGCATGAAGTGTGAGCCTCAACTACAGGAACAACTTGCAATTGAGATTTTACTCAAAAACATCCATGGATCGATAACTTTCATGCTTAAGAGACTCACTATCAAGTCTTTCAAGAAGTTACTCAGCAAAGCTAGCAATCTGCAAGGAGAAGTCAAGCATATGGATTCTCATAAGAAGATCGAGAAGTCCAGGATAACCTAGATATTCAAGAAGAAATCTGGGACAGTTGTTGTGGTTAGTAGGGGAAAACGACAATTGTAAATACAAGCAAAGCAACATCAGCAAACCTTCCAACATCCTCGTTAGAATATTCAGCAATCATCTCAGCAGAGACCTTACCAGACATATGAAAGACAAGTTCCAATCATGGACACTGAATCAAATGGATATATTCTTTTAAAGATGAAGCAACAAAAAAGATGTTCCACAGTCTGATCAAGAATCCCGAGTTCAGGTTACCTAAGCCAAAGAAGCCCAACGAGGCCAACAAGAAAGGACATATGAGATATTGCCCGTACCACAGATTCATCGAACACACCATAGAAGAGTGTTGCAGTTTCAAAGACTTGCTTGAGGAGAAGTTTAAGAATGGGGATGTAACAATCCCGGAAGAATATTTGAAAGAAACCTGAAAGAGGTATTATCAATATGATTTTAGTCGATTTGTTTGTTCCAACTCATTCCTATGAAACTGCCAACGAATGAAATGCCTCTTGGTACTATTTGATTACTATTTTTGTTTAAATGGGAAATTAGCATGATCAATGTTAGTCTATCCCATCCCTCCCATCACAATTAATGAAAGGAAAGGGTTTGTTGTTGTTTAGGATTGTGCAATATTTTTAAAAAAAATTGATCAGCTCGAAGAAAAATTTGGATGTTTTGATAAGACTATGACTTCAGGGGAGAATGAAATTGATGCCCTAATAACTCAGTCATCCACTGTAATGAATTCAGACTGGGTCCTAAGTTGATTTTAAAATAAGATAGTGTGGTTGAAATACTAGTAATTGACTCGGGATATCACGAGCCTTTTAATTTCCTGCCACGTAACTGGGTCCTGACTTTTGAACGAGTTATAATATCCCAGAATTTGACTTAAGAACATTTGAGGATTATTAGTCAGGGGAATTTTGGACATTCAAAATCTTTAAAAGAAATATGTTCCACCAGATATAGTAATTCTTAAAAAACAAAGGGAGCAAAAAAAAAATTGTTGTGTGAAAATTCCCCGAGAAGGAGCTTGAGGTGAGCATAAAATCAAAAATTGGTGCCTAATCTAAGACATTCAAAATCTTTAAATCATGCTCTACCAGATATAGTAACTCTCAACAAAACATGAAAAAAAGGATTATGTGCAAAGTTTGAAGCAAAAATAAAGCAAAGCAAAAGAAAAGTCTCCCTGAGAAGAAGCTTGAGGTAGATGTATAAGAAAAAATTGGTGTCCGAGTTTCCCATGATTAATGAAACTTAAAATGCTCTCTTAAGAAAGTTCTTCTGATATTATAATCAAGAAAAAGTTTAACGATCTTGAGACTTTTGGTTGGTTATTAATTGACTCAAAAATATCTTTGGAAAATAAAAAATGTTTTGATCACACGACCAAAATTCTGAAATCAAATTAGACTTAGAAAGAAAGAAATAAAGAAATGACGATGATATTAGCAGTTAATGGAAATTCAAACCTGAAGTCATATCCTCAGTATCCAACAAATACAACTCCAACTTCAACTTGAAGAACATTAGAAAGATTTCTCAAAGACAACTTCAACAACCTTTACAGAATCTGCAACAAATCAAATGATGAGTGCTACAAACGAAGCTATGAACTTGTGGCCTCTTCAACCGTGGTATTCGTAAAAATAATGCATCTGTTATGTGTACTTCAAAGAATATAGTTCTAATGGTACCTTAAGGATGAGCTATTTTCTACACTTGTCATTTGTCAGTAGACGATACTTTAAGAAGTATTGTGCCTTGCAATGTTTTAGAGATAAAGACTCATTCTTGGAAGCTCAGACGTCATGCTTATCTGTAACTGGGTCCAAATCCTAACAAAAAGGAAAGAAATGATACATTTCTCGAGTTCGAGGTTTCTTACTCTTTGCTTGCGTAGCGCAACTACCTTGGTTTGCACCTGTTTTCTTCACATCCCCGTGGAATTTCACATTCTGCACAAAATCTCTCAAAGTTTCACAATTTTTCCTCATCAATGTCAATCTTCGTGAATTTTACTAGTTTCCCACAAATTCAAAATACTATATTTTAGAGGATGAGGATTTAACATCTGATTCTGCATTGCATAGGAATGGTTCACATGATATTTTAGAGGATGAGGATTTCACATCTGATTCTGCATTGCTTAGCAATGATTCACACAATATTCTAGAGGTTGAATATTTCATATTCAATATCGTGTTGCTTTAGGAACTCCTTTTATTAAAATCTTTCAAATCAATTCTAAAGTTTGAGGATTTTACATCTGATACCGCGTTGCTTTAGGTTCTCATCCTATTGTAATCTTTCAAATCAATTCTAGAGGTTGAGGATTCCACATCTGATTCTGTGTTGCTTTAGGTCCTCATCCTATCACAATCTTTCAAATCAAATCTAGAGGATGAGGATTCCACATCCAATTTTGTGTTGGTTTAGGTCCTCATCCTATCGCAATCTTTTAAATCAAATCTAGAGGTTGACGATTCTACATCTGATTCCGCGTTGCTTTAAGTTTTCATCCTATTGCAATCTTTCAAATCAAATCTAGAGGTTGAGGATTTTACATCTGATTCCGTGTTGCTTTAGGTTCTCATCCTATTGCAATCATTCAAATAAAATTCTAGAGGTTGAGGGTTTGACATCCATTGAGGATTTCACATCCGATGACGTGTTGCTTTTGGTTCTCATCCTATTGCAATCTTTCAAATCAAATTCTAGAGGTTGAGGATTTCACATCCGATATTGTGTTGCTTTAGGTTCTCATCCTATTGCAATCTCTTAAATCACTTCTAGAGGTCGAGGATTCTACATCTAATTCTGCGTTGCTTTAGGTTCTCATCCTATTGCAATCTTTTAAATTAAATTCTAGAGGTTGAGGACTTTACATCTGATTCCGCGTAGCTTTAGGAGCTCCTCCTATTGCAATCTTTCAAGTCAAATTCAACAATATTCTAGAGGTTGAGGATTCTACATCTGATATCGCGTTGCTTTAGGAGCTCCTCCTATTGCAATCTTTCAAATCAAATTCTAGGGGTTGAGGATTCTACATTCGATCTCGTGTTGCTTTAGGTCCTCAATCTATTGCAATCTTTCAAATCAATTCTAGAGGTTGAGGATTCCACATTCGATTCCACATTTCTTTAGGTCCTCATCCTATCACAATCTTTCAAATCAAATTTAGTGGTTGAGGATTCTACATCTGATTCTGTGTTACTTTAGGTTTTCATCCTATTGCAATCTTTGAAATTAAATTCTAGAGGTTGAGGATTTTACAGCTGATTCTGCGTTGCTTTAGGAGCTCCTCCTATCGCAATCTTTCAAATCAAATTCAAAAATATTCTAGAGGTTGAATATTCTACATCCGATACCACGTTGCTTTAGGAGCTCCTCCTATTGCATCTTTTAAATCAAATTTCAAAGGTCAAGGATTTTACATCTGATTTCGCGTTGCTTTAGGCGCCCCTTCTATCACAGTTTTTCAAATCAATTCTAGAGGTTGAATGTGTCAGATTTGATACTGCATTGCTTTAGGAACTCCTCCTATTGTAATCTTTCAAATCAATTCTAGAGGTTGAGGATTCTACATCTGATTCCGTGTTGCTTTAGTTTTTCATCCTATTGCAATCTTTCAAATCAAATTCTAGAGGTTGAGGATTTTACATCCAATTTCGCATTGGTTTAGGAGCTCATCCTATCTCAATCTTTCAAATCAAATTCAACAATATTCTAGAGGTTGAACATTCTATATTCGATACCGCGTTGCTTTAGGAGCTCCTCCTATTGCAATCTTTCAAATCAAATTCCAAAGGTTGAGGATTTTACATCCGACTCCGCGTTGCTTTAGAAGCCCCTCCTATTGCAATCTTTCAAATTAATTCTAGAGGTTGAATATTTCATATTTGATTCCACGTTGCTTTAGGAACTTCTCCTATTGCAATCTTTCAAATCAATTCTAGAGGTTGAGGATTCTACATTCGATTCCGCGCTGCCTTAGGTTCTCCTCCTATCGCAATCTTTTAAATAAAATTTTAGAGGTTGAAAATTTCATATTCGATACCGCATTGCTTTAGTTTCTCATCCTATTGTAATCTTTCAAGTCAAATTTAGAGGTTAAAGATTTTACATCCGATATCGCGTTGCTTTAGGAGCTCATCCTGTTGCAATCTTTCAAATCAAATTCTAGAGTTTGAAGATTTCATATTCGATACCGCGTTGCTTTAGGAGCTCCTCTTATTGCAATCTTTCAAATCAAATTCTAGAGATTGAGGATTTCACATCTGAAACCACATGGTTTTAGGAGCTCCTTCTATTGCAATTTTTTAAATAAAATCTTACGATATACTAGAGGTTGAGGATTTTATATCTGATTCTGCGTTGCTTTAGGAATCCCTCCTATCGCAATCTTTCAAATCAAATTCAATGATATTCTTGAGGTTGAGAGAATAAGCCCTTCAATTAATTCAAGACATCATATCTCATCTTTTGAAATCAGTTTTAAGTCGTGACCAATGGAAAATATGTTGAGATTTTCATACCTATTTTACATTGTTTTTTATGATATTGCACTTTCAAGAAAGGTATTTTTGATGTTTTGTTACAGCAATGATGAATTAGGGTCATTGGAGCAAAAAGATGAAAAAGGGAGCGAATTTGGAGCAAAAAGGATGAAAATGTGAAGATTTGAACTAGGACGCCGATGGCGAGCCCAGCAGCACCGAAGGTTGACTTTTCCCAAGACTCCAGAATTAATTCACTTAGAAGGCCCATTGACGACGCCCTCGACGCCGCCGACGGCGAGCTCGGCGGTTATGTCCAACAAAGTATTGGATGAGGACGAATTTTGGAGGGGTGCTTAGGCAACTCTTGGGAAAACTCATCCACAACTTTAAAATAAGATTTTGGCCAAAAATTGGAGAGAACCTAGAGGTCCTAGATGTTAGAAAGGTCCTTGAGGTCGGAGAGGTTCCATTAGTGTTTGCTAGAGCGTCTAAATTGTGAGGAATTCTTCGAGAGATTGTAAGAGTGGAGGGAAAGTGAGAGATTTCTTTCCTTTCCACTTCGAAGAAGAATTCTGTGTGCTGTAAAGAAAGAAAGAGATTCAGAGGAACTTCGAGGAGCAATATTATGAGGAATTCTTCGAGAAATTGTAAGAGTGGAGGGAAAGTGAGAGATTTCTTCCTCCTTGCTCGTTTGAAGAGGAATTCTGTGTGTTGTAAAGAAAGGAAGAGATTCAAAGGAACTTCGAGGAGTTTTCTTGGGGAGAAATTAGAGATAAGTTTATTTAATATTGTAGTTTTGTGTGTTGTAAAGAAAGGAAGAGATTCAGAGGAACTTTAAGGAGTGTTCTTGGGGAGAAATTAGAGATAAGTTTATTTATTGTTGTAGTTTTTATGACTTTGATTTTATATATGAATTCCGAGTTTTGTTGTGTTTTTCCCATGAGATCTGAGTAATTTTCTCTGTCTTTCTCTTGTCTTCGAGATTTATGAAATGGTGATCCCATGAGATCTGAGTAGTTTTCTCTGTCTTTCTCCTTGTCTTGAGATTTGTGAAATGGTGATTATGAGATCTGAGTAGTTTTCTCTGTCTTTCTCCTTGTCTTGAGATTTGTGAAATGGTGATTTCCCCATGAATTCTGAGTAGTTTTCTCTGTCTTTCTCCTTGTCTCGAGATTTGTGAAATGGTGATTTGAAATTTGAGCCATGAAAATGTTAAAGAAGTTGTGATGATCTTTTCACTTTGATCTTAATTTACTTATGAAGTCATGAAAATGTTTAAGAAATTGTGATGATCTTTTCTCTTTGATCTTAATTTAATTTCATGAGCCATGAAAATGTTAATGAAATTGTGATGATATTTTCACTTCAATCTTAATTTACTTTCAATCTGGCCAATTGATTTATTAAAATATGTTAAGTTTTACAACTAAAGTGAAGATTACATCCAAAATTCAAGGAGGTCAAAGCCCTTGGAAGTTGGTTGCTAATAAATATGGAAATAAAATTATCGGGCGTAGAATTGGAGATTTTAGAGTGATAGACTAAAATCCTCTATTCGGTTCGATCATTTGGGTGTAGAAGTGTAGATGTTAGCCCTTGTGTGAGGGGAATGTGAGAGCTCCGAAGTGAGAGCTGGTATCCTCCCAGCCTAGTCGCAGATTCAATAAACAAGCATAGGATTAGTCAATGTTCTTTATGCCTGGACCAAAGGGTAAATAATAGGTATGCTCTAAGCATAGGATTAGTCAATGTTCTTTATGCCTGGACCAAAGGGTAAAGAATAGGTATGCTCCCATGCATAGGATTAGTCAATGTTCTTTATGCCTGGACCAAAGGGTAAAGAATATGTATGCTCCTACTTGGCACAATATAAATTGAACTAATTCATTTTATCCATTCACTGTAATTTCTTGACAAGGAGAGTAGGATTAGTCAATGTTCTTTATGTCTGGACCAAAGGGTAAAGAATAGGTATGCTCCTATTTGGCACAATATAAATTGAACTAATTCATTTTATCCATTCACCATAATTTCTTGACAAGGAGAAGTCAATTTGAACTAATTCACTTTATCCATTCACTTTAATTTCTTGACAAGGAGAAGGATGCTTCAAATTGAACTGATTCACTTTATCAATTTACTATAATTTCTTGACAAAGAGAATGATGCTTTTTTATATATTGAATATCAAATTAAAAACCTCATTAGTATAATTAGTTATTTAAGAGTTATTAAAATTACATATTTATTTCAATTTTCTATTAGTGACAGATAAACAAATTGAACTTCGTTGTTGCAATTAAAGTATTGCTTTTCTAAAGAACCTTCATTGGTATAATTAGTTATTTAAGAGTTATTAAAATTACATATTTATTTCAATTGCCTTCTTCATTAGTATCATTAGTTATTTAATAGTTATTAAAATTACATAATTATTTCAATTGCCTAATAGATGACAGATAAGCAATTTGAATTATATTGTTGTGATTAAGTGTTGATTTTCTAAAATCTTAGTTCATAGATAAGCAATTTGAATTATATTGTTGTGATTAAGTATTGCTTTTCTAAAATCTTAGTTTGTAGTCATAAGCAAATTGAATTCCATTGTTGCGATTAAGTATTGCTTTTTCTAAAATCTTAGTTTGTAGTTCTACAAATGGAATTCCATTCTTGCGATTGAGTATTGCTTTTTCTAATATCTTAGTTCGCAGTTCTAATATTACTCCCTGTGGGATCGATATCTAGAACTTCATTAGAGCCTTATATTACTTGAGCGATACTTATACTTGTGTTGATAAGTGTGACTTTACAATTATTGAATATTTTATAAATCCATCTTTATCGAATCTATAACTGTTATTAAGTTTTGGTGCAGTTGGTGAGGAATTAAATCTTTTAGCAGCAGTATTAGATACTTATATTTTTAAGCATATATAAAGTTGATGTCAAGTTTTTGGCGTCGTTGCCGGGGAGTAAAAAAAAGAATCACAATTAGAGTAACAGAAAAATTAGGATTATTAGAAAAATTTTACTTGAATTGTAACTTATTTACATATTTAGTTAATTATTTTACTGTGTACTGATTTCAAATTGTATGCGTAAATTTGGACCTGAAAATCTTATACCCTACGATTCGGAATTAGAACGCACTGTTAGAAAAATTAGAAGATTGAGAAGAGAACCTAAAAAATTTTTATACAATGGAAAACAACATGAACAATCAAGGAATAGAGAATGAACACCACCCCAACGAGATTATGCAAATCCTACAACAGATGAAATTCACTTATCTATCCAAAATCCTGATGTAGACTAATTCATTTGAGCTTAAACCTACTATTATCCAAATGGTACAAAATAATCAATTCAAAGGTACACCAAATGAAGATCCTAATTTACGAGCTTAAACCTATTATTATTCAAATGATACAAAACAATCAATTCGGAGGTACACCAAATGAAGATCATAATTTGCACTTCGCTAGTTTTTTAGACTGTGTGCTACTTTTAAATATGACACAGTTTCAAACGATGATATTAGACTTAAACTTTTTCCTTTTTCACTGAGTGATAAGGCTAAGATGTGGTTAAATTTGTGAGCACAAGGATCTATTAGAACTTGGGGAGAACTTTCACAGAAATTTCTATCCAAATATTTCCCTCCATCAGAATCTATTAGAACTTGGGGAGAACTGTCACAGAAATTTCTATCCAAATATTTCCCTCCAATGGATCTATTAGAACTTGGGGAGAACTTTCACAGAAATTTCTATCCAAATATTTCCCTCCATCCAAGGCTACTAAACTTAGAAATGACATAACATCATTTTGTCAGATTGATGGAGAGTCAATTTATGAAGCTTTTAAACTTAGAAATGACATAACATCATTATGTCAGATTGATGGAGAGTCAATATATGAAGCTTGGGGAACTTAGAAATGACATAACATCATTCTGTCAGATTGATGGAGAGTCAATATATGATGCTTGGGAGAGATTTAAAGATCTTCTTAGGACTAAGAAATGACATAACATCGTTCTGTCAGATTGATGGAGAGTCAATATATGAAGCTTGAGAAAAATGACATAACATCATTCTGTCAAATTGATGGAGAGGTACCAGGATCTATTAGAACTTGGGGAGAACTTTCACAGAAATTTCTATCCAAATATTTCCCTCAACAGGATCTATTAGAACTTGGGGAGAACTTTCACAGAAATTTCTATCCAAATATTTCCCTCCAATGGATCTATTAGAACTTGGGGAGAACTTTCACAGAAATTTCTATCCAAATATTTCCCTCCATCAGAATCTATTAGAACTTGGGGAGAACTGTCACAGAAATTTCTATCCAAATATTTCCCTCCATCCAAGGCTACTAAACTTAGAAATGACATAACATCATTTTGTCAGATTGATGGAGAGTCAATTTATGAAGCTTTTAAACTTAGAAATGACATAACATCATTATGTCAGATTGATGGAGAGTCAATATATGAAGCTTGGGGAACTTAGAAATGACATAACATCATTCTGTCAGATTGATGGAGAGTCAATATATGATGCTTGGGAGAGATTTAAAGATCTTCTTAGGACTAAGAAATGACATAACATCGTTCTGTCAGATTGATGGAGAGTCAATATATGAAGCTTGAGAGAAATGACATAACATAGTTCTGTCAGATTGATGGAGAGTCAATATATGAAGCTTGGGAGAGATTTAAAGATTATGACATAACATCATTCTATCAAATTGATGGAGAGTCAATATACAAAGCTTGGGAGAGATTTAAAGATCTTCTTAGGAAGTGTCCTCTCATTTGTTGCCAGATCGGTTGATAATTCAAACTTTTTATAATGGATTAGTGGGATCACTTAGATCGATTATAGATGCTGCGGTTGGTGGTTCTTTAATGTCAAAACCTTTTGATGAGCCTTATTCATTAATAGAAGAGATGGCTACCAACAATTTTCAATGGTCCTCTGAAAGGGTAAATCCTAA
>JXCR01147254.1:192452-210490 GCA_002079205.1 Phalaenopsis hybrid cultivar
GGTAAGAGCTTCACTCCAAACTAAAAATATTTGATTTTCACCGTGTATTTCTTCCACATTGAGGAGATCCGAAAAATTTGAGAGTGTGAAGAAAATTTTGGGAAGAAATTCATGGAACTTAGTGTTGAACTCTTAGAATTACTTTTCGAAGCCATTATTTGCATATTTGAAGTATATTTTGTAATTTTTCTATAATTTTAATTAGATTGAAATGGCTCCACGACAAAAGAGATAACTTGAGTTTGACGAGTCTCGCTTCTTCAATGTGAAGGCTCAATCAAGATTTACTTCAGTATTTAAAGGAAAGAAATGCATACAAGATCGAGTTTTTGAGAGTCTAGGAGGAGAAATTGAATGAGTTATTACCGAGCAGAGGTGGTAAAACTTCTGTTACACCACCAATAAAGCTGCTGCAAATATTGTGAAAGAATTATATGCCAACGTATTCTATTCCGAAGACAGAATCATTCAAGTGTGGGGATTTCTTGTTGAATTTAATGCCGCCCGTATTAACACCTTTTACGAAGTCCCAGACTCTTATAGTTGTCATTATGAATCTTTCATTACTATGGAAGGGCCCTTGAATGATGTGATCAACTTTCTCACTGATGGGAAAGGAACATGGAAGATATAGCAACGAGAACGGGTAAATTTTTCTGCTTCCATGTTGAATGTCACCTCTAAGGCGTGACACTATTTTATTTCCTCTACTCTATTACCGACTTATTACCATAGTGAGGTAACTAGAGATAAAGCTATTCTTAATTTTTGTATTCAGAATAACAGAAAACAATCTTAGCCTTGCATTATATAGCAAAACTTGTTGCCCTGGTTGAAAATTTTTAGTAAGAATCTTTCGATTATGCCATATTTTCATCTTTTCTTTATAAACCTTAGCACTATCATAAGATCATTCCTTATCTCTTCAAGCTCATTTAATTGTAACAATCTTTTCTCACCAGCATCTTTTAAATTATAATTGAACTCTTTAATAGCCCAATATGCTTTATGCTCAAGTTCAACTAGTAAGTGACAAGCTTTCCTAAATATTAGCCTATATGGGTACATTCCTATAGGAGCTCTATATGTAGTCCTATAAGCCTAAAAAGCATAGTCAAGTTTGACTGACCAATCCATTTTTGTTGGATTCACAGATTTTTCCATAATTCTTTTAATTTCTCAATTGGATAATTGAGCCAAACTACTTGTCTGAGGATGATAAGCGGTAACAATCATATGATTTATATGATATTTCTTTAATAACTTCTCCATAATGACATTTCTGAAATAACTTCCCCCATCAGTAATGATAACTTTCGACATCCCAAATCTACAAAATATGTCTGTTTTAAAAAATTTTGCAACACATTGAGCATCACATCAAGGTAAAGCAACGGCTTCTATCCATTTGGATACATAGTCCACTGCTAACAAAATATATAAATTTCCGAAAGATGGTTGTCCCATGAAATCTAATCCACAAATATCAAATATTTCAACTTCTAGCATATAATTGAGGGGCATCTCATTTCTTCTAGAAATTTACTTCTAGCATATAATTGAGGGGCATCTCATTTCTTCTAGAAATATTGCCTACTCTTTGACAGTCTAGCATATAATTGAGGGGCATCTCATTTCTTCTAAAAATATTGCCTACTCTTTGACATCTTATCACAAGGTTTGATATAAGCATTAACATCTCTTAAAATTGTAGGACAATAAAATCTAGATTGAAGAATTTTGTATGATGTTTTATCAACACCAAAATGTCCCCAAAAATCAGAATTATGACATTTTTGGATATTTTCATAAGTTTCTTCAAATGGTACACATCTTCGAATGATCAGATCCTTTCCTTTTTTACATAAATATGGGTCATCCCAAAAATAAGTCTTAGCTTCATAAATATATTTCTTCATAAGTTTGTATGTCATTCCATAGAGTTTAAGATCACTAACAATATAGTTCACAATGTCGACATACCATGGAACACGCCACTCATTTACAGTGAATAATTTTTCATCTGGAAAATGTTCATTAATTTCTTTTTCAAAACGGAGTGGTTTTTCTAATTCAACTCTGGACAAATGATCAGCAATTTGTTTTCCAATTCCCTTCCTATCTACTATTTCAAAATTAAATTCTTGTAAAAGAAGAATCCATCTTATAAGTCTCGGTTTAGATCCTTCTTTTTCATTAAGCACTTAATAGCAGAATGAACTGTATGTACTATACAATGAGTTCCAATCAAATATGATCTAAATTTATCAAAGGCATATACTGTAGCAGAATGATCCGTATGCACTATACAATGAGTTCCAATCAAATATGATCTAAATTTATCAAAGGTATCTGCACTATACAAGAGTTTCAATCAAGTATGATCTAAATTTATCAAATGCATATACTATTGCTAATAACTCTTTCTTAGTTGTTGTATAATTAATTTGAGTTTCATTAAGAGTTTTACTAGCATAGTAAATTACTTTGATTATAATTAATTTGAGTTTCATTAAGAGTTTTACTAGCATAGTAAATAACTTTGAAAATTTTATTATCTTTGTCCTAAAACAACTCCAATAGCATAATCACTTGCATCACACATAAGTTCAAAAGGTTTTTTCAGTTTGGTGAAATTATAATTGGTGCAGTGATTAATTTTTATTTTAATAATTTAAAAACTTTTAGGCATTCCTCATCAAAATTGGAAATTATATCTTTCTACAATAAATGGCATAAAGGCTTAGCAATCTTAGAAAAGTCCTTAATATATCGCCTGTAGAATTCAACATGTCCTAAAAAACTCCTAATTTCCCTTACATTTGCTAGATAAGGTAAATTAGGGATCACTTGAATTTTAGCAGGATCTACTTCCATACCATTTTCTGATGATAACCTAATACAATTCACCCCTAATTACCATAAATTGGCATTTTTCCCAGTTAAGGACTAAATTTGTTTCTTCACAACGCTCAAGAACTTTAGATAAATGTTCTAAACATGAGTTAAATGAAGTTCCAAACAATGAAAAGTCATCCATAAATACTTCAATCCCTTTTTCAATTAAATCAAAAAAAATGTCATCATACATCTTTGAAATGTAGTAGGGGCATTATATAAACCAAAGGGAATTCTTCTAAAACCAAAAGTACCATAAGAACTAGTAAATGTTGTTTTCTCTTGATCCTCAGGAGATATTTGAATTTGATGATAACCGGTATATCCATCTAGAAAATAAAAGTATTTATGCCTAGCTATTCTATTCAGCATTTGATCTAGAAATGGTAGTGGAAAATGATCTTTCCTAGTGGCAAGATTTAATTTACTATAATCAATACATATTGGCCACTCTGTAACTTATCTAGTAGCTATTAACTCATTATGCTCATTTACAGTTACAATTACTCCTCCTTTTTTAGGAATGCAGTGAATTGTACTAACATGTGCACTATCTGAAATAGGGTAGATAATTCCAGCATCTAACCACTTTAAAATTTCTTTCTTAACAGATTCTTTCATAGTAAATTCAATCTCTTTTGTGGATCAGCCCTGGGTTTGCAGTTTTCTTCCAGATTAATTTTATGTATACAAATTGAAGGACTGATTCCTTTAATATCAGCAATTGTCCATCCGAAGGCTTTCTTAAAATTTTTTAGAATTTTCATCAGCTTTTCTTCTTCTTCCTTTGTTAACTTCAGGGAAATTATAACAGGTAAAGTAGAGGAATCTCCTAAAAAGGCATATTTTAAATGTTCAGGAAGTACTTTGAACTCAAGTTCTGGAGGTTTTTTAATAGATGAACAAAATGATTTAACTTTGTCTATCATGTCCAAAATTTCAAAACTTTCTTGAACATAACTTGAATCTTCCTTAAAAATTTTTGTCTATCGTGTCCAAAATTTCAAAACTTTCTTGAACATAACTTGAATCTTCCTTAAAAAATTTTACACATTGATCTGATTCCTCTTCTTGCTCGTGTTCCAAATCTTTTTCTTCAAATTTTTCTATATAAGTGGTCTTGAAATGGCATTCACTCAGATATCTTATAACATCCATTCTATAGCATTCATCATCTTTTTCTTTTACAGGGTATTTCATTGATTTTGAAATGTGTGCATTGTTAATTCCCCTTTCTGCACATCTATCATTGCTCTTCCTGTGTCTAGAAAAGGTCTCCCCAAAATGATAGGTATCTCTTTATCTTCCTCCATATATAGCACAATGAAATCAACAGGAAAGATAAATTGATCCACTTTCACTAGTACATCTTCTATAACTCCTTTAGGGTATGTTATCGAATGATCTGCTAACTGCAGAGTTACAGTAGTAGAGGTTATTTCTCCTAATCCCAATCTCTTAAATATTGACAATGACATAAGGTTAATGCTTGCACCTAAATCACACAAAGCTTTCCTATAAAATCTGTCTCTAATTGCACATGGAATAGTAAAGTTATCAGGATCTTTAAGCTTTTCAGGAAATTTCTTTTGAATTATAGCACTGCACTCCTCATTAAGTGCATCAGTCTCATTATCTTCAAACTTCCTTTTTCTATTGAGAATATCCTTCATAAACTTTATATAGCTTAACATTTTTTCTAAGGCTTCAGCAAATCGAATATTGATTGTATGCTTCTTGAATATTTCTAGAAATTTTGAAAATTGCTTATCCAACTTCTGTTGTCAAAGTCTCTGAGGAAATGGAGGTGGTGGTTTTTCTAAATCAATTTTTAGTGGACAAATATGTCTTTCAAAATCTTTCGAAGCGTCCTCTTTTAATTCTTCAATTTCTTCTCTCTCTACTTCAATCTCTTTTTAAACCCTACCTTCCAACTCTCTTCTGCTTCTAAGTTGTACGACTTTAACCTGCTCTTTATTCTAGTTTTTTGGATTTGATTCAGTATTACCAGGAAGTGTTCCTTGGGATCTATTACTTAATGAACTTGCAATTTACCCAAGTTGATTCTCAATATTTCTAATTGTAGCTCCTTGACTTTGTAACTGATTACCCATTTGTAACACCGCTTCTTCTATAGACAATTTCTTAACCTTAAACTTTGTATTATTGTTGATACCTCATGGATAAGTAGATCTATAATTATTATTCTCTTGGTTGTTTAGTTTCCCAATGGGTTTACTTGGTTGTTACCCCATTGTTGATTATTACCACCCGAATTGTTATTCTAGTTAAATTTGGGATGGTTCTTCCAACCTGGGTTATAATAATTGGAATATGGGTTATTTTGCTTATTATTTATGGCATTCAAAGTCTGTAATGATGCTTTAGAATCTACCATTTAGCCTAATGAATTATCTTCAATCATGGAAATTGATTGAAAAAAAATTATTCCAAATTGGTCTAACTTCCTTGAAATTGCAGCAACTTGATTTGCTAACATAGTAAATGCATCAGTTTCATGAATATTGGCTACTTTCTTTGGATTCACCTTCTCAGAAGGCCATTGAAAATTATTGGTAGCCATCTCTTCAATTAAAGCATAATTCATGAATGTTGGCTACTTTCTTAGGATTTACCCTCTCAGAAGGCCATTGAAAATTATTAGGATAAATATTGGCTACTTTCTTTGGATTCACCCTCTCAGAAGGCCATTGAAAATTATTGGTAGCCATTTCTTCAATTAAAGCATACCGTCATGAAATGGTTTTGACATCAATGAACCACCAGCAACGGCATCAATAATAGATCTAAGAGATTCATGAAATGGCTTTAACATCAATGAACCACCAACAGTGACATCGATAGTAGATCTAAGAGAACCAATTATTGCATTATAAAAGGTTTGAATTATTAACCAATCTGGTATAGCATGGTGTGGACACTTTCTTAAGAGTTCTTTAAATAGTTCCTATGCTTCATAAATAGATTCCCCTTCAAACTAATTAAAAGATGTAATATCATTTCTAAGCTTCGCAGTTTTTTTGGTGGAAAATATTTAGTAAGAAATTTTTGTGCTAAATCACCCCAAGTTCTGATAGATCCATGTGCTAATGAATTCAACCACATCTTAGCTTTATCCTCGGTGAGAAAAGAAATAACCTAAGTCTTATGACATCATCTAAAACACCATCGTATTTAAATTTAGCACAGAATTCTAGAAAATCGGTAAGATGTAAATTTGGATCTTCAATTGGTGATCCCCCAAACTAATTATTTGATATCATTTAGATAATAGCAGGTTTAAGCATAAATGAATTAGCCACTACAGTAAGTTTTTGAATACTACAATGAAGTTCATCTACAGTAGGGTTGACATAATTAACTTCTACAGTAGGTTTTTGAATACTACAATGAAGTTCATCTACAGTAGGGTTGGCATAATCTCCTTAAGGTCTAAATTCTTGATGAATTTCAGCATTTTGATTATTTTGGTTTACCATTTCTGTAACTTTTTTAGATTTTTCAAGATTTTTATTTTTTTAGTTTTTCTGATTTTTCTAATAGTTCTTTCTAATTCAAAATTGTAGGGCACTAGTCCTTCAGAACCTGAACTACGCATACACTAACATAAAATAAAATGAAACAAACAAAATAAGATACACTATTTAAAGTTTAAATACGACTTTCTAAAAATAGAAATTTAATTAGTTTTCTTCCCGTCAACAGTGCCAAAAACTTGATCCCCGTGAATATCTAATGCTTATGCACAGTACAACAATAGTTCTGATGGTATTTTTCTCTTATATTTCCTTATTTTGCAACAAAATCAAAAAATTCATCCTAAAGAAAAAAAAGAATTTAACTTTTTAATTTATATATATTTGTATTGGGATACTACACAATATGTGTATTGTTATCAAGTAATAAATGACTTTTTGATTAAGACCTGAATATCGAACCCATAGGGAAGATTATGCAATATGCACTTTTTGTTTTCTAATATTAAAAAGATAAATACTTATACTAAAAATGATTTTTGTAGGAATTTAAATATGTTTGGTATTTTTGATATTTTAACAAATCAGTAACAACTAAAAAAAGATAACTAAAGTTTATGTAGAAGAAAAGTATTTAATGTGAAAATATCTTTCTTCTTAGCATGAATCAGTAATAAGTATAGGAATTATGTTGTGGAAGTATACAAATTATATTATGCCAAATAGGAGCAATAATATTATTTACCCTTACTAGAGATGCTATAAAGAACGTTGGCTAATTTAAAGTTTGAATAGTTCTGAAGACCGACTAGGCAGGGAAGATACTAGCTCTCACTTTAGAGTTCCCTCGATTCCCTCAACCTGGGGGCTAACATTTCGTATCAAAACCTAAAATAATAAACCAAGTTGGGGGCTTTAACCCTCCCTTGATTCCCTCCACCTGGGGGCTAACATCTTGTATCAAAACCTAAAACAATAAACCAAACATCGATTCCCTCCACCTGGGGGCTAACATCTCGTATCAGATTGGCCAAATCGAGAAGTAAAGGATTCCCTCCACCTGGGGGCTAACATTCTCGTATCAGAACCTAAAAATAATAAACCAAGTTGGGGCTTTAACCTGTCACTTTAAAGTCCTCTAACTGTACACCCATCAATGAATATTTCCCTATTTATTTTCACTCAATCATATGAACTACATCCTCATTCATACAACATCATGTGATTATTTCCAATTGTTGACTAAGACAATACCAGCCCTGTTCTTACATGCTCTCACAACAAATTTAAAATCTGGATTGGCCAAATCAAGAAGTAAATGAAGTGCATGGATTTAAATCATCATGACTTCTTCCATCATTAAAGATCAATACTCTCCACAACTTCAATCCAAAACTTAATTTCTTATAATTTTAAGAAGAAAGAAAAGGAAAACTACTTCGAATCCATTGAGGAAACAAAACCACACCTTAGTTTAAAAGAAGAAAACTTTGTCAAACCAACAACAAGTCTCAATTAAAACCAAATGTAGTCTAAAAACAAAAAGATAGAAAACTTATCTCAAGTCCTCCACCAAACTCTTGAAGTTCCTTTAACTCTCTTCTCTTTTACAACCACTCAAAACAAATAACAAAAAGGATAAAGTAAATAAAAGTAGTTATTGAAAATTTCTCCGAACTAACTCCCCAGGAAGAACTTTCAAAACTTGTCAATATTTTCATGACTCTTTTCTAAGTCCTCTCTTCTTTCTTTTATAGTTTTCCAAGAGGTGCCTTGGGATCTCTAAAATGTGTCTTGATTCGATGTATTTACCCAAGAGACGCATCCTTTCATGATAATTTTCATCTATGGTAGTTAAAACCACTTATTAAGCCAATGGGTGCCTCAAAAACCTCTTCGAAATACGTGAAAACTGATTTTAATTGTCTAGTAACTGGCATTGGCGCTTAAGCATGAGGCTTGGTGCTTAGGTGTGGCCTTCTCTGTTTAACCGGTGCGTAAGCGCCAGATCTGGCTCTTAGGCGCCAAAATTCTTTTACACAATTTTTCACCTTTTTGCTCCAAATTTGATCCTTTTTCACTCCTTTAAGAATTTTCTCTATTTTTATTTGTATCTGCAAGAAAAACACAAAAATACCTTCCATTAAAGTGCAATATCTCAAAAATAAGTATAAAAATGAGTATAAAAACACTATATATTTTAGGTGTATTAACAGCTAGTCTTTGGAAAACTGAACTAACTCTGGCGATAGGAGCAGACTTCTTCCTCTCCCCACCATGCCCATAGAGTGATGGTAATGTAGCGGCGATCTTCTGGATACTTTCGTACCCATTAGTATCCATTAAGGGATGGAACCTACTCCCTTGCATAAGTGGATAGGTCTCCGGTAATTCTGACTCATCATGATGAGGAGCTTCATCAACAGGTACTTTTTTGGAAATGTGGGCTTTAATAGCTCTCTAAACCTTCCGGTTGTGGTTTCTCCTTTGAGTTTTGGTTAATAGTGCAGTCCTCAAACTTAATCCAATTTCAAATACTGATGGCAGGACAACCAATCCTTCAGTCGGGTCTTCAACAATCATAACTTTTTTCCATTAGCAGAAACGGGAACAATAGGCTTGGTAGGTGCCATGGTGGCAGTAGTCTTGACTTTCTTGTAAGAAGGGAAATCCTGAGGACAGTTCAGATTGAACTCAGCAGACGGTTCCTGAACCTTTGGAGTGGCGACCTTCATTACGACAAATGGGGCTTTCTTGAAAACAATCTCGAGATCTTCAAATCCTCAAGCTATGTAAATATCCCAAAAGATAAACTCAATACTTGAGGGTGAGACTCAATCAAATAAACTATTAAATACATGACATTCCTTTGGTCTGCAAAACCATTTTATTTGCCGACAAGTTCCTCTATTTAATATAAAGAATTAAATAGCATTTATATTAAGCTAGGTTCGGAAAAAATTCTTATAAGGGCAAGCCCCTATAGTTAATTACATCTTAAATGACCAAAGTCACTCAAGAAAATTGTCAATAAAAATCAGAGAATATTATCTTTAAGGAGTTCAAAAGGATGGAACTTTTCAACAAGATCAAACAAAGAGGTGTAAAAGGGAAACGACTCAAATTTTGGAACATTTTATTGTAGAATCTAAAGGAGGAAGAACTACGGGATGTCATAGATCCAGGGGAGAACCTCAATGACTTCCAAGTCTATCCTATTATTTGGCTTCAATTTTGAGGAGAAATTATTTAAATGTTTCATCCTACCAATTTTATCTATTTAGGGCTTCCATTCATGTGAAACGATCACACGATTTAGGTCATAACGAACGACAACCTCAGAATCTTAAGACGAGTTAGGGCTTATATTATATAGCAGAACCATACAAAGGCCTAAAGAAAACTTGAGGATTTATGTTGAATAAGCAAACAATCTCGAAATCTTATGGCTTGTTGTTTAATTCTAAGGAGTGGTTTAGCTGATGAAGACATGTTTTGCTATTCAAGATGGTCATGCTGCCCACAATGCTAACTCCAAGCTCCTCATCGTGATTAGTTTGATTTTTCTAATGTGTCAGGTTATGATATCAAATCAAATGTTTCTATGGTTATGGTTCTTTAAATATTCTGGGGCATATTAAAGTAGATTAGAGTGACACTGGTTAGGATCCTACGATTCCCCCATACCGGTATCAATATTTTCTTTCAGATTCACATAATTCAAATGAATTTACTAAACTCAACTTAATGAGTTCCATACTTTCATTTAGACCTTAGGAAATCTTGTTAGCAACTGTAGGTTACCTTCTCCGAGTGACTCCTGATCATCTGACTGAGACGTTTTAATTGAGTTGCAATTTTTTGTTTTGTAATGTTTGTGATTAAATTTTGAGTTGTTTTATATTTTGAATGTTGTGGTGGTAAATTTTATCTTGATTGAATTTTCAGTTTTGATTTTGGTTGTGTGGTTATCCTAATAGCTTTGGTTTTCATGCAGTGTGACATCGTTGTTTAACATGCAAGCTCGAGGGAAGAAGTACAAAAAGGTAAATACAATAATTTATAAGCGTACCTATTGATTCTTCTCGTTCCTTCACCTGAAAGGTTAGTACTTACAAGGCATATTTAAATAATCAGATTTAGAAGATAACATGATTGGTGATTAACATCTTTAAATGGTACAAGCCTGATCTTAATTGCGGGCACCACAATCTTTAAATGACCTAAACTTGCCTTAGAGACACCCGCTCACATAACCCTTAAATGAAACACTAATTGATTAATCGAATATTTTATCCTTGGGATAATTGAATCGTTAAGTTTCACTGAGCAATGGGGTAGTCACACTTCAACCTTAATTTATTAATGGAACAATATGATTAGTTCAAAATGAACTTGACATATTTCAAGAGATCTTCAAAATGGTCCAGGGTCATGCCTCGAGCATTTTCAAATCTATTGGACATTCTGAAGGGCTAATTGGACTTGTTGTATTTTTGTTCTAAAACTTTCCACTAGGATTTTCTGAGATTCAATAAAATCATAACTTGGGCTTTGATAGCTAAACCTTCATCTACTCCTGCAATTTAAATTCCTTGTAAAATTATTGAGCCTAGGTCTCTCAAAGCCTTTAACAATCATGATAGGTGGAATGGTGATTACCAAAATTTTGATTTAGGTGACATATATTCTTATTAAATGTTCACATCATCCTCAACTTTGGGCTTAATAAAAGTAAACTACCATCTTTCCAGCTTAAGCCCGTCACTTAAGAATCATTTAATCATAATTGAATTTCAAGTCATGAAGATTAGGAGAATTATGATGTTGTGCAAGGGTGGTGAGTGGGTTTCTACCTTTTAATCCGATTGTATTTCAATCACCCAAACATGTTCATTAAGACCAAAATTACCCACTTTCCATTGGTTAATCCTAAATTTTGATTAACGCACCAAAATCTAGAAAGACTATTTTGCCCTTGGGGCACTTCACCTCATAACTCATTAAGTACAACTCAAATGACTTTGAGAGTTTAGAGTGTCATATCCATGAGATAATTATAATGTCAGAGGAGAATATGTGGACTCCTTAAAATTTAATTTAATTTAAATATTTATTTAAACCCAGAAAATAGGCTTTTTTTAGAAATTGATTTATTTAACTTCCCAAGATAAAGTTCTTATTTATGAAAAAATTATTTGAGGTTTCCCTAGATCAGAGAAATATTTAGACAAAATTTCATGATTTTTTGAATTAAATTATTATTATTATTATTTAATTATTAACAAGTTTCAATGATTTAGTTAAATAGAAAATAATGTTTAATTACAAAATTTTGTTCTATACTTTTATTAGACTCTTTTGAGTTAAAAAAACTAAGAGAATCAATATTTGTATTTTTATATTTTTTAATTTATTCATTATAATTATTTTTTTATGAGAAAATAAAGGAAATTCATTTTTTAAGCTTTTATAATTTATTTTAATTTAGGAAAATTAAGATAAATATTTTAATGAGTCTCAAGTGATTAGAGAGCAATTAGGTACATTTTAAAATAATTTGAAAATTTAAAATTTTTTAAATTATTTTTAATTATTTTTAAATTCAAAATAAGGCTAAAAAATTAAGTATTTTTTAAAAAATAATTTTTATTTTTCCCAAGAGCCTCTAATCACAAGGAACTTAGAAAATCACTTTTCATAATTTTCCCAATTTTATTTAATTTAATCTAATTATTTTATACAAAATATAAGGTTCCTTAGAAAATCAACTTTAATACTTGATCTTAATCAAATAATTTTCAAATTCTTATTGTGGATAGACATGATTTTTATGAACAATGTGGGATTGATTTTGTCAACTTTTGATAAGTATATAGATTATAAAAATTAACACAAGATATTTATATTAAATTAAATATAGAAATTTACAAGATAATTCAAGACATCATGATATTTTTCCTAGATTTCTCTGACCAGAGGAAAACTACAAAAATTTTTCCCATAATTTTTCAAATAAAATTTTGATTTATATAATTAAAATAAACCAAAATAGTCTTCCTAGCTTGAAAATTAGGGCTAGGAGCATAGAGATGCCCTCTGATCCAAAATCAGAGGACATAGCCTCTATCACGAGGGACAAACCCTTAAAATTTTAAGTCATGGTGAGCAATGTTTGATCATAATGAGTTAAAATTCTCCATGTGATATTTAATTCATTAAAAATCATGAAATGAAAAAATAATTTTTATTTTTAGTCCACATTATTTTCATATGTTCACTGAGCAAAAGGATATTTTTCTTTTATTTTTATGATTTTTTTAGAGAACAATATGGATTTTTGAAGTTTAGGCATTTAAAATAATTTGAAAATCCATATTTTTCTACTTATCCTACGCGACACCAACTCAACCTACAGCGGCCCCGAACTCACATGCGTCACACTCTCATTTGTCATCACCATCCACCTCAGCTGCCACGTGACCCGCGGTTCACGCATCAAGAATCTGTAAGGCTCGATCTCCTCCATCTGCTGGATACACGTGCGATCAGACGGCTCCCCGTTATCGTCCCCAAGTGACCAAATCTGAGAATTGTTCACACTAAAACCTTAAGATCTTGGCATAGACTTAACCAAATTGCATGGGGTTTGTTTCTAAACCTTCATCTACTCAAGACAAACCTATCAATACGACATATATGGAATGAAATACAGTAAATGCGTATAATGAATCAAAAAAGCCTAGGATTAGGGTTGAGGTTCAATGCCTTTGTCTGAGAGGGGAGGCCTCAATCAGATAGTTGTGGTAGCTTTGATTGGGTCCAACGAACCTTCAGACGAATTCCTAGGTCCTGGTGAATTGTCTAGGTATGCTTTTGATTAAACTCAATTTCAAGTGTTGGTCTAGAGTTATCCTAGAGGTTGTTATAGAGAGGGCTTTGATGGGGAATCCACTCCTCTTGCTTTAAGGATGGTGTGTGCACAATTAATTGAATTTTGGATCACTATGGAGGTATGGAAAATTTTGTTTTAGTTTTAGAGCAAATTTCAGTGAATAAATTGGCTCTGTGGGATGGCTATGAGTGGCTGAGAGGAAGGGGATTGCACTTGGGATGGTTTGGAGGGGCTCTAGTAAGATTTTGGCAGAGTTTTCACAAGGTTTCAAACACTCTCTTCCTTGGCCATGGAGGGGTCAATTTAAAGCCATGGTTTCCAGGTGGAGCTTAGGTCTGGGAGTTGGGGGCTAAAGCATGTTGAGGTGAAGGGAAGAAAGGCTCAAGCATCCAATTAAAGTGAACCAAGTCAGGGGGTTTAATTTTGGGTTTTGGCCAATGGGGGCACCTTTGGGCTGGCTATTTGTGGCAATTTAGGTGTTGAATGGCCATGGTATGGTCACTTTTTGGGTCAGGGAGGCCAGAGGGTGCTTAATGATGATTAACTCTTAATTGTATGACATGATGACAAAAATATTTTAGCTTAGGCCCAAAACTGGGATGAAATCCATTAATTTAAGGAACCATTGGTCCATATCACACCTTGGCTATTTTATGTGGGTTTAGACTGGTTAATAGGATGCACTTGGGGTTGGAGTGGTCCTTGGTTGGCCAATTTAGTTTGGTTGGGTCAAATTTGGTGTATGGGTTCATTTGGGTCATATTTGATTGGAGTTGAGTTTGGGTTAGGCTAACCATTAAATTGAACTCAATTTATTAATCAATATTCTGTAGATGATTTCTAAAGAGAGTTTGAAAAAGAATTGGGGTGGTTTTGAGTTAATTTGGAAGTTCAATTTGGTGGGTTTTGGTCATTTAGTTAATTTGGGGGTGTTGGATTGGACTTGGGTTTAGGTTAGGCTAAGGTTGTGTTAGGTCCAAATTGATGGCTTAAAATGGTCTAGAGGAATGTCATAAAAAGTTTTCAACATAAATTGGGTGCCAACTTTGGGGTTAGGGCATTCAATTTGGTGGAATTTAGAGACAGCCAATTTGGGGCAAATTTGGTGATTTTGAATATAGGTTAAAATTGAGTAAAATTGAGGTTTGACCAATGCCAATTGAAGGTCCAATTTGATGTGTAGGATTGTTAGGAATAATATAGGATTCAAATTTGGGCAAATTAAGTAGGCTATGGGTTCAATTTGGTGGGGTTAAGTCATATGGTCAAAATTAAGGGTTTGCTTGAATAAAAATTAAGCTCAAAGCATGGATCAATTAGGCTTGAATTTAGTTTAAATTGATCATATAAAAAATTAATTTGAGTTTGGGATTGAAATTAGGGAGAATTGGGGCCAAATTGATGGATATTTTAGGTGTATTTGGGGAAACTGGGCCTTTAAATGCAAATTGGGGGTTTTGGTCAAAATGGTCAAACCGATCAAATTAGGTTTAATTGAAGGGTCCAAACTAGTTTTAGAGATATTTGAAGTGATTTTGGATGTTTTGGGAAAGTTTGGACCACCAAGGGTATTTTTGTAAATTTGGCAAATTCGAGGGTATTTTGGTAATTTTGAAATTTTTCAGATGTTTTAGGCAATTTTGGTAATTTAAAATAATTTCAAAATGATTTTTTGAATAAACTTGGGTATTTTGGGTGAAATTGGGAAGTTTGGCCAAATTTAGTGTTTGGGGGTGTTTAGGTAATTTAGGTGGATTTAGAGGCAAAAGGCCAAGTTGGATATTTTGGTAGAATTGGGGTTGCAACCACCTTACATGAGCTATGGACCAATGAAATCCCCATTTGGGTCCTTTATGTACTAGTCTTAGCTAAACCCCAGCCTAAGGTCAATGGTTTAGGGGACCATCTACATGAGTTTCCCAAAGGATCAAGGGATCAAAGTCAATAAATATGTTTTAGGGTTGTGAGTGAAAGTGGGTGCAAGTGAGTGCAAGTGAGAGAACTAGCTCCAGTCCAACACCAAAGTTGAACTTTAAGGCCAAGCAGTCCTATGGGGACTCCTCTTGAGCTTTCTCTATAGTGGCCCCACCTACTAAGTGTTAGAGGTTAGGGCTAGTATATGGAACTTCAAGTTGAGTACAAAAGAGTTTAGAGTTTCTAAACGTGAGGGTTCCTTTACTAGTTTTCTAGGAATAGTCAACAGGAAAATCTTATGACTAGACTGTAGGCTACGAAGTTCATTAGTCAAAGTGTGCAAGAGTTATGCAACGATTTCTTAGCCATTAGTATAGAAGGAATAGTAGAGAAAATCACAAAAATTGAAGCAGATGTGGCTTTAATTGAAGCAAAAGTGATGGAAGTCAACCCACATCTGGAGCATTTTGGATAGCAACTTAAGATGCAATTTAGCCACACAAGTTTTATTGAAGAAGCGAAAAAGGCTATGTATATGAAAAATAAATGGATTGAAGAAGAATCAACCGATGTTCTTCACCACCATCTGTTCTATCAGATCTATATTCCAAATTCCTAAGGAGAAACTAATGAAAGGCGAAGATTTGTTCCATCGGATGGAGAGTGGAATTAAGTTCTTTGTTTAGTGTTTGTTTGTGTTAGGTGTTGTGATGTTAGTGTTAAGTTTGTTTTATGTCTTTTTAGTGTTAAGTTTATTTAATGTTTGTGCTTAAGAATTATCTCATCTAAGACTCTTTGGATTGAGAAATTATGTATCAGAAATGTTTGATTTGTTTGTGAATTAATATAAGCGTTTATTTGTGTGTAAAATTTTGTGTTATTTTGTGTTGAATCAAATTATTTAATATTGGTGAATTTGAGAAAGAGGAGAGTTGAAGGGGAATAAAATAGTTATTAAAGTTTTATAAGACCATTTAAAGGTGGTTGACTTAGGCTAAATGTGCATTTCACTTAAAATCAAAAATATCAAAATTCGTGCACTAGCGGCTAAGTGCCAAGACCCTGAGCTTAAGCGCTAGACAACCCGAGAGGTAGGTGATACACATAAAATATATAGTATTTTTAGACACATTTTTATAACTATTTTTGAGATATTGCGATTTAATGGAAGGAATTTTTGATTTTTTCTTGCAGATACAAGTAAAAATAGAAAAATTGCTTAAAGGAGTGAAAAAGGATCAAATTTGGAGCAAAAAGGTAAAAAATGGTGCAAAAGAGTTTTGGCGCCTAAGCGTCAGATCGAACGCTTAAGTGCCGGTTAAACAGAGAAGGTCACACCTAAGTGCCGAAACCCCGAGCTTAAGAGCCAGTGCAGTTACTAGACGAGTAAAATCGATTTTCACGAATTTCGAAGAGGTTTTTGAGGCACACATTGGCTTAATAGGTGGTTGTAACCACCATGGTCAAAACATATTATGAAGGAAGGCGTCTCTTAGGCAAATACATTGAATCAAGACACATTTTGAAGAGATCCCAAGGCACCTCTTGGAAAAAATATAAAAGAAAGAAGCGAGGACATAGAAAAGAGTCCTGAAAAGGTCCAAAAAAGTGTGAGTCCTAAAAATATTGGCAAGTTTTGAAAGTTCTTCTCTAGGAGTTAGTTTGGAGAGATTTTCAGGAACCACATTTATTTACTTTATCTTTTTTTATTTTATTTTGAGTGATTGTAAAAGAGAAGATATTCAAATGAACTTCAAGAGTTTGGTGGAAGACTTGAGATAAGTTTTTATCTTTTTTGTTTTTTTACTACTTTTGGTTTTAATCAAGACTTGTTGTTGGTTTGACAATAATTTCTTCTTTTAAACTAAAGTGTGATTTTAGACTTGTAAAGAATATTGATCTTTAATGTTGGACAAAGTTGTGATGATTTAAATCCATGCACTCCATTTTCTCCAAGGATTCTGAGTAGTTTTCTTTATTTTTCTTCTTAAAATGATAAGAAATTAAGTTTTGGATGGAATTTGTGGAGAGTATTGATCTTTAACGTTGGAAGAAGTTGTGATGATTTAAATCCATGCACTTCATTTACTTTTTGATTTGGCCAATCCAGATGTTAAAATTTTTTGTGAGGAAATCAATGTACTTCATTTACTTCTTGATTTGGCCAATCCAGATGTTAAAATTTGTTGTGAGAACATGAAAGAACCGAGCTGGTATTGTCTCAGTCAACAATTGGAAAGAATCACATGAGGTTGTATGAATAATTTAAATCCATGTACTTCATTTACTTCTTGATTTGGCCAATCCAGATGTTAAAATTTATTGTGAGAACATGTAAGTCAGACTTGTATTGTCTCAGTCAACAATTGGAAAGAATCACATGAGGTTGTATGAATGAGAATGTAATGAGCCGACATTGTCATTGTCAACAATTGGAAAGAAGCACATGAGGTTATATGAATGAGAATGTAGTTCATAGACTGATATTGTCTCAGTCAACAATTGGAAAGAATCACATGAGGTTGTATGAGTGAGAATGTAATAGCTGGTATTGTCTCAGTCTTCCAAATGTTAAAATTTGTTGTGAGAACATGTAAGAACCGGGCTGGTATTGTCTCAGTCAACATTTGGAAAGAATCACATGAGGTTGTATGAATGAGAATGTAGTTCATATGATACTGGTATTGTCTCAGTCAACAACTGGAAAGAATCACATGAGGTTGTATGAATGAGAATGTACTTCATATGATTTAGTGCAAATAAGTGTCAGTTAACAATTGGAAAGAATCACATGAGGTTGTATGAATGAGAAAGTAGTTCATATGATTGAGTGC
>JXCR01147254.1:210598-221091 GCA_002079205.1 Phalaenopsis hybrid cultivar
CAACTTGGTTTATTATTTTAGGTTCTGATAGGAGAATGTTAGCCCCCAGGTAGAGGGAATCGAGGGAACTATAGAGTGAGAGCTAGTATCTTCCCTGCCTAGCCGGTCTTCAGAACTATTTAAACTTTAAATTAGCCAATGTTCTTTATAGCATCTCTAGTAAGGGTAAATAATAATATTGCTCTTATTTACACAACATAATTTGCATACTTCCACAATAGAATTCCTATACTTATTACTTATTCATGATAAGAAGAAAGATATTTTCTTATTAAGTACTTTTCTTCTAAAAAAACTTTAGTTACCTTTTTAAGTTGTTACTGTTTCGTTAAAATATCAAAAATACCAAAAATATTTAAATTTTAAATCCTATCAAAAATCATTTTTAGTTTAAGTAATTATCTTTTTAAAAATAGAAAAACTTTCTAAAAAGTGTATATTGCATAATCTCATTTTTAGTTTAAGTAATTATCTTTTTAAAAAATAGAAAAACTTTCTAAAAAGTGCATATTGCATAATCTTCCCTGTGGGTTCAATTTTTTAGTTTAATTAATTATCTTTTTAAAAATACGAAAAATTTCTAAAAAGTGCATATTGCATAATCTTTCTAATGGGTTCGATATTCAGGTCTTAATCAAAAAGTCTTATATTACTTGATAACGATACGTATACTGTGGGTTCGATATTCAGGTCTTAATCAAAAAGTCCTATATTACTTGATAACGATATGTATACTTTGTGTAGTATCCCAACATAAATATATATAAATTAAAAAGTTAAATTCTTATTTTTCTTCAGGATCAAGTTTTTTGTTTTGTTGCAAAATAAGGAAATATAAGTGAAAAATAATATCAGAACTATTGTTATACTGTGCGTAAGCATTAAGTAGGGGATCAAGTTTTTGGCACAGTTGTCGGGGAAAAAAACTAAGTAAATTTCTATTTTTAGAAAGTCTTATTTAAACTTTAAATATTGTATCTTATTTTTATGTTTTATTTTAATTTTTTTATTTTATGTTAGTGTATGCGTAGTTCAGGTTCTGAAGGACTAGTGTCTTACGATTCTGAATTATAAAGAACTATTAAAAAAATCAGAAAAATAAAAATAATTAAAAATCTTGAAAAATCTAAAAAAATTACAGAAATAGTAAACCAAAATAATTAAAATGCTGAAATACATCAAGAGTTTAGACCTTTAAGAGATTATGCACTGTAGATGAACTTCATTGTAGTATTCAAAACCCTACTGTAGTGGTTAATTCATTTGAGCTTAAACCTACTATTATCCAAATGATATCAAATTATCAGTTTGGGGGATCACCAACTCAAGATCCAAATTTACATCTTACCAATTTTCTATAATTGTGTGCTACATCTAAATACGATGGTGGTTATTTCCTTTCTCACTGAGGGATAAAGCTAAGATGTGGTTGAATTTGTTAGCACCTAGATCTATCAGAACTTGGGGTGATTTAGCACAAAAATTTCTTATTAAATATTTTCCACCATAAAAAACTACGAACCTTAGAAATGATATTACATCTTTTAATCAGTTTGAAGGGAATCTATTTATGAAGCATGGGAATAATTTAAAGAACTATTAAGAAAGTGTCCACACCATGTTATACCAGATTGGTTAATAATTCAAACTTTTTATAATGGATTAGCTAGATCTCAGAACTCTTAAGAAAGTTTCCACACCATGCTATACCAGATTGGTTAATAATTCAAACCTTTTATAATGGATTAATTGGTTCTCTTATTTATTATCGATGTTGTTGTTGGTGGTTCATTGATGCAAAATCATTTCATGACGCTTATGTTTTAGTTGAAGAGATGCCAAAGAAAGTAGCCAATATTAATGAAACTGATGCATTTACTATGTTAGCAAATCAAGTTGCTGCAATTTCAAGGAANATGATGCTCAAAGTGTTGCAAATTTTAAAAAATGAACATATTTTATAGATTTGGGATGCCGAGAGTTATCATTACTAATGGGGGAAGTCATTTCAGAAATGTCATTATGGAGAAGTTATTAAAGAAATATCTTATAAATCATAGGATTGCTACTGCTTATCATCCTCAGATAAGTGGTTTGGCTGAATTATCTAATCAGGAAATTAAAACAATTATGGAAAATCTGTGAATCCAACAAAAATGGATTGTTCAGGAAAATTTGACTATGTTTTGTGGGCTTATAGGACTGCATATAGAACTCCTATAGGAATGTCCCCATATTGCTTGTCACTTACCAGTTGAAATTGAGCATAAAGCATATTGGTGAGAAAAGATCGTTACAATTAAATGAGCTTGAAGAGATAAGGAATGAATCTTATGAGAGTGCTAAGATTTATAGGAACGATGAAGATGTAGCATGATTGAAAGATTCTTACTAAAAATTTTCAGTAGAGTAACAAGTTTTACTATATAATGCAAGGTTAAGATTATTTCCAGGCAAACTTAAGTCCAGGTGGATGGGCCCATTTGTTGTGATGAAATTTTATCCTTATAGAGCTGTGGATATTAAAGATCCTAATTCTGAGAAAATTTTTAAAGTGAATGGACATAGACTGAAACCTTATTATATAGGGGATCACCATAAATTTAATGATGGAATGATGTTGGGTCAACCAAAATGAGCACTAGTTATGTCGGGCTGACGACGTAAAACCAAGCGCTTTATGGGAGGCAACCCGTAGTTATCAGTGTGTTTTTGCTTTGATTATTATTTTGAGTCTGATTAAGAAATTTGGGGTAGTATTTTTGAGTCTATTATGTGCTAGTAATAATTTTTAGACTTTATTTAGGGACCTAGACATGTTAGAATGAGAATTTGGGCGTTAAGTTAACCGGTGCAAAAATGTGCATTGACGCTTAAGCACCAGATCTGGCGCTTAAGCGCGACAATTCAATCACATGTGAAAATTTTAATTTCTAGAAGGTGTAACTGCAATTTAGTTGGAATAAACGTGTCTTAGCAGTTTCTAGTCCTGCCTAGAAGTTATGAGGGGGGATTAGGCCTATAAATAAAAGGGGTTTGTAAAGGAATTTCACCCTGTATTATTTTTAGCCCTAAAAGTCTAAGAAAGAGAGAGATTTAGAGAAAATGTCTTCATAGGAGATGGATTTGAAGAAGAAGGAAGAAGACATGAGGAAGAAGTTTGTTAGTCAAAGTGCATAGGAGATGTATAACGGTTTCTTAGCCATTAATATTGAAGGGATATCGGAGAAGATCAATCAGATGGAGAATACTATATCTATATTAGAGACTAAGGTGCTTGAATTGCATGCTCATCTAGAACATATTGCGTGGCAAATTAAGATGCTATTCAACCATACCAGTTATGTAGAGGAAGCAGATAAGGCGATGTTCCTTAAGCAAAAGTGAATCAAAGATGATAGTATTAGAGCTCGTCACCACCGTCCGTTTTATCAGCTCTATATTCCTAGAGAGACTACTGAGGGACAAGAATTCATTCCTTCTAATGAAGAGTGGCATTCTGTTAAGTGTTAGGAATTGTGTGTTTGGAGTCATGTTTTTAAGTGTGTTAGTATTTGTCTTGTGTTTAGTGTTTGTGTCACTTACGTGTTTAATTGTAAATGCGTGTTATGTGTTTTGTACTTAGGAAAATTTTCTCATCCAAAACTATTTAAGAGAGAACTAAGTGTTAAATGTGTTTGTACTTATTTGAAAATTAATAGAAGTTTGTTTTTTGTGAAAATTTGTGTTTTTTTAGCCTCGATTTGAATTAATTATTATGGAGAATTCTAAGAGAGAAGGGAGTTATCAGAAGTAAAAATACTCATTTAAGTGCTATGAGACCATTTACGGGTGGTTTACTTAGGCTAATATTGCATGTTACTTATAATTAAAAATTTCAAAAATTATGCACTGGAGCCGAAGCGCCACATCTCGCACTTAAGCGTGAGCCAACCCAAGAGGCAGGCGCCTAAGCGCCACTTACCCGCGCTTAAGCATCGGTTCACGAAAACCTGTTCGCGAACAGTTAAAAGTGAATTTTTGGTCCGAAAATGCCATTTTTACCGCCTCCTATTGTCTTCCCCTACTCGAGTTTGCAATTTTGAGGGATAGGTGCAAAGGAAAGAGCCTATTTGATTCGAGCAAATTTGTCATGTCAAAAGCTCATGATCGATATAGTGACGCTCTACAGTCACAAAAATTGATTCAGGAGTGATGTTTTAAGAGTCCAGATGGAGAAGTGAAAGACCTGATAGTCTGCCAACAGTGGGAATAGTTCTGTTGTTTCTCTGTTGTCGCTGTAATTTATGTTGTAAGGGTGTTTTATGCAGATCTCCCAGAGGATGAGGACGAACGAGTTATGGTTCGAGGGAAGTTGATACCTTTTACTCCAGAGGTAATCAACATGTTTTGCCATTTACCACCAGAGACTTTGTGTTTTTATGCGAATTATAGTCCTACAGAAGCGAAATTATACGATATCATATTTTATTTGACTATTGGAAGAGGACTTTGGAAGATTATAAATGAGAGGAGAGTAAATTTTCTAACGTCCAAATTGTGTGCACCATCAAAGGCTTGACACTATTTTATATCTTCTTGTCTGCTTCCTACAAATCATCTCAGTGAAGTAACCAAAGAGAGAACGACGTTCAATTATTGTATTCAGGAGGGAAAGCCCATCAACATAAGGGCTTTGATCTATCACACTACCATTAGTTTAGCTGTTGCTGCTACTACTACAGGTATGAGATTTGCTTCCTTGATATTTTCTTTATGCGAGTAGGCTAGAGTAAAGTATGATAGTTGGGAGGAAGTTTTGTTGCCTCTGAAGCCCATTACAAAAGTGAATGTGAAGACTTATACAGAGCATTCGATTGTTGGCTGGAGAGGAGGATTTTCTAAGAGCTATGGATTAGAGACGTTTGTTGCATCTACCTTTGTTGCATCTTCATCAAGACCATCTATTTCACGTGCTTCTACATCTTGAGGTGAGTCAATTAAGACTCAAGAGCAATTATTATAGAAGATGATGACTCATATCCACTTTACCGCTGATAAATTTTAAAATCTAGAACAATTTGTTGAGCATACAAAGAGGTATAATAGGAGAAAATTTGACTTAAAGGAGAAATTATACCCGACTCTGGAGGGCCTGATTAGAGATGATCCAGGAGTAGTATTTCCTCAATATCCTCATTATCCTGACTATGAACCTAAAGAAAAATGGTACAGTGGTGATTTTGAGAGTGGAGAGGAATAGAGATGAGAGATGATGTGTTGGACTTGATTTGGTTTGATGTATTGTTATGTTTGTGTTTTGTTATGGACTCTGAGATGTAGTACTGCTACAGATGCAGTTACGTGATGTTGTGGACTATTTTTTATGTTGTGTTTTGAATTTTTATGTTCTATTGTTGTTGTGATTGTTGTGTTAGATAGTATTTCGTTTTTAAAATTATAGGGTAGTAACTTTTTATTTTTAGTAGTGTGGATTGGTTAGTTTAGAACTTAACTTAGTTCCATGTCTTTTTTTTTAAAGTTAACAATCTTGCTAGCTTAGATCTTAATTTTAAAATTCAGAAACTGCTACCCTTTATTATTCTTTTATCATGTTAGTGTGTTGTTTGCTTTTATACCCACTGTTTAGAAGTCTATTGAATCTCTACATGTTAAACTAAAATAAAATGTTAGAAAATTTGATCAAAATTAATTTTACTCCCATCTTAAGTTTTATACATGTATAATTAGGATGTAAAAATTCATGTTAGCATGTTATTTCAATTTTCATTGTTGTCTATATAATTATCTCATGCTAAACTATTTAATCTGTTAAAAAAATTTAAGTTTGGGGGAGGGATGAAAAATATTTTCAAATTTTGAATTTTATTTGTTCTCAAATGAACTACAAACGAATTTAAATTTTAGAAGAAAAATTGATTATGTATATGAAATTATATTAGGGAAGTAAAATTTGATTTTAGAAATGAGTAAGAAAATTTAGTTAAAATTTTAATGAAGAAAAACTTTAAGTTAAAAATTTTTAGTATAGAAAATGATTAATATAAGTGACTATCTTTAGAGAAGTAAAATTTGATTTTAGAAATGAGTAAGAGAATTTAGTTAAAATTTTGAGTAATGAAGAATATAAAAGTTATTTTTAGTATAGAAAATGATTAATATAAGTGACTATCTTTGTAAGAAAAATTGTATTTTTGAAAAATTTAGATAATTTAGACTTTTATTTTTGATACTTAAATTTCTTTTATTATTGTATTTTTGAAAAATTTAGATAATTTAGACTTTTATTTTTAATACTTAAATTTCTTTTAATAAAATGATTTTCAAAACTATTATTATATTTATAAGTAAAAGTTTTATATCAAGACTTTGCTTTAGGAAAGGAGAAACTATCCAGATATAATAATCTTTGCCTTAAAAGAAAAAAAGAAGAAGAAGAAGAAAAAAAGAAAAAGAAAAAGAAAAGAAAAAGAAAATAAATTGTAAGCGAGGAGAAGCTTGAGGATTAGTGCCTAATCAAAAATTGGTTCTACATTTGATCTTTTTAAAGTATAAGACTTGATAAAATCTTAAGTTATAAATATAATGTAGTAAGTAAAATTATTTTTAATAAAAATTTTTACGTAGAGAAAATAAAAGAGCTAAAATCTAAATTTAGAGAACTTAAAATATTTTTTGAATTAGATAGGAACTCATATTTTCATAGTTCTTAACATTACAAATTTTTCAAACTTTAAGTTGGTCTCATTTACTAATTATTTTTTCTAAATTAGACTATCATATTTTTAAATCTAAATTTTAGTAACTCTTAAAGAAACTCATATACATATCATACATATTTGGTTTTTAAAGATTGAAGTGTCACTTAAGGACAAGTAACATTTTAAGCTTGGGAGATTTTGATACACCTAAAATATATAATCTTTTTAGACACTTTTTTATACCTATTTTTGAGATATTATGCTTTAATGGAAGGTATTTTTATGTTTTTCTTGCATATACAAGTAAAAAATGAAAAAAATGCCTAAAGGAGTGAAAAAGGATCAAATTTGGAGCAAAAAGGTGAAAAATTGTGCAAANATTTTAACTGGAATAATAATTAGGGTGGTAATAATCAGCAGTGGGGGAACAACCAAGGAGACCCATTGGGAAACTGGAACAACCAAGGGAATAATAATTATAAACAGGTTTCAATAGTAATACATAGTTTAAGGATAAGAAGTTGTCTAGAGAAGAAGTGGTGTTACAAATGGGTAATCCGTTACAAAGTCAAGGAGCTATAATTAGAAATATTGAGAATCAACTTGGGCAAATCACAAGTTCATTAAGTAATAGATCCCAATAAAAACTTCCTAGTAATATTGAATCAAATCCAATAGACCAGAATAAAGAGAAAGTTAAAGTCGTACAACTTAGAAGCGAAAGAGAGTTGGAAGGTAGGGTTCAAAAAGAGATTAAAGTAGAGAGAGAAGAAATTGAAGAATCAAAAGAGGACACTCCGAAAGATTCTGAAAGACCTATTTCTCCACCAAAAATTGATTTAGAAAAACCACCACCTCCATTTCCTTAGAGACTTCGACAACAAAAGTTCGATAAGAAATTTTCAAAATTTCTGAAAATATTTAAGAAGCTTACAATCAATATTTCATTTGCTGAAGCCTTAAAACAAATGTCAAGCTATGTAAAGTTTATGAAGGATATTAACAGAAAAAGGAAGTTTGAAGATAATGAAACTGTTGCACTTATTGAGGAGTGCAGTGCTATAATTCAAAAGAAACTTTCTGAAAAGCTTAAAGATCCTGGTAACTTTACAATTCCATGTGCAATAGGAGAGATTTTATGGAAAAGCTTTATTTGATTTAGGTGCAAGCATTAACCTTATGTCATTATCAATATTTAAAAGATTGAGATTAGGAAAAATAACTCCTACAACTATAACTTTGTAGTTAGCAAATCGTTCAATAGCATATCCTGAAGGAGTTATAGAAGATGTCCTAGTGAAAGTGGATCAATTTATCTTTCCTGTTGATTTCATTGTGCTAGATATGGAGGAAGATAAAGAGATACCTATCATTTTAGGGAGACCTTTCTTAGCCACATGAAGAGCAATGATAGATGTGCAGAAAGGAGAATTAACAATGAGCGTNTGAAGAGCAATGATAGATGTGCAGAAAGGAGAATTAACAATGAGCGTCAATGATCAAACTGTTACTTTTAACATTTTAAAATTAATGAAATACCTTGCACAAGGTAAAGATGATGAATGCTATAGAATGGATGTTATAAGATATCTGAGTGAATGCCATTTCAAGAGTGCTCATGAAGAAAAATCCAAAGAAAAAGATTTGGAACATGAGCAAGAAGAGGAATTAGATCAATGTGTCAACCTTTTTAAGGAAGATTCAAGTTATGTTCAAGAAAGTTTTAAAATTTTGTACACGATAGTCAAAGATAAATCATTTTGTCCATCTATTGAAAAACCTCCAGAACTTGAGTTGAAATTACTCCCTGAACATTTAAAATATGCCTTTTTAGGATATTCCTCTACTTTACCTGTTATAATTTCCTCGAAATTAACAAAGGAAGAAGAAGAAAAGCTGATGAAAGTTCAGAAAAAAATTTAAGAAAGCCTTCGGATGGACAATTGTTGATATTAAAGAAATCGGTCCTTAAATTTGTATGCATAAAATTAATTTGGAAGAAAACTGCAAACCCAGGGTTGATCCACAAAGGAGATTAAATTCTATTATGAAAGAGGAAGTTAAGAAAGAAATTTTAAAGTGGTTAGATGTTGGAATTATCTACCATATTGCAGATAGTGCTTGAGTTAGTCCAATTCACTGTGTTCCTAAGAAAGGAAAGGTAACTATAACTGTGAATGAGCAAAATGAGTTAATACCTACTAGACAAGTTACAGGGTGGTGAAGATGCATTGATTATAGAAAATTAAATCTTGCCACTAGGAAAGATCATTTTCCACTACCCTTTCTAAATGCTGGATAGACTAGCTGGGCATAAATACTTTTGTTTTTTGGATGGATATACCGGTTATAGTTGGATAGACTAGCTGGGCATAAATACTTATGTTTTTTGGATGGATATACTGGTTATCACCAAGCTGGGCATAAATACTTTTGTTTTCTAGATGGATATACCGGTTATCACCAAATTTAAATATCTCCCGAGGATCAAGAAAAACAACATTTGCCAGTTCATATGGTACTTTTGCTTTTAGAAGAATGCCCTTTGGTTTATGTAATGCCCCTGCTACATTTCAAATATGTATGATGGCATTTTTTTGTGATTTAATTAAAAAAGGGATTGAAGTCTTTATGGATGACTTTTTAGTGATTGGAACTTCATTTGACTCATGTTTAGAACATTTATCTAAAGTTTTTAAACACTGTGACGAAACAAATTTAGTCCTTAACTGGGAAAAATGCCAATTTATGGTAGCAGAAGGAATTGTATTAAGTCATCAAATATGAGAAAATGGTTTGAAAGTAGATCCTGCTAAAATTCAAGTGATCGCTAATTTACCTTATCCAACAAAATGTAAGGGAAATTAGGGGTTTTGTAGGACATGCTCGATTCTACAGGCAATATATTAAGATCTTTTCTAGGATTGCTAAGTCTTTATGCCATTTACTGGAGAAAAATGTAATTTTCAATTTTGATGAGGAATGCCTAAAAGCTATTAAATAATTAAAAGGAAAATTAATCACTGCACCAATTATAGTTTCACCAAATTGGGAAAATCCTTTTGAACTTATGTGTGATGCAAGTGATTATGTTATTAGAGCTATTTTAGAACAAAGATATGATAATTTTTTCAAAGTTATTTACTATGCTAGTAAAATTCTTAATGAAACTCAAATTAATTATACAACAACTAAAAAAGAGTTATTAAAAATAGTATATGCCTTTAATAAATTTAGATCATATTTGATTGGAACTCGTTGTATAGTGCATACAGATCATTCTGCTATTAAGTACTTATTGAAAAAGAAGGATATCAAATCGAGACATATAAGATGGATTCTTTTTTATAAGAATTTAATTTTGAAATATTATATCGAAAGGGAACTGAAAATTAAATTGTTGATCATTTGTACAGGAATTAGAAAAACTACTCTGTTTTGAAAAAGAAATTAATGAGCATTTTTCAGATGAAAAATTGTTCACTGTAAATGAGTGGTGTGTTTTGTGGTATGCCAACATTGTGAATTATATTGTTAGTGATCTTAAACCCTATGAAATGACTTACCAACAAATGAGGAAATTCATTTATAAAGTTAAGTCTTATTTTTTGGATGCCCATTTTTATATAAACAAGGAAATGATCTGATCATTCGAAGATGTGTATCATTAGAAGAAACTTATAAAATTATCCAAAAATGTCATAATTCTGATTTTGGGGGATATTTTGGCATTGATAAAACAACATACAAAATTCTACAATCTGGATTTTATTGGCCTACAATTTTTAGAGA
>JXCR01147255.1:0-21386 GCA_002079205.1 Phalaenopsis hybrid cultivar
AATCTAAACTAAAATATGATGATATACGTGATTTGATTTTGGCTGAGGAGGTGCGCAGGAAAAATTCTGGCGAGACCTCGGGTTCGAGTTCGGCACTGATTGTTGATTCTAGAGGGAGATCACGGGACATGAACTCAAACAGAGAAAGATCAAAATCAAAGTCTGGTCAGCAGACAACCTGCTGGAATTGTGGCAAAGTTGGTCACATAAAAAAGAACTGCAGAAATCTCAAGAAGGAGAATGATGACGCAAATGTTGTAACTGAAGAAATACATGATGCGCTATTGTTGGCGGTTCACAGTTCTGTTGATGACTGGATACTGGATTCAGGGGCTTCCTTCCATACATCTTCCCACCGGGAATTAATGCGGAATTATGTTGCAGGCAACTTTGGGAAGGTATATCTGGCTGATGGAAAAACTCTTGACGTGGTGGGGATGGGAGACGTTGATATTGCACTCCCTAACAAGAGCAATTGGACTTTGCAAAAAGTCAGACACGTTCCTGAATTGAAGAAAAACCTCATTTCTGTAGGGCAGCTCAATGAGGGTGGTCATTCAGTAGTTTTCTCAGATAGTACTTGGAAGGTTACTAAAGGAGCATTAGTACTGGCTCGGGGTAAGAAAACTGACACACTATATATGACTGCAGGTTTACTCAGGCGTGAAAACATGAGCCAGAGGTGCATTATGGGGAAGCAGAAGAGAGTCAGTTTCTTGAAAGGTGGCAGAGCGCCAAAGACAGAAAAACTGAATTTTGTACGGACATATGGTGGAGAATCACAGAGCTATGAAAAAGTCTTGCAAGATAAAAGTTCGAGCAAGTGGGAGCTGGCAGAACTTCCACCAGGAAAGAAGACATTGCATAACAAGTGGGTGTATCGGGTGAAGACTGCGTTTGATGGCGGTAAGAGGTACAAGACTGCACTTGTTAAAAAAGACCTTCAACTGAGGCATGATATTGCCCATGCAGTGGGAGTTGTTAGCAGATACAAGAGTAACCAAGGAAAGTGCTTGGAGGTACAAGACTGTGTTTATGCTGATATATCAGCTGAGGGTGTTACTCTTGAGAAGCTGAAGTTGTGCTCGACTTCAGCTGGTCTTCTGGCATGAAGACCGGAGGTTTGAGTTGCAGAGGTGGAGGATATCACGTTTGAAGAAAAGGGCAGTGCAACCAATAGATGGTGCAGTTAGCGTCCCAGTCTCCAAGTGGGAGAATTGTTGAGGAAGGTGGAGACCCGGTCCACTTCCTATTACGACAGATTCTTTGATAAATTGATTCTAATTTATCTGCTCTTAATTCTTTTCCTTATGTATTTTATTCCCTGCCATAGCTTGATGATTCCCAATCTTTATTTAAAGCAGTTGCCTTCTATTGACAGGAAGAATTAAGGAAAACTTAATTAATTAAGTTTTACCAGATTAATTTCCCGCCCCTCCTGTTATAGAGAAAAAGGCAATGAATTTGATAGCTTGCCTTAATGAGTTTTATATGGGTCATTAAAGCATGATTCCATGGAATCATGAAATTAAGGGCTACCAAAATAAGCTAGATACTGTGAAGCTTTAAAAGAGGCTTCGATTACAGGGATGAAAAAATGACTCTCCAAACAGTTTAAAGTTATCTTTTCTTCTTCTTGGTGTGACTCTCGGTTTAGAGAGAGAAAGAAGGTGGGAGAAAGAGATATAGAGAATTCTTTCTTGTAAGTCGCGACGTGCAAAGCTAATAAAATCTTGCAGCTCCGTGGACGTAGGCAATTTGCCGAACCACGTAAATCTTGTGTCGCCTTTTTTTGGTGTGATTTTTCTCGATCTGTTTTTGCTTTATTGTCGTCTTTTTTTCATAACATTAAATGTGCCCCGAAAAGGGGCGCTTCCATCCCGCGGGCCAGACGACCACCGAAACATGTGTCATTCGCAGAAACATGGTGAGACATGATTGCGATCCCGCGCGAAGGGAGGCGGATCGCGAACTCTCGAAATCCAGGGAGTTGCTTGCTAGTCTGCCTCACCTATTTTCGTTTGGGTAGAGTTTTTTTGGATTCTTCTTATCTTCCCACTCTCTTCCTTTATATAGAAGTTTCCTCCATCCAACAAAAGCATATAAATAGTTTTTCTTGTGTGTAGGAGGCAGTTTGGTTGCATTTATTGTCAGATTCCTATGTGGAGTTCTTTCCGCCATTGTGGGCTATATTCAAGGAGGTGGTGGTGCTCCGATTGTATCCTCTCTGAGATGGTGATTGTATCATTCCCTTTTAACTTCCCCAAACCTTCTTCTCTCCACTTCTCATCCACCAAACTCTCCCTCCGTCACCAACACACTGTCATCTCCTTTCAGGTTATTACTGTCATCCAACCTTCCAACCTCCTTCCAAACTCCTCTCAGACACCCCACTGCCCGCTGTCGACCGCCTACAAACCTCCCTACTTGCTAAACCTATAGTTCCACACCTTCCCTTTGCTACCACCCACCTTCAGTGGTTGTCATCATCACTTTCAATCATCTTTATCCCTCTAGCTGACCTCCATCACTTATTCAGATACATTTAGGAGTGTTTGCTTGTGTCGTCTATGTTTTGCATTGTTGTGTTGTGTTGTAACTCTTATTTTTCTGTTAATAAATGTTTGTTTTTATGTTTTCACCATTTTTCCTACTAATTCTGATATCATCTGATATCAGAGCTAGCCCAACCCTAATCCTATCCTAGGGTTTGTAGCATCCGCCACACCAAGCTACATCCACACATTTTTTTCCTTCCAATCCTCAACCCTAATCATGCCACTACATAGAGAAACATCAGGCTCTACTCAGGAAGAGATCCAATGAGAAATTCGTCGTCTGCAACGGAGAATAGCCGAGTTGGATTTTGGGAACTAGGAAAAGATTACCTCGATCATGATCGAGACAGTCAAAGAGAATAAAAGAACGAGAGATGAATTCGTTCCATAGGGAAGATCACAATGAAGAGGAATATCGACCACGTCGTTTTGGTATACAATATCAAAGGAGTCTGAGAGAAGAGGTACCTTATGGAGGTCAGTGGGACTTTGGCATCAAGATGGACCTCCCAGAATTTGAGGGAGGTACGGATCCCGATGATTTTATCGACTGACTGCAATCATTTGAGCGGATTTTTGAATATAAAGATGTACTAGAGGACAAACGAGTCAAGCTAGTTGTCATTAAACTAAAGAAGAATGCCTCCTTACAGTGGGAAAATCTACAGAGACAAAGGAGAAAAGAAGGCTGTGAGAAGATAACTAAGTGGGAGAAGATGAAGAAGGCAATACAGAAAAAGTAACTCCCACCCCACTATCGTTAGGATATGTTTCTGAAACTCCACCACTTAGAATAGGAGAACCTTTCAGTGGAGGAATTCATAGCCTAATTCGATCACTTACGCCTAAAGTGCAAACTTATAGAGCTGGAAGAGCATACATTAATTTGATATCCTGGGGACTGAAGTTTGTCATTAGCAATGTGGTGCAACTACAACCTTACTGGATGCTGGGAGATGTTCAAACATTAGTCTTGAAAGTGGAAAGACAACAGAAGCAGATGAGGCAACAATTATCCTTCAAGCAGCAACCTTCAGGCAGGTATTCAGCTACAGTTACCACAACCGACAGAAGTAACCCAAAAGACACAAGCAAGCCCAAACAAGGGAATGACACTACGGATCAAAGTGGGAAGAAACAAGAGACAGGTAACTCCTCCAACACGGCACCAGCTAGGAAGTGTTATTGATGCCACGACCCGGCCACATAGCCTCCAACTATCCCATGAGCAGGGTAGTCACACTCACAGATCAAGGCACCATAGAAGAGATAAAGGACGAGAAAAAAGTTGAGGAACAGGATGAGGTGTATCAACTCCCACCAAATGAAGAAGCACCATGATTCGACGGATCCTGCAGATTGAGGACATGAAGGATTTGCAGTGGTTTTACCACAACATATACTCGCTGCACAGTGAACGAAAATGTATGCAGTGTAATCATTGATGACGGAAGCAGCAATAACGTGACATCGATACAAATGGCAAAGAGATTGAGACTTGTGACTCAAAAGGCATTCTCAACCATATTCACTTACGTGGCTGAAAGAGAATCGAGTCAAGATTGACCGAAGATGCTTGGTAGAGTTTTCAATTGGAGGTCAGCTATAGGACCAGGTGTAGTGTGATGTGGTTCTCATGGATGTCTGTCATCTTTTATTGGGATGACCATGACAGTTTGACTGAAGAACTCGCACGACGGATATAAAAACACATATTTTTTTACCAAGAACGACAAGTGCAACACCGTCCTTTCTTCAACGGAGCCTGAGGTCACAGGATCCCTTATCAGGAGAGTAGCATTAGTGGAACTAGATTTAGTGGCGACACAAAATGAGTGGACCGGATACCGGCTCCTAACATGGGTAAAATATGAAAGATAAGATTTAAAGGCCTCACAGTCGATGTCATATCGCCAACACCACCACAGCTGGGAGGGCTCAGGCCACTCTCATGGCACACAAGACTGAACCACTTGCTTTAGGAAAATTTAGTAGTACGTGTGAGGCACATAGCCCTAAAAGATAAGATTAAGGTATATGTCTGCTCGTTCATGAGAGAAGACCCTCAGGTACCATGAGAGATAGTGTAGTCATCAGTGAGATCTAGGGGTGACTAACGACGAAACGGAAGCTTCGACCTATGAAGTCAAAGCTCCCCCAACCATGAGAGACTGACACAAGAGCTAAAACAGCCGTCTACTGCGGGTACTAAATGCGACCCGAAATGGGGTGCTTCCATCCCGCGGGCCAAACAACCTGCGAAGCTTCACAGAAACAATTGACGGAACAGGATCATGATCCCACGAAAATGGAGGGAGGCCAATTGCAAACTCCCGCGATCCAGGGAGCCGCTTCGCTAGTCTACCTCACCTACATTCGTTTGAGTAAGGTTTTTATAGATTCTTCTTGCTTTCCCACTCTCTTCCTTTATGTAGAAGTTTCCTCCGTCCAGCGAGAGTTTATAAATTTTTGTCCCCTATATGTAGTCGGCAGCTTTGGTTATGTTTGTTCTTAGATTCCTATGTGGAGTTATTTCCTTCTTGTGGGTTGTATCCGAGGAGGTGGTGGTGCTCCAGTTGTATCCTCTCCGAGGTAATGATTGTATTATTCCCTTTTACCTTACCTAAACCTTCTCGTTTCCACTTCTCATCCACTGAACTCTCCTCTGTCACCAACAAACACCTTGTCATTTTCTTTTCTACAGGTTATTATTGTTGTCCAACCTTCTGCCTCTTTCCAAACTCCTTCAAGCCACCCCACTGCCCGTTACCGACCCACCTATCCCCTGCTTATTTTCCCTACAGCTCTACACCTTCCCTTCACTGCCACCCGCCTCTCGTGGCTGTCGTCATCCTTTCCAATCATACCTATCCCTCTAGCCGACCTCTACCATCCATTGAGATACATTTAGAAGTGTTTGCTTGTGTTGTCTATGTTTTGTATTGTTGCCTTGTATTGTAACCCCTAATTCCTTATCAATATTTTTTTTTTTTTTGCGTTTCCACTATTTTTCCTACTAGTTCCGACATCATATAATTTCTTAAACAATCATTTTGAGTTTGGAATAGATTGACTCATCTTGTAGCTCGATGTAGCATTTCTCTACCATCTCCCATACATCTTGCTGTCCAAGAAGAACCTTCATCTTGCCGCTCTAATTGTTATAGTTGCTATTGTAGAGGGAAGGAACTTGAAAGGATATCATACCATTGCTCGATCGTCATCTCACTAGAAAGAACTTTATTATGGTTTTGATTCCACTTTATTGAAAATAAAATTAAAACTATTAGGATAGGAGGAATGCTGAGAAAGAAGAGGAACACGGCTTGAAGGGGTCACTTTTATTTCACTCTATTTTCTTCTTGATACAAACTTAAATACATCACACCTATTTATATTAGTGACACTGCCATTAGAATAGTGCAAGCATATTTCAATCATTTGTTTACTATTGACTCTCTAGAATACTCTTCTATATAATTCATTAGTTATATATTCTAGATTTTTCTAGACAAACTTTTGAAAATGTTTCTAGAATCCTCTAAAACTTTCTTTAAGAATGAGTTTCTAGAACTTTCCAATGACTGTTCTAGATTATGGGCTCAATTAAAACCCAATTTCATATGAGATAAAATCAAGTTTAATTTTCAACACACTCTCTATACACTTTAACTTTCTTCAAGTCTTTTTTTTTTGTGAAACTTTTTTTCCTAATGTTATCAAGCCTGATTTTCGCCCAAAATAAAAAAAGCAAAAGGCACTCAATAACTTTGTCGAAGGTCACAATAAGATTGTCACGATGTTTGGAAGGAGAACAAAGAGCCCCCCATAAAGGTCTAGGGATCAAAAGCCTCATATATTTATGATAATTTTATTAAGGGTATTTTGAGTATTTTAGTGTACTTTTTGGATGAAAGAGAGATGGAAGAGGCAACATCTCATGTATCTATGAGAAATTGTTGATATGATTCTCCACAATCAGACTGAAACCAATAGTGGCATTTTTTAATTCAGTGAACCTATACAAAATTCATGAGCATTTTTTTTTTTTGCACTAATCTTCAATTTCTATGTTTTCATTTATTATTATTATTATTTTTTTTTTTTTGCTCTAAATGTTTGCATTGTTTATGTGTATTTCCCAAAAATCAAGTCACAAAATGAAGAGAATAAAGGCAAGCCGGGTCCCCCGGTCAAATAACTTAGTGGAGTAAACCCAAGCCAGTGGGGAATCGTGCCTCAAATGCTCCCATGTTGGAATCTCCCATGATCATGAAGATCACATGGGCCGCAAAGTGCTATATTTTGGCAGCAAAAAGATTCCATGTAATTCTGCATAAAAGATGCAATTTACCCGAAGAAAATCATCAACATTTGCGCTTCATATCTTGATTTTTTTTTCTGTTTATATTTCATGCCTGATTATCATATGTTTTCAAGTGTGTTCTTAATCATAATATTTGAGTTTATATTTCCACATNTAAATGTTTGCATTGTTTACGTGTATTTCCCAAAAATCAAGTCACAAAATGAAGAGAATAAAGGCAAGCTGGGTCCCCCGGTCAAATAACTTAGTGGAGTAAACCCAAGCCAGTGGGGAATCGTGCCTCAAATGCTCCCATGTTGGAATCTCCCATGATCATGAAGATCACATGGGCCGCAAAGTGCTATATTTTGGCAGCAAAAGATTCCATGAAATTCTGCATAAAAGATGTTATTTACTCAAGAAAATTATCAGCATTTGCGCTTCATATCTTGATTCTTTTGTTTTCTGTTTCTATTTCATGCCTGATTATCATATGTTTTCAAGTGTGTTCTTAATCATAATATTTGAGTTTATATTTACACATCTTAGAAAAAAAAAAGCACTGCGCGAGTTATTTTCCAATTTGTTAGACAAAAAGCCAATTATGTCGCTAAAAGGAAATATGAATTGTTCAATGAATATATATATATATATACAAGCCAAAACATAATAAAGTCTTCTTTAATGTACCTATGATTCTGAAATTAACAGAAANCACACAAACTGAACCACCTGCTTTAGGAAAATTTAGTAGTATGTGTGGGGCACATAGCCCTAAAAGATAAGATTAAGGTGGATGTTTGCTTGTTCATGAGAGAAGACCCTCAGGTACCATGAGAGATAGTGCAGTCATCAGTGAGATCTAGGGGTGACTGACGACGAAACGGAAGCTTCGACCTATGAAGTCAAAGCTCCCCCAACTACGAGAGACTGACATAAGAGCTAAACAAGCCGTCTACTGCGGGTGCTGAATGTGACCCGAAATGGGGTGCTTCCATCCCGCGAGCTAGACAACCCGCGAAGCTTCACAGGAACAATTGACGGAACAAGATCATAATCCCACGTAATGGAGGGAGGCAAATTGCAAACTCTCGTGATCCAAGGAGTCGCTTCGCTAGTCTGCCTCACCTATATTCGTTTGAGTAGGGTTTTTATAGATTCTTCTTGCTTTCCCANGATTCTGAAATTAACAGAAATAACCTTCTACAGATCAGCAGGAAAAAAACGGCAAATCACATAATCAAATTCTTCGTAACAACCAAAACCTGCTTTAAAGTTCAGACACTTCTGTTTGATATTAGAGACGTGTATAATTTTTCTACTCAGCAGAAGAAAGATGCAATTCATCAACTCTAACAAAATAGAGTGGATTAATTAAATAAAATTAGCTAACATGTGCCAACTAATTTAATCTCCGATCATGAGAAATCCTAAGCTAATCTACAACAAGTTAAGTAAGAAATTAAACATGCTAGTGAAAATTGAGGCAAAATCACCATTGACTTCGGTCCAATACTGCAAAACACATTGGATAAAGCCATAGAAATCAAGAAAAATCAAGAACAAATCCAGATTAAAAAATGTGAGTGCTTAAGAGCGAAATTAAAAGAAGACGAAAAGAAAAGAATTAGAAGAGATCTCAGTTAAACCAAAGCGCATTGCAGAAATAAATTTTAAAAAAAAAAACTAAAAAACTGCTGCACTTTTGCGAAAAGGAGTACAATCATATCTGAAAAAGGTAAACATATAGAATCCAAAGGGCAGAATAAACGCATTCGCGAAGAATCCTCCATTGTGAAGAACGGAAACCTACCTTTGAGCTCTGTGTTCCCCAGCTCTTATTCCCCGGCTCTTCGTATTTTATGAATCCCGTGACGCACCGCGAGATACTGTTAAAAGCCTACCTCCTCTTTCAAGCGGTTGCATATTTTTATAAGGAAAGAATTACATCCATGGCACCCAATTTACATGTATTTGCATACATACCACTCAATTCCAAAGGATTTATCTCATAACTGTAGGGTTACTGTTAAGAAAATAATGATTTAAAAATTGTAAGAGTTTTGCTACTTAATTCTATGGATATCTGAAGAAACCGCAGGGTTAATTTTAATAGTTGTTATATACATACATTAAGTGTCCGTAATTTTTATAAAAGTGCTTGATGTAATAAAAAATTTATTTTTGTGAAGTTAACATGTTTATTATAAATATTAATTTTTTAAAAAAAAATCAGGCAATAATTTTCTATAGCAACAACGCATTATTAGAAACTTTTGAAAAAGAGAAGTAATGGCGGACTGACTTAGGCTTTGTTTGAGAACGTGTTGAACTTTTACTTGGTTGCATGGAACGCTGCTACCGGGAAAAATTTTGCTTTGGCACATAAGTGTTGTCAGAACGTCTCCGAACGTTGCATAGCAAGAGCAATAAGTTTTCACCATTTCCGATCATATTTGAATCCTTGCGTTCGGCGAACTCGAAAAACCAGATTTACTGAGTATGAATGTTTCTTGAAAGAAAGCCGGATAATTGCCTCAAAAGATAACGTTAAAAGGCTTCTCAATATAGTATTGCAATAATGTATTGGTGGCCTTAAAAATAAAATAGTTAAAAAAGCTACATCAAACATCAAACATCAAACTAACTCTTATTTTGGCTAAAAATTGTTATAGAATATTTTTGTGAATGTTGATTTCTTAAAATTTAATGCAAAAGGTTTATTTATTAAAAATAATTGAATAATAATTTCTTTATAAACATCACATTTTAGTATACTTAGTTATACAAATTTATTTCTCATCATATAAATCTTTGAAAAATAATAAGAAAATATAACTACAAAATAATATAGCAAGAAAAAGAAAGGCATGAGAAAGAAACTCCAAAAGGACCAAGTTTTACACTACTTAAATCTTCAATGGTTTTTTATTTTTGCACCAATCAATAAAGGAATTAATTATCAATATCATTTAACTGGAATTATTAATGTCTTTAGATGTTATAATAATAATTTGTAATTACAAGAATTAGTTATTAGATAGAGTATTTTGAGATTTTTTGTTAAAATTATCAAAATGTCACTGCAAAAAATGATAAATAGAAATTCATTCTCTACATGAAATAACATTGAAATTGGAGAGATCTTAGATATATGAAAATTGAAGAGCTATCTGATGCTCGACATCAACAATTATCATTAGCAACTGCTATTGCTAGAACACTGTTACTAAATTATTTACTAACCACACTCACTTGGTCCCGTGTTCAGCTATTATCATTTGATCACCATAGTCTAACCATCATCAATCAATCACAGCGGCTAGACCATCCCCACCTATTATTGGCTAACCACTATCTTCCAACTTTGTCGCCCACTATTATCAATGGCATTGATGCGTGTTATCATTAAGTTATCATTAATGAAGCTAACACGTCGTTAACACCAACATCATTGTTGACCAACTTTGTCACTCTTTATGTCAACAGTAATGATGTATACCACCGCCAATAATATTGATGTACATTTTTTACATCAATGCAAATTTCCATCGATTGCTTTGCCTACTTTTATCTACAAAAGTAAGATTAATACATGTTATGGACTTCAAAGTTGATGTTTGCCAACTTCATCAAACATTTTCACCAATATTATTAACAAATGCATTGCCAATAAAACTGATATATGATGTTGACATCAATTTTGACTATAAGCAACTTTGTTGCAAGTTGTCAATAACAATGTCGATGCACATCATTGTTTATTGGGGGTAATGCATGCACTCGATTTACTCTAATGTTAATGTATGTTAACTAAGTTGCCTGACATCACTAATAATATTAACGAACTATATTGCTAATAAGATTGCAAATTAGTGGCATAAAAGTGCATTTGTGTAATGTATCACCTGTCATTGCTAGCAATACTAATGCTGATGCATGTTGTTAACTTTAAAACTAGCACTTGCTAATTTTGATGTGCACAACTATCGGCAAGATCAACATTGATGCATTTGATCACCAATAAAGTTGTTTGGTGCTCCTAGTTGACTAAAACTAAAACGTACACACTTCTCATTTGCCTCCATCAACTTGGACAGCACCTGCTATCACGACCAACACTAATTTTTGACATTGATAATAAGGCTTATATTTAACTTTTTTTTATCTTTGGTCTACCCTCTAATGAGAAAAACCAAATAGATTATTAATGATCTCTTAAAGATTTTTCCAAATGTCTTGAAGTTGCTTCAACTTGTAGTATGGAATCTTTCCTTCAGAGTTCATATCTACTATATATATTAGTGAATTTTTTAATTTCATAGGAAGTCTTCATTTGTAACCTATAATATAAACTATGGGAATCATTTTGACCAGGCAAATTCTCATGTGTGAGTCTATATATATATATATATATATATATATATATATATNGGTCTTGATTTATCTTATTTTGAGGTGGTCAATTTTTATATGATGCCAAGAAGATACATTTTTTTTTATTATCTTGAATTTTTCAGCATGTAGTAATATTGATTTTAACGAAATCAAACAATTTTTAAAACAATATACAGCCAAAGAAAACTAATCAGATCAACGAGGAAAGAATGGATTTTGCCTTTCTTATCTAGTTCAAGCCCAACAAAGGGATGAGTCCAAAAATGGACAACTGAGGGATGAATTTGTAGCGCTAGACTTTTGGGCAACGATCGGTCGAGTGCCCAATATTGAGTACTAGCGGGCCAAGTATCAAGAGTCGAGTACGGAAGATCGAATATGAAGGGTCGAGCATGAAAGGTCCCTCTTTTCCTTCTCCCCCTCGCTCTCTCTCCTTATTATATTATATTCCTTAGGTGTGATGCAAGCAAAAAATGGGATTCAAGTAGCATCGCAAATAAATTATTCAAAATATTTTGAGCCTTTTTTTATATCATTACAAAGATGCTAGTTATTTTTATTAGGAAAACAAATTTATGGATATTTTAAGGGTATTTTTTTTGTTAGATGAGATTAATGATTGAATACAAATTATATTAGCATATTATATAATAAATTGAATGAAAATCAGTTTGAAATTTATTAGATTGGCAACAAAATAGTGCAATGCAAATTTTTCGTACATATGGCACTTATCTTATATAATAAATTGTATGAAAATCAGTTTGAAATTTATTAGATTTGCTTCAAAATGGTGCAATGCAATTTTTTCATACATATGGCACTTATCTCAAAGTTAATCCAATGATTTTCAAGATTATCTTGATATATTTTATACCAAGATATATTAACATTTTTTTCTTTAATTTTTGCCACCAATCTTATTTTGTACTTTTCGACTTTCTTTCGGCATTTTTTTTTTTTTTACTTGTACACCCACTTTACATCAATTGCATTGTGCACATTTTGAAGTACAACTAGCTTCCAAGCATCGTTTTTTTCTCAATCACCATGATTTCTTCATCCATTACATCCTTCCACTTCTTGCTTTGCATGACTTCTTGAAAATTCATGATCTCGCAATTAGCAAAAAGGCAAAAGAGAGTAGTATTATCTCATAAATTTCCTATAAGTGCCCTTTTGCTTGAACATGGTGACGATCATTAGTGCTATTGAGTACATGACGTTGGTGGTGTGGTAAGCTCCTCTCTTTTTTGCTTCATCATTGCTTTCTCTACTTCTTCATTCTCAAAATATATAAATAAATTGTAGTTCTCATCCAGTGAGTCCCAAACTCATTCTCCTACTTCATTTATTATAAAATTACGACTGATAATTATTTTTTTAGATTCTGGATTGTACAACTTATAGTCTTTCGAATTGGGGTCATAAATGATGAACTTGAACTTCTAACTTTAATCATCTAGTTTACTTTGTTGCTCATATGATACATGCACATATACTTTGCTTGATTAGACTGCACACACCCGTATAGGAGCTCAAGTGGCTATTGTACCCTCGAATTTGACTTCTTTGAAAAATTCTTCCTAAATTTCTTCTCTAGCAAGCAAACTTCACATATCTGGTTGGGGTGATGCAATTCAGGTCTCTCACCATTTAATAGGAGATATCGAGCTTCCTTCCACTCTATGCTTCTTGCAGTATCATTCCATACACACTCTTATTGGAGATTGATTGGATAAGTAAACCACACACGGCAACAGCTTTAGTCCAAAACTCGTTAGGCATCCTCTAAGCCTTAAGCATACTCCAAGCCATCTTAAAAATAGTTCAATTACTTCTTTTTGTTATACTATTTTTTTTAGGGGTCTTGAGGTAATCAACGGTTAACATATTCAATGGGATTCACAAAACTTTTGAAATTCATTTGGAATGAACTCACTTCCTCAATCAGATCTTATTGCTTTGAACTCAATGCTACTTTCTTTCTCCTCCAAAACTTTGAACTTCTTGGATACTCTAAAGACCACTGATTTTTTCTTCAAAAAATATACCCAAGTTTTTCTTGAAAATTCATATATGAAAAGAAGAAAATAATTACTCTTATCAAAAGAGCTTTGCTTGATTGGACTACACGCATCTGTATATATGAACTCAGGTGGCTACTGNAGCATCTGTATATATGAGCTCAGGTGGCTGTTGTGTTCTCGAATTTGACTTATTTGAAAAATTCTTCTTGAATTGCTTCCCTAGCAAGCGGCCTTCACATATCTTGTTGGGGTTATTGATGCAAGGCATATCTCTCACCATTTTATTCTTATATAATAGATCTAATCCTCCAAATTTAAGATACCCAAACTAAAGATGTCAAAGTTAAGATGGATCTTTGTAGTAGGGCACGCTTAGAGATGCTTGACAATATCATTTTGAATGTTGATCATTAACATTCTATTTCTTGACATTGCTATCTTAATAATTAGTTTGTTCATATTGTCTATTATAAAATGGTTATTTCCTTTTAAATGAATATCATAATCTATTTTAAGAACTAAAAAAGTCGATTAAGATATTATTTTTCATATTCAGCACATAATAAATATTAAAAATAAATTGGTGTTTTCCATTTTTCAACTGGATAAGAATATTACCTTTGACTTTCACCACAACCTTGGACTTATTTTCAAATGAGACATTGCCACCCACTGAGTCATCAAGTTTCACGAACATATTTATTTTCTTTCACACATATGATTGCTTGCAACATTATCCAAACACCACGTATTATCTTCTTTTTCATTCTTATTATACGTCAGAAGAAAGTGTCATCTTGTTGACTTCTTTCTTATAGATAACTTGCCTTCTTATTAACTTTATTATTGTAGGGAGTCCTACATTCTATAGTGTAGTGACCAAATTTTTGGTAGTTATAACACATTACTTGAGACTTATTGTATTTTAATCTTGATTTTCCTCTTCCACACCCTCTTATTGATTTTTGTCTTCGTCCAAAATTGATATTGTTGCTTTGTCAATGTTGGAACTCCAATCTTGTCTCGAAAACAACCTTTTCCATGTTGAATTTTATCATAATCAATGCTCTTTGCAATAGATGAAATAAGTTGCATCTTAAAGATTATTTCGTAATCCCTTACTTCTTTTTTTTTATTTTCTTAATATGCTTGTAAAAAAACCCAATGGCTGCTTGATTGTAATAGGCTTCAAGTCTTTAGTTTTTTCTGTGATGGCCACAATATAATCAAACATTGGATCAAAAGATTAAAGAATTTTCTCCATAATTCTTACATCTTCTTTTATTTTCCTCATTTATTTTTAATTGATTAAAAACTGCTAAAAATCTAATAAAATAGTTGGAGATGAGTTCAACTTTTCTCATATATAAGACTTCAAACTCACTTCTTAATATTTAGAGGCACACCTTCTTGACTTGCTCTGCTCCTTTATAAGATGTCTAGAGCTTCTCCCATGCCTCTTTAATAGACTTCACATTAGAAATCTTTTTAAAAGCATCATTATCTAGTCCTTCATAGATTACATAGATAGCTATCTTGTCTCTCTTTCTTTGTGTTTGGAATAAATTTGACTCATCTTGGGGCTCAATGTAACCTTTCTCGACCATCTCACATACATTTTGCTCTCAATGAGGGACCTTCATCTTAATTCTCTAATTTTTATAGTTATTATTTTATAGCATTGAAACTTGAAAGGAAATCGTACCGTTGCTCGATCGTTATCTCTTTAGAAAGATGCTTATTATGACTCTAATACCGCTTTGTTGGAAATAAAATTAAAACTATTAAGGTAGGAGGAATGCTGAGAAAGAAGAGGAACACAACTTGGAAGAGTTACTTTTTTTGCTCTATTTTCTTCTTGATATAAAATTAAACACAACACACATATTCATATTAGTGACACTACTATTAGGTTTGTGCCAACACATTTCAAACTAGTATCTACTATTGACTCTCTAGAATGCTCTTCTACATGAGTCATTGACCCAACCCGCACTTACGGGTTATTTTAATCTCCTTAATTATGCCAAAAAATATATCTAAATTTATATCTAGCGGCTAGTGTGAACGCTTGCAATGATTTATAAATTATATAATAGATTTTCACACTATGGGTACTACGCAAGTATACGTATAGTATCAATCCCACTAGGAATGCATTAACTCTTAAAATCAACTTATAGAAATTCTATTTTATTTGCAAATTAAAAATATGAAAGATTTAAAATGATTTGCTTACCAAAAGTTACTACTAAAAGAGCTAAAAAGAAAGTAACCACTAAATGTAAAAATTTAGCAAAATATAATTATGAAAAACCTTTCTCCTTGCGAAGAGAATTTAATCTATGTAGGATTCAAATGATTTAAGACAAAATTAAGATATTGTGAAAAATAGAAGCATACTTTATTCTTTACCCCCTCCCGGTGCTTGTAAAAACATTAGCTAACTTAAGGCTGATTCATTAACATCTTGACTCCACATCAGTGTTATATAGTCTCTCACCTCTAGATGGCCCTAGCCTATGCCATCGTAATGACCGAATCCCAGGGTTAGGATTCTAAACCTTAAGCCAAACTGATAAGAATCTAGCCTGTCACTCTAGATCTAACAAATTCTACGCCCATCAAAACTTATCTCCCTATTTATTTGCACTCCCTCTTAGGTGATCACAATGGCTCTACATAGAATGAAGTGTGGTATCCACTAGTTGGGTGCATTCATAGCCCTCCTAGGTCATTTTGTTTCTCAACGGGTTTTAAACTCACAAGTGGCCAGTTTGTAAAGTAAATAAAGATTCGGTAAAAATACCATCACAATTTTAAAGAGTGAACATAAATTTTAAATCATTCTCATTCCACAAGATTAAGTCCCTTATAAAAGAAGAAAGAAAGGAAACTACTCAGAATTCATGGATATTAAACAAAAATAAAACATTTGCATTGAAATCTAAGACGTACAAAAAAAACTCAAACACAAATACAAAGTATCTTATGTCTTCTCCCCAAGCAAACTTCTGGAGTTTCCTTTAAGCAATCTTCAAACTTCTTCACACTAAAACACACTCACACTTATACTTGAACACAAAATATAAAAAACCTAACTCACTAGAGCCACCCAATTGAAGTTTTAAGGCTCCAAAAGGTCTCTAAATTCGGTCAAATCCTTCTCATTATATAGAAAAAAAAAAATAACCAAGGGTTGCTTCAATCACCCCTCCAAAATTTGGCCAAATTCAATGTATTTTCTAGAAAGGTAGTTACTGGCGCTATAATGCCAATCTGGGGCACTATAGTGCCCTTCTCGCTCGACAGTGACACTATGGTGTCAAGGGGTGGCACTATAGTGCCATACAAAAATCATCATTTTTGCTCCATTTTTTTCTCATTTTCTCTAAATGTCAATTTCATGTACATGAAATCAAAAACATGCAAAATACCATTCTTTTAAGTAATATCATAAAAAATGTACATAAAAATGCTTATAAAATATGCACTAAAAACATGTTATTTTGAGGTGGATCAATTCATTAATTAAATATCTTGAATTTTTCTAGATACTTTTTAAAATATCCCTCTAGAAACCTCTAAAAGCTTCTTTTATGATGAGTTTCTAGTGTTTTCAAAGACCGTTCTAGATTATGGACTCAATTAACGCCCAATTTCAATAAGAAAAAAATCAAGTTTAATTTTCAACACTCCCTCTACACATTAACTCTCTTCAATTTTTATTTTTTTGAAGATTTTGTTCTTAATGCTATAAAGTCAGATTTTCATAAAAAATAAATAAAAGGAAAAGGTATTGCACATACATTGTTAAAAGTCCAATTTCACAATAAGATTGTTCAATTTCACAATTTCCCTTTCCGTCATGTGCTCTCTCTTGTTCCTTGTGTTATATTACTTGGGTGTGATTTAAGGATTGAACGGGATTCAACAAGCACTACGACAAATAATTTGTTCAAAATATTTTGAACATTCTTTTATATCATTACATAAATGTCAATATTTTTTATTAGAAGTTTTTTTTGTTATAGACACCTTAACTTTGCTTTTAATTATTATTTTTTTTGTTAGGATGAGAATAAATAATTGGGCGTATTGCATAGAAAATGATCTTAATCTATTAAAATTAAATGAAAATATGACACTCAATACGACACAATGGAGAAAGAGGATTCTTTTAGATGAACCCACTTAGTGGGATAAAGGTTTGTTGCTGTTGTTGATAGGATGAGGTTAAAAATTGAATGAAAATTATGTTAGGATATTTCATTATAAGTTGTATCCAAATTGGTCATACAATTTATTAGACTTGCTTCAAAATAATGCCATGCAAATTTTTCATACACTTGTCACTTACCAAGATATAATTACATTTCTTCCTTAAAATTAATCATAAATATTATCAATTATTTCAATCAATAAAAGCATGCTAAATCATACTTTCATCTTGGCAATAAAATTGGTGTAAAAACTTCCTCTTTAAATTATAATGAATAATTTGCAAACAATAAATGAGTATTGAGGATAAATGTCATGAAATCAAAGAAAATGATAAGAAAGTTATACAATCAATATGGGAACTGCTAAAGCTTAATAAATTTATGAAAATACACAATATTTCTCCAATACACACAATATTTTTTTTTTAGAAAAATATAAATTTATGAAGCAATTTGTTGAAATTTTATACACAACATAGAAATATTAAATAAATTTGTCGTAATTTTTATGATAAAATATCAAAACATTTAGCCACTACATTTAACAAACATAAAATTACATCAATATATATGATAAATTTCCAACTATAAAATTTCATATTATTTAATTATTTTAGACGAATGCTATTTACTTAAAATTATCAAGTGCTCCTTTTTTTTCTAATATCATTATGATGGAAAGCAAATCATGCTATCATAATCCATTTAATTTACTTTTAAAGTTCTTACAAAAATATTTAACTTTTTAATCATAATTTTACTATTATATTTTCTTAATTAAAACTAGCTATTATTAAGCAATATTAGCCGCATTAGAACCGAACTATGAATTTTAAGGGCATTTACATACATACCAACCAATTGCTAGGTATTTATGTATTTATTCAACCAAAAATGGATACTGAGATCAGCAAGGCACAAATGAACTTTGACCTTTTTACACTATGCAAGTTCCCGTAGGGACCGGTCCAGAAATGGACAACAAAAGGGACAAATCTAGAGTGTTGGGGGCATGGAAAAATCATGCACGCTTTTGTGAACCATCTCAAGAATGATATGTTCAATGTATGTGAACTGGAACCCATTGTTGGCCATGTTGCCTTAGCTCAAGGTTTGGGGGAAGTCCCTTTTCGTTATGTGCTTGACCTGCAATGCCTGAAAATATTAATTGAATTATTGGAGATCACTAACAATCATATATCAACCGAAAATAATAAATCACCTTTCATGTCATGACCATTGCATTAAGAAAAGCACCCCTTGAAGAGAGACTTTTGGGAAGTTGAACGGAGGACGAATTGCCCCCAACGACCAGCAACCTCACACAAGCTCGAGAATCGACATCATCAATCTAACTAGGAGAGAACTCACACATAAGAGAGGATTTTATCTCTTAGAAGGGTGAGTTTATTATCAAGAGAGGCATACCGATTGCCACTTGGAGAGAAGATCTCACCCTCCCCTCTTGACTTAAATAATACCTCCATTAGACTCCACTAAGAGTCTCGATAACAGAATTCATAGTGGCAATTCATAATAATAGCACTTTTAGAAGAATGAAAGGAATTAAAAGGATGCATCCAGGACCCGAAAGATTTACTATGTCTATAACAAAGATCATGAGCATGGCATGAAGGAGTGTCTCTATCTTTAGAACTTGATCGGGGAGTTAATGAAGCCTGAAAATTTGAAGGAGTTTATGACACCTACAATGATAACTTAGAGGTAGGAAAAGGCTCCAATAGAAGGAGACCTCAATGAAAATTCACGCATATGCTTAAGAAATCCACATCACTAATATCGTCCCAGTTATTCCTAGTGGAGATAAAGTCAAAGCCTCTCACTAAAGAGGCTTGGCTCTTCTCGAGGAATTGTGCATAGAGACATCGCCTCAATGGTGAGCTGCACAACATCCATTGAAAATCGTCACAAAATTGGGCTTGCCTTATAAAATGCAACCTCTATAAGGACTTCATCATGGTCACGACCCTATCACCAATTTTAAAATTAATAGTATCCTTATTAATACAGGAATTTCTATAAAAGCCATCATCTCGACCTATCATGTATCAATAAAATTCGTATGAGAAGGAGACATGATTATTGTCTGAGGTGACTTAGAGCAACCACGCACTTACTATCTACGAGCTATAAGAAGTATAGATTAAGAGGCCTTGGAGTTAGAAGTTCAATGGGAGAGCAACCAAAAAGCCATTATTAGATCCCTACCATAGTAAAGATGCTAGTAAAATTATTTGACTCATTATAACTTTTAATACATGCTACAGAGACAAGCTTATTGCCACACTTCATAAATATCATGATGTGTTTGCTTGATCCCTCAAAGAGATGTCAGGAGTCTCTATTGACGTCACTTGTCACCTACTTCACATCAACTTTAGGGCTCAACTCATCAAGCAGAAGATGAGGCGGTAACATTTACGCTAGTGAAACTTATTTGAAAGGAGATACATAAAATATTAGAAGCCAACTACATCAAGGAGGCACAAACATGAATTGGGTAGCTAATATGGTGATGGACCCAAAGTCAAATAGTAAATGTCAAATGTGTGTTGTCTTTAAGAACTTCAACCTATCTTACCTAAAGGACGGTTATCCCTTACTTCAAATCAACATACTAATTTATAAAATAGTTGATCATTCAATTATGAATTTTACAAAACAGTTGATCATTCAGTTATGAATTTTTGGATATCATCTCTAAATATCATCAAATCAAGATGCACCCCTCAGATGCTAAAGTAACTATGTTTATTACTATGGAGTGGTTATTCTATTATAATGTAATGCCTTTTGAGCTTAAAAATACTGGAGTCACGTATCAAAGAATGATGTATGCACTGTTTCCAAAACAAAAAAAAAATTATTTAAGTTTATGCTAATGATATACTAGTCAAAATTAAATCACCTATAAAACACATAAAAAGATTTAAATGAAATATTTGATGCATTGAGGCATATAACATGAACCCACTGAAGTGCATATTTGGAGATGAAAAAAAAAATTCCTAGGATATTTATGAACGCCTGATGGAATCAAAGCAAATCTTGAAAAACTTCAAGCACTCTTAAACATTTCGTCTCCTAAAAAGAACAAAAAAAAAGAAAAAAATCTAAATGAAACTTTTAATAATTGATAACATATATCATGAAGTTTAACCCACTAAAGTGCACATTTGGAGCTAGAATGAAAGTATTTGTAAGGCATTTCCGTGTGCTTGATGGAATCAAAGCTAATCTTAAGAAAGTATAAACACTTATAGAAATTACATCCCCTAATAACATTAAATAACTACAAAAGTTAACAATCCGAGTCACAGGTCTCAATCACTTTATCTATAGGTATGGGGATAAATGCATTATTTTCTTCAGTAGTTGAGAAATGCCAAGAGGTTTGCATGGATTGGTTCCCGATCAGGTGTAATTCCTCTTCATAGGTAGTATGTTTTACTGGTACATCTCATTTATGTGTGTCATGTTGCATGTAGCGTCTTTGCACTCATTTGCATGATGTGTGTTCCTCCCTTTTGGCCGCCCACTGTGATTATCTCGTACTTTGGTCGAACAATCACAATATGGGCTTCTTGCATGATTGTATGCTTATCGATATGCCTTGATGGCTTGTCCTAGTCATTAGGAGAGTGACCCGTTTATTGGTCGTGATACTTAAACGAGCATTGCACATTAGGATACCTCACTGAGTAATGCGAGTTTTTGTATCACGAGCAACAAACAATATGAATGTGCTAAGGATCCAATGGCTCTAAAGTGTATCATATGCATCACAGGCCCACATTCTATGGTTCGTTATTTTATAATATATATATATATATATATATATATATATATA
>JXCR01147255.1:26290-51004 GCA_002079205.1 Phalaenopsis hybrid cultivar
TATATATATATATATATATATATTACCCCACCCTTAACTTATTAAAGATTTATTTTTAATTGAACTACTGTCATAAAAAAAAATTATACGGTCAAGCGTGAATCTTGATGCTTTTTGAGTAAAAATCTTTCAAATTCAAAGTCGGGATCTTCTATGATTTTGATTTAAATAAATGTATGTTTAAGCCTAGTGATGCTTAAAGTGATTCAATATGAGCCCAAATAAGTTCGGATCAAATACTTGATTATTATTGAAGGCTTTTGTGTGCCAAATAATTTCTAAATTGGTCTACTTATAATCAAACCAAGCTGCTTAACATGAGGAATCCAATGTGCTAAAGATCATCTAATTTTAAAATTCTTAAGAGTTAAATATTGTGAGAGCAATCTTTCTTTGAGAGAATAATTGTGGATTTTTTGCTGGTATTTTGAGATTCTGATTAAATTTACAAAAAATATTAATCTAAAAAAGTATAATATGTCTTCCTTCTTTACTTGAAAGAGAAATAAAAGAGAAGAGGGAGTCGAAAACTTGAGCATTACTGGCAGAGAAAATTGTAGGTGAACACCAATAAGTCTTTGGCAACCATGGCTATCAGTTGTTGCAATGTACTTTTAATTTTTTAATTTTGGAGAAGAGTTGACCATTGCACTTTCAATTTTTTAATAAACAACTTTAACTAAGCTGGATCATATGATTTTTTCCCTTTCTAAGATTTTTTTCACAAAAAAAGATATAATTGTTTCTTACATTTCTATTTTTCTGTGTATTGAAATTTTATATTGAGCCAAAGCTTAAGATTTCTCTATCACTTTGGCTTTTTAAGTTTATTTTACTGCGACCACGACTACGAGAGGGAGGAGAGGAGAAGCTAGGGGTTTTGGTGTCCTGGGAGGGAGGAGAGGAGAAGCTAGGGGTTTTGGTGTCCTGGGAGGGAGGAGAGGAGACAGGGTTATGGCTTGCGAAGGAGGGAATGAATTAGAAGTCGTGGGATGTTTTCTTTAGGTCTCTTGCATCAGATTTATGTCAACTTTGCATCTGATTTTTTCGAGGCTTTTACGTAAAGTTTTTGCGTTGATTTATTTGACGCAAATCCGACTCAAATACTGCCGCAACAACAATGTTAATTTAGCCACCTTTCGCATCCAATATTCGAACTCTAATCCGACACAAATAGCATAAAATTTTGTTCTCCGCATAGCAGTCACAAAAATTGACCAAATATATGCGTCGACAATTTCCGACGCTAATTCAAACGTCTCCTGTAGTGAGGGTTGTCATAGATCTCATATTGTACCTTCGTAGTTAATGCTTCAGCATGTCAAGTATGTATTTGTTAAAGAGGAAGACAAAAAATAAATACCATTTATTATTTCAATATGATCTTATATATGGCGTTAAGATGTATTATCCAATGGTAAAAAAAAATAGGGCTTGTTTTAGCTTCCACAATCATTTCCTATCTCATGTGATTAAAATCATTATTAATGTCACAGGGTTCCTAGGAATTTATTAATGGAAAGTACATTTGTTCATATGAATTAAAATGCCATTATATTCCCTCTAATTATTTTAAACTAAATATAGGCATTGAAAAATTATTGTATTAGGAGTCCTAATATAAAATTTGAAATAGGGTCGAGAGTATGTTTGTACACTCGACAGGCCCTGATTTGAGTCATGATGTCAACCTACATCAGAACTCCTGATATAATAACTTGCTAAATGTAATTCGTCCACAACGTGGACTTTAAAGTTCAATGAACGAGAACTCAGCACGCTATTAATTTTTTTCATAAGGGGCCCGAGAGATGAGCATTATATTCCTTTTAGGATGTTATTTTAATTATATTGCGTCAGATGAGTGCCCGCCCGCAAGAAGTGGAGGAGACAAAATAATGAGAGGGCTAGTTCTCTGCTCATAGGAATTAGGGGACATTGTCATACCAAATACTCATTTATTATGTATTTACCTACTACCTTATTTTATATATATGTGTGTGTGCGCGCGCGCGTGTTTGTCTCACACACACAAGCAATAATTTGACATCTTAGCATTACACGAAGATACATCAAATACACGGATAAAAGAAAATTTATGGGAGGAGACGCCAAATTTTTGTTTATGTGGAAAAATCATAGGAATGGAAGAAATCATGGTATATGATATAGTTAAAATCGTCCACTATATAGTCAGAAGTATATATAACCACTCTTCATTCGATCAGAAAGAATGTGATTACAAAAAATGATGATCACAACTTTATAATAGTAGTTTGGCTGTAACAATCATGATTGTGCTACAAGATATATATTTGGTGGCTGCGATAACAATAGTTAATCACTAAAGTTGTAGTTGATTACTATAATTGTTGTAATTAACTATAACAATTGTTGGTGGTTAAAGTCGTAGTTAGGGGCGTTCGACAATGAATGATAGTCGAGGATAATTTTTGGTGATCGATGGCAAAATTTAGTAGTTGGCAGCAAACTTTGTTGGTCGATTGTGATCACAGGTGACCAACGACAACCGTGAGGACTTTTGTAGTAGTCAGCTCACCCTCTGTTTCTCCTCCAATCTTTAATTGAAGAGTTGGTGCCTATTTATAGTTTTTTAGAGGAGTATTTTTTAAAATTTAACCAATATCTCAAAAAACTCAATGAGAAGATCCACATTGATTCCTTTGATTACATATAAATTTTTTGATTTTTGAGTGCATCAATTACATCGGAATTGAATGATCTTACGCTTGTGGATTCATCCATCGAGACAATCAATTTGACTATGGGCATGCCAAATTTTAAGACCTTTTTGTCTTTTAAATGATGTATCAAATACTTTTATTGTTTGATCTTGTCTGATTTGAACTCATATTGTATCACTTTTAGTGTCATAGGGTTCGTCTGGTCAAGACACTCAATTTGACTATAAATTTATTAAAATCGGGGCTCGGATGACCTTAAATTTAAATTCATAATATTTCTTGTTCAAAATACATCGAGGTCCATGCCATGATAAAAATTTAAGATAAAAATTTTATATATATTGGAGGTTAGGTGTTAGATATAAAAATATATAGGACTTGAGTGTTATGTTTGTAAATGTTGGTGGAAATTATTGTCATCGGGCATTGAGTGTTGCGGATTTTAATTATAATATTAAGATTAAAAGCAGGTGGTTTTTTTTTTTAATTTATTCCAATATTAGACTTTACATAGTCCGCCATCTAGGGCTGTCAAAACGGCTCGTTGTTCGCGAACAGCTCATGTTCGGCTCATTACGAAGCTCGTGTTCGGCTCGTTCGTTAAGTTAACGAGCCGAACACGAATAAATATTTGTTCCTTCGTGTTCGGCTCGTTTTGGCTCGAAATAATACTAATCAATTATATATATATCTTTGATGATTAGTATTTTTTTAAAATTAATTGATTACAAGGGTACAAAGATTTATAATCAATTAAAACTATTAAGGATGAAAATATAATAAAAAATATTAATTTAGATTCAAATGATATTTTAAATCTTGCTCGAATCATTAACATCTTATGGCTACGTGATTAGGGTTGTCAAAATGACTCGTTGTTCATGAACGGCTTGTGTTTGGCTCTCTAAGCAAACGAGCCGAACATAAACACACTTTTTGAGCTCGAAATATAAACAAGCCGAACACGAGCTGAGCCTGGGCTCACTCGTGTTCGACTAGTTCATTAAGTTAACGTCGTGTTCGGCTCATTTTGGCTCGAAATATTACTAATCAATTATATATGTATCTTTGAATATTAGTATTTTTTTAAAAATTAATTGACTACAAACCTACAAAGATTTATAGTCAATTAAAACTATTAATGATGAAAATAGAATAACAAATATTAAATTAGATTCAAATGATATTTTAAATCTTGCTACAATCATTAACATCTTATGGCTACGTGATTAGGGTTGTCAAAATGACTTTTTGTTCGTGAACGGCTCGTGTTCCGCTCGCTAAGCAAACGAGCCGAACACGAACACACTTTTTGAGCTTGAAATATAAACGAGCCGGGCTCGCTCGTGTTCGGCTCGTGTACACCCCTACCACCCTCGATATCTACATATGCAGCAGTTAAAGTACAAATATTTTTTTTTAATTTATTCCTTGTATAAAGTTTGCGAGAAAGACTTCAAATTTTGTTTTATGCAAATTTTATCAAAATTTATCTTTGAAGAAAACAAATTGTCTCTCGACATTGAAGCTTGAACAAAAAAAATTTGAAGGAAGATTTACACGCATACAACTCAGTTTCTAACTTATTTACATATCTAACTCCGGGACTTCATTATTTGCAAATATGTCATCTTATATAGATATGGAAAATTGTTGTTGTGTGCCGAAAATTTCCGACGTTCGAGTGATTTTTTAGCTTATTAGTGTTGCACGAACATCCAACACACACACATAAACGAAAAGTGAGAGATATCATGATTTTGTTACCTAGAAAAACCCAGAAAGGGAAAAAACTTGAAGCCCAACCCAATCAAAGTAATTCACTATGAACTTATGAGTAAATAGGTCCACACTTCTTCTGAATTAGAGAAGAAACTATTACAATGTTGACAATCATAAAAGTACAATAGTTTTAAAGGTTTAATAGTCTTATATAGGTTACAACAAATGTAGTTTTTAGCAATAATAGTAATAGTGGGCTACAAAGACTGTAACTGATTGCTATAAGAGCAGTAATTTATCACAAAAGTTGTCAAAATTACCAAAATTCTCAATTTCACTAAAAACTTGACGAAAAGTCATTCTAGTGATCCAATTTTTCCAATTGCACCCAAAATTCCCCAAATCCACAAAAATTGACCAAAATTCTCAAATTACCCATAAATTCCTAAAGTTCCCAAATCACACTCAATACATTTATCGAACTTGGAATCAAACTCCTCGAAACCTTGAATTGATTATCCCAAAAGCTTCATAGCACCTCCAAAAGACTTCCTCAATCAAAAGCCCCCTCTCCCGAGCTCTCTACCATAGTTTAAGACTAAGCCTGAGTCACCCTTTGATCTAGAACATACCTAGGCCCAATCGTAGCTTGAATCAGCACTTGGAGGAGGTTAGTTGACTCGAGACGAAGCTCAGAAACAAATCCAATCGAGGTATCACTTCTTGGACAAATGTATATCTCAAAATCCCTAAATTTTGCCTTCGTTTCGAGCTTTATGAGGAAAGTTTGCATTTCATGCGTATTTAACTGTATAGATAGGTTCGTCTCACCTAGATGAAGGACTAGGAACAAAATCCATACAACTTGGTTGAGTATCAAAAGGAGGCGCAGTCGGGAATGTCACTACGAGAGTGATCGTTGCACCTCCTAAATTTAATGGCACATGTATCCATATTGTTGCCTATGCTACTCTGCATAGTGTTGTGTTCGCATGCGGATGTCGTGTATCTCCAAAAATGTATACTTCAAGAACGTCATCACCTCGACACTCAAAGGTTCTCGATGTGAAGGCCCGGAAGAGGTTCACTACCCCCAATCTACTCTAGGCCAAATGGATCTAATGAAATATGCTTATTTCTTAGTGATTTTGAAGCTTAGAGAGGAGAGGAGGGGGAGCTTGGGGAAAGACAAGGAGCGAAGTGCCCAAAAAGAGGGGTTTTGGGCACTTAAAATCTCAGCAGTGTGGTCACACCAGGGTGCGACATGGTCATGCCCAAATTTAGCATTGTCACGTTGATGGCAGGTGTGGTCACAATAGACTATGGAATGGTCATGCTATCCTCCAGTTCAACATGAAAATTTTTTTGTGCAACCTCCCTCCAGGTAGATCAAGAACACTGTAGATGGGCCAGCACTCGATATAACACACAACTCCAATGATAAAATGCTCTTATTAAAATAAAACAAAAGGCACACTAAAAAAGTGAATTAATTCATTAAATAATAGATAACGCTTGGGTTGCCTCCTAAGATAGTGCTTGATTTAACTTCCTCAGCTAGACAAAGTTTTAGGCCTTCCCCTTACTTAGAAATCTTTGATCATTCATTCGAACTTCAATTTGACCTATGGTTTCCAATAAAGTTGTGTCCTTGGTTTCCTCACAAAATTTCGATCATGTTTCAATCACTGAAGAAGGAGTCTCATTAACCTCTCACTTGCAGTATGATAATTATTAGTGGTTCCTATTGAATGGCTTAGATGGTTTCCTAAAACGTCTGAATTTCGTGGTTGGGCTTATCCTATTGGAAGAGTAATATTTCATCAGTCAAGTACTGCTAATACTCATCATTTATCTATTGCGCTCCCAAGTGCACATCCTCAAAGTCTGTTGATTGGATTTTTACCACCCTAGTCACTCTTTCAGTTCTTTGAGTTCGATTATTCCTATAGGCTTAGGGACGGGCTTTGATTTTAAGAAATCAAATGTAATTATTTGATCATGCTCTCTCAAAGTTACTTTCCCCTCTTTAACATCAATAATGGCTTTTCAGTGACTCAGAAAGTTCTTCCTAAAATCACATGCATATCCTTATCGGCTTTCACATCTAAGAATACAAAATTAGCCAAGAGTCTAAATCTTTCCATTGTAATTGGTAGGCTTTCCACTTTGCTTAAGGGGTGAACCACAAATTGGTCTTCTAACTAGAGGGTCAAAATGGCAGGCTATTATCTCCTCTCCCCAGTTTTTTTAAAATGTTTAGAGGCATAACATTGAAACTAGCCCCAAGATCACAAAGTGCCTTTTTCCCTAAAATCAGTTCTTATAGCGTATGAGATGGTAAATCTACCAGGGTCCTTGTTGAGCTTTTGCAGCTTTTGAGGGCATGGAGGTAAAAGTCTTTCTGATGGGTCAATATGAATGACAGAGGACACTTTTGCTAACATAGGTCTCACAGCAGTTTTAGCTTCTAGTTGGTTGGCTTCCTTCTCTACTCTAGTCTCAATTCCTACCATCTTGCACTTCTTCAAATTTGGATCTTTGGGATTTACTTAAGTATTTCTTGGTAATGCTCTTAGGGGTCTATTGTTCCTTGAGCTTGTCAGTTGTCCTAATTATGTTTCCAAAATATTTATGGCTACAACTTGGCTCTATAAAGTCTTCCTCCTTTGAATGATTAATTCCTCAATAGGCAATTTCTTTTGTTTTCGGGAGCTAACTTAGAATACTGGTGGGTACTGTGGTTTTTTAGATTGGTTTCCTAGGTTTTACCAACTACTGACATGGTTGTTCTGATTATTCTCCCATTGTTAATTGTTGTTTTTCCAAGAGAGATTTGGGAGGTTCCTCCATCCTGAGTTGTAGGTTATGAACATTATTTCTTATGACATTTATAGATTATAAGGTCGAAATGTTAGGATATATCACTGGTCCTTGAAATATCTAATCATTGGGTGATAGGCCATACATCGAATTTATTCCCAAATTATATATCTTTTATAAACTATAGCAACTTGGCTAGCCATGATAGCTAAGATATTAGATTCATGAACACGGACTTCTTTCTAGGGTGTCAATCCATTAAAAATTATTGTTGGTCATTTCTTCTATTAATTGTTAGGTTTCATCAAAAGTTTTAGATATGAGTGATCCTCTTACTATGACATCTATTATGGATCTCAGAGAACCTATCAGAATATTGTAAAAAGTTTGAATAATGAACCAATCAGGTAGGGCATAATGTGGGCATCTCGTAAGCAGTTCTTTGAGCCTCTCGTGAGCCCATAAATGGACTCTCCATTGATTTGAGTGAATGAGGTGATGCATTTCTATGTTTTGTAGTTTTAGTTGGAGAGAAGTATTTAGCTAGAAATTTTTGGGTTACGTCATTTCAGGCCGTGATTGATCTTAGGGCAAGGGAATTAAGCCTAACCATAGCCTTATCCCTTAAGAAAAAGGGAAAATGCCTCATCTAACAGAATCACTGAGGACACCGTTGTATTAGAAGGTGGCACATAGTTCAAAAAAAATGGCTAATTGAAGGTTGGGGTCACCAGTGACAAGTCCCCCAAACTGATTTTTTAAAACTATTTGGATTATGGTAGGATGTAAATCAAAAGTGTTAGCCTTAACATTGGGATAATTGATGCTTTTGTGAATCTCTTCAGCATAAGGGTTAGCATAGTCCCTAAGTGGTTTTATGGTGGTTGAATTAGAGTTAGCCATCTCAACAGGTGATTTAGAAGTCAAGTGTGATCTCTTAAGGCATCAAAATGTGTGATCACTCTCAGGGTCAAAAGGGTTGAAATCAGTCGTAGCTACCCTAAACATAAACAGGACAAATTAACAACTACTTATGCAACAAACAACACACTGACTCAAACAGGATTAATAACAAACTAGTATGCAAATGCAGCACACAATCTATAAAATAAAAATAGAAAATAAATTAACAGCAGAATACTTTTATCTTTTTGATTTTTTTTTCAATTTTTTTAATTTTTCAACATCTACAAAGAAAACAACACTGTTCTAGATGCAAGACCAGAAAGAAAAAAAATTACAAAACAAAAATAAGAAAAAGAAAATGTTAAATATAGATCATAAATTTTCCAACTAAAATTTTCTAATCGCAAAAATAATTATTAATGCGCCAAAAACATGAAACGCCAAAACTTACCGGGATGTAAGTTAGACGTAAAACGCAAATGCACGTGTCAAGTAGGAACACATTTCAAGAGCATTGTGTATCAATCCTACGGGGAAAGTGTAATATTTGATTCCACATAAAAAACTCTAGTTAAATAATTAAGTTAATGTAGCTTGGCGATTATTAAAAAAATGTTTTTAAATCCTAATGTCCTAGCAAAATGAAATACATGGTGGTAAAAGAAAGCATAAAATAGGAGGGAAAAATTCACGAGTTTCTTCAAGATAGATGAGGCTCATGCATCAATGATTCGGGGATCGTGGTGAGTTTTCCTAAATATTTTCATATGTGATTATTGTCAATATGGGACAAGATACTCCTTATGCTTTTGTCTAGTCAAAAGAAGCCTAGAATTCATGAAGTTAAGGTTTTCTCAATCCCCATGGCATTCTGCATGACTTTCTGATCTCTTGGGATGATTATAGAATCCCACTAGAATATGTATATCCTCTAGGAATTTTGTTGCTAAACCTTCATTTTCACTACGCAATGGTTAAAGGTCGTAGCTTCATAAAACATTTTAACTTCCTAGTTGGATAGACTAGGAGGAACTAAAGATCGAAAGTTAACCAACAACATCGGCCGTGAAAAGCTCAAAAAAAATTAATGAAAAAATATTATGGAAAACCAATGATAAATCCACTACTCCCTACATCATGAGACATGAAGAAAAGCTTAGCTTCTCATTACAGAGAAAATCATAGCAAAAAACACCACATAAAATTCCATTGCAAGCAACATAAACATGAGAAACTTGCAAGAATATGTTTTCTCTGTAAAGCCAACAACTTTTCCTCTCATACAAAATCTCTCACAACTTCTAGAGTAAAGAGAAACTCTCCCTTGAAGGTTTCAAACCAATGAGGAAGAAATCCCTCAAGAGATCCCTCAAATCCTCTCCAAAACTCTCTTCTTTTAGCCTCCAATCTTTCTCTGATGTAGCCCTCCCTCTTTGAAGCCCTAAGATCTGATTTTATAGTAAGAATCACAGTTTGGGCCATCAATTTTTCTTCCTAAAGTGTTTCTCACTCATCAGCGTGGTCACGCCATTCTTTTGTCTAGAGTAGTGTGGTCATGCTTGATTGAAGCATATTCACACCGCTATACTGCAACCTATGGCGTGGTCACACCATTTTTGGGTATGGTCATGCCAACTTAGTTCAATCAATGGCATAGTCACGCTGCTTCGAAACACTTTCTTGCTTGGTTTTCTTGTTCTATCTCGTTCGTATTCAATTCCTACATCCTGTAAAACATGAACAAAATACATTTCTCAAGCTTAAATATTTTTTAAATAATTGAAATTAAAATGTAAAATGTAGGAAAAACAATATGTAAAATGTCATTTAACTGATGTGTGTCAGCGGCGGGCGGTGGTCATCAACTACTATTGAGGGATTTTTATGTGTCCACAATATAACTTTGAAAGTCTTCTATCTAAATGGGCAAGCACAATATTTAAAGAATTATATACCACCCCAAAGAAAGGAAGCACTACCTTGAAATGGGTCAAATCATTCAGATGATAAAAATATTTGTGTGTCAAAGAAACTAGGATTTTCTCCTTACTTTACAGGTGTAAGATAAGATTTATTTTATTTTGGGGTATAGTATCCCTACTAGGGAAAACCTTCATAATTAATTATATATTTAGAGCAATGAGCTCAAACAAAAACTCTCTATTAATAAAATATGTTTTTTAGATTGCAAAATTGAACTTTAAAAGTTGAAATTTTAGAGGTGAATGAAAGATCTGATATTATATTTTTGGAAGATTTAAGCTCAATTGGATGAAACTTACAATTCAATAATAGTGTGTCATAAAAAAGCCCAGACAAAAAGGTTTAACAGTCCAGGGAGGAGGTTTACCCAAAGGGTTGAATTTTTGGAGGTGGTTGAAAAGATTGCTAAAGAGTTGGATAAGTTTTGATTGATTGGATTTGGTTAAGGTCATTATGAGAACAAAAATGAGTTTAGTTTGAGAGTTTAAGATTGGAGGTTTGAATTTGAAACTCATGTTGGAAGATTGGTTTGAAGTTGTTTGAGTTGGGTAGAAAGGATTTCTAGATGAAGGTGAACCCCTAATTTTGGAACTCATCTAGACTTTGTAAGGAATCCAAATATGTGGACTAACCTAGACATTGGTGATAATGCTCAATGGCATTCCATCACCCCGAGTGCGTTGGTATTCTTCAACACAAATAAGTTATAACCATAAATACTCCTTGAGCACCATGGCCATGGCATGTGTAGACTTTCTTAGTTTCAAGGTAGCTATAAAGAACTTCATCGATAACTATAGATTACTTCATTCTTGGGCATTTTGTTTAGTTTTAGGGGGTAAGATTATTTGTTTTATAGGTCTCAGTCCTTAGCACTAACTAGGGTACCTATTAAAGTAGCATAAGCTTCCGTACTTGGACTAATCTAGGGTATGTGTGAACCTCAGTTCTTGTGTTCGATTTGGATAACTTAGGATTTTTGTCGGATCTGCCTAGATGTAATTTTCATTATTTATGTTGGTGGATTTTAGATTTTATTTTGGAGTTTGATATTTAGCTTATGGTTTGCTTTAGCATTTATCAATTTAGATGAAAATTAGTGTTCACCTAAGTTTAGATTTTTCCAATTGAGTTTCTAGGTTGGTGTTCTTTGTTTAGTCTTGTCCTTATGTTTTGGATGTTCTGTGTTTAAAGGTTGTCAATTTTTTATCATATTAAATGTTCATGGGAAGAACCAGCATGTGAGTTTTCCCCTCCTTTTTTTCCTTTTATCCATTTTTTTTACTTTTTTTATCCAATGAAAAGAATTAAAAATGGTGTATGAAAACATAAAACTATTATATATGGAACATGAAATTAAAATTTACTGCACATGAATCACTACATATGGAAACATTACTTAAATTCAGTTTGGATTAGCATGGGTTGGGTATGAGCTAAGGTTTTTAATTATGGTCAGCAAGGGACAACTAAGGTTAGTTAAGATTATATAATGTTTGCTCAAATCGATTTGAATAAGGTTTGAGTTTGATTGGGTTTAAATTAGGTTAAGTTTCCATTCAGATGTGTTTAATTTGAATTCAGTTTGGGTTCATTTAAGTTCAGGTTGGGTTGAATCATATTTGGTTAAGTTTGTGCTCGGTTGGGTTTAGTTTGGGTTCAATTTAGGGTGAATTAGATTGGGTTAAGTTTGGGTTCGACCATATTGGCTTCAGTTGGGTTCAATTTGAGTTCAATTGGGTTGGGTTTAGGTTCGGGTCAGGCTAGGTCATACTTGATTTGCTTAGGTTCGAGTCAAGCTAGTTCAATTTGGGTTGGGTTTTAGGCTCAGATTAAGTTGGGTTTGGTTTAGGTTTAGGTCATGTTGGTTCAAGTTGGTTGGGTTTAGGTTCATGTCAGGCTAGAGGTTCGAGTCATGTTGCATCATGCTGGGTTCGGGTCAACCTAAGTCAAACCCAAACCCAAGTATAATCCAAAATTATTTGATTTCAGTAACTTAAATTTAACAAAATAAGTTAAGTAGAATAAATAAAAGAATGAAGAGGAGCAGAAGCCTACCAAAGAGGAGCACCGACTACCACAAGAGCGCTGTAGGAAGGAGATCATTGAAGGAGGGAGATCATCTGAAAAGGAGGGGAGAGGCAGAGGAAGAATGTGTCCGGAACCATCTGAATCAATGGAGAAGCAAAGACCTATTTATAAGCGATTGGGAGTGATATAAGCAGTGGCAGGAACGATTGCCTCCCATGGATCGACCCAAAAAATCATAGATTGAGGCAGAAATCAATGAACATACTTTCGCTGACCCTTGGAGCTCCCACAAAACACCAATGGCAACATAGTATGTCAATTCACTGTCTGATCTGAAGAAGAACACCACGAATCGCTGGCATGATCACGTTGGCCTTGGGCATGACCACATGCGCGGTAACTTTAAGCCATGGCCACACAAAAACTGAGTGTGACCATGCATGTTAACTTTCACGAGTAGCCACGCCCAAATCGACGTGTTCATGATGGTCCAAAGGCAAGCGCAGCATGTGTGTGGGCGCACTTGGGTAGGCGCATGCATGGGGAACGTGTGATCGGGCGCGTGCATGTGTGGGTGGTTATGGGTGGGCAGGGTGTACGGGTAGGTGATCCCGACCAAAAAGACAACCTTAACCCACCCTAGTAGAGGAAAACTCAAGGATTTCAATAGTATGAACGATTTTGACTAAATTGTCTCCAAGGTGAGGTAGTCGAGGTCAAGGTGTGGGTCCCACCCCACAAAAAAATGAAGTTATTGATGAAAGCTTAAATGAACTTCAAATTGGTTCATCATGACCTTCTCAACTCAATTTGACAAATTTTGGATTATGAATTATTTTGAGTTTGTTTTGAGTGTGAATCGAAGGGTTGACCGAAAGTGAAGCAACAACTATGAATGCTAAAAGTTATTTTTGGGTCTTCAGTCTCGAATAAAAGTTGAATTCAACTCTTTCTCCTCCCCCTCTCAAGTGGAGAGAAGGGGTCTATTTATTGTCTCTTGGGGAGGGAGATTTTGATCATTCAACAAATAACTCCTATAACCAACTGTACGATGACCCATACTGATCTCTCTTGTTCATAATAAGATCTTTGATGATTTAAGAGCATGAATGACCTCTGAATTAAGGGAGCTTAGACTCGTTAGATTTCTCTCATTATGACGATCGATTTGACTATAAATATGTCGAATACGGAGTTCATTTGCCCATTCAATCATTGATTTGAAGCATCCAAATGTATTTTAATGACACAATCTGGAATTGCTCAGACTCAATATAGACCAATTATGGAATTTTGGGATTTGTTTTATCGAAAGTTTGACTATGTAGTTGTTAAAATTGAAGTCCTGGATGATCATCATGACATACTTTTCAAAAAAATGTCGGAGATTTTTGTCAAATGATAAAATTTATTGATGACGCATCAATTGTATTTCACCTTTTAAGAGTTAAATTGGTATTATTTTGCTGTGATATGAAAGTTTTGGTTGCTTTGAATGTATAAACCAAAATTTAGGTGGAAGATCTATAACGTATAAGAATAAAATGGTACGAACCTTAATTTTTTTATCCTCCTATTAATTATAAATAAAAAAGATTATATAATCCAATTACTATCTGTTTGCTTTCTCTTCTTGAATGACATTTTTTTCCCCTCCTATTAATTAAAAAAAATCACTCTTCTATTACTATTATAAAACTATTTAATAAAAATTAAAAAGATTATATAATCCAACTTTTGCAATTATTTAAACAATTTTGTAAGAATTGACAGCATCTTCTTATACATAATGTAATATAGCTTCCTGAATATATGCTATAATTAATAATTAAGATTATTGTGATTGATTCTTATGCATAAAATGTTCAGGTTAAATTGTTCAGGGACATTTGCTGTCTAAAAGCATTTTTAAGCAGTAAGAAAATTTCTGCTTTCTTACATTGCTTTTGCAATATTTTTTTTAAGAGTTGCTTTAGACAAAAGCAAAGATAGATCTGTCATCCAAATTATATTTCAAAGAGATGTGATGGTTATTACAAATTTATCTTATTTTCAAAAAGTCAGAGCGCAGTTTTCTGACAGTCATCACACTTTAACAGTTCAAGTTGAAAAAAAAAAAACAAATTTTTACCACAAAAACTTCTAAAAATGTAAAACAGACAGAAAAGCTGACCCAAACATGCCCTAAAGATCATTAATTTATTTGTTGATTATGAATTTGAAACTATTAATTCAAGTTTTTTCAATCAAATTCCTATTTATAAAGCATATTCTTTCATCAAAATTTCATCTTTTCAATTTAAGGGAATTGAAATATTTATCTCATTGATATAGCGATGATTTAACACTTTTAAATGTCATATCCGCTTTGATGAAATCTCCATTAACTTTTTTTTTAAATTGATCTATCAAGCCGGTAAGGCGGCTGCCTAGTGGGCGAATAATATTTAACCTACGTTGGGACCATCATCCATGCACAATGCACAAGGTGTGTAATTTTTTTCTTATTTTTGGCATTTGCATACATACCACACAATTGTGATGTATTTACATATAAGGTGTAAACGAGCCGTACACAAGTGAGCCCAGGCTCAGCTTGTGTTAAGCTCGTTTATATTTCGAACTCAAAAAGTGTGTTCGTGTTCGGCTTGTTTGCTTAGCGAGTCGAACATGAGTTGTTCACGAATAAAGAGTCTTTTTGACAATTCAAATCACGTAGACATAAGATGCTAAGGGTTGGGGCAAGATTTAAAATTATTGTTTATATTAAAACATCATTTGAATCTAATTTAATAATTTTTATTCNGCGAACAACGGGATGTTTTGACAGCCCTATTTACATATCTAAAATTCAAACTTTACTTTACATTTATACCACCCAAATCTTTCATATCAAATAAAAAATATCATTATTTTAACTTATAAAAAGTAAAATACATATTTTCCATGCATAGATAGAGTGGTGTGTATGTAAAATCTGAAGTTTAAGTGTTAGATATGTAAATAGGTAAGAATTGAGCGGTATGTTCGTAAATCTTTCTTTTGTATATATATTTTAGAGTGAGATACCAGCTTTTAGTTTTTGGGTCGTATGTATATCCAAATACGGTCATATGTATGTAGGGAAGGCTTGCACATGGGCAATATATCACAATTCATGGCTCCCAAAGGCCCATATCACCAAATCAAACTAAGCCCACCAGCTGAAGTGGTCGAGCTAAGTTCACTTGTCAAGGTAGTAGAGTTAAGCCCGCCTGTCGAAGTGGTCGACATAAGTCTACTCATCGAAGTGGTCAAACCGGGGCAAATGAGCCGTTTGAAAAGACCATCATTATATGATGGCACATACGTATATCTCTGACACCCGTGTAATATTTTTTCATCAAGACAACACAAACATACAAAGTATTGCACGTAATGTAATTTTTTATTTCTTTTCTCTCATGTATAAAAGAGAAATCAGAGAGGATCAAAGAAGGTTCTCTCTTTCTCTATCTATTGAAACTAGAGTCTCTCTCTCCCTCTCTCTCTCTCTCTCTCTCTCTCTCTACCTCTCTCTCTCCCTCTCTCATGAATTGGAAATATAAACCATTTCTTCGAGCCATTCCAGCTATCTACAGTTCTTGAGAAAATATACAGTGAGAAATACAAGCTTTATCAATGCATCCGTCATCTTCTCTCATGTCATTCTCTTGTATGAACTCATGAACAATATAACACACGAATAAATGGGGACCCTACGTTCTAAAGGACTCAAGAAATATGAAAATTTTTTATGGTATGAATGTAAAAATTAAAGTTTAGGCGTTGGACAAATAAATACTTAGGAATTAGGTGGTATGTATGGAAATGCCCTGTAATTTTATTTCCAAGTTTCATTACTTAAATGACAACAAAGTCAAGGTCCTTCTATTTATTTTTCTACAGTTTTTTTTGTTAGAATTATTGCTAATGGATGGATGTTTAGATTGTTATTTGGATAATAGCTTTACCTCTTTATGGAAAACAACTACTCAGATTTTATTTGCTAAAGCAATGCATGAAAGCATAATAATATCTACTGTTCAAAAGTGCTTTTAGAGAGCAGATTCCCTAATTTTTAATTTTACCACACTAAGAGTAGACTAGTGATTGTCATAGAATAAATAATTTCTTTTTATTTTATAACATGGGTGGGCGATGATAATCACTTAACAATAGGGTTGTTAACGATTTGATTTCTAGCTGAGCTGGATTTGGCTTGAAAAAAAAAAATCAATCTGTAATTTTGGCTTGTAGCCCGGCTAGTTTATTTCGATCCAAACTAAAATTTGAATCAATTTTCGAGTGATTAATGATCTTCGAGCAAGATTCACAACCCTACTTAGCAAATGCGTCAAGAAGGGCCATTGGGCGCCATTGACTATGACACTTGAAAAGCTAACACTATGAGTTGTTCATTTAGGTGCAATTTGTTTAACAAAGTGCTTGATTCTTAAAGTTCTTATAACCTTTATAGACTTTCATTTCAAGAGCTTTTTCTAACAAAATATTTACTCTCATAAGATGGGCATTTTAATATAAAAATAACAACCTATTTTCATTAGTTTTTTGGTGATGGAAATTTTGATTCAAAAATTTTAGAAATATTTTTCCATCAATCTTGTTATTAGAATTTTAATGCTTCTCTATTGTTGGAATAGTGATGTTGAGATTTATAGAATGATATGTTTTATATGGTAATCATAGACTTCCCTAATGATGGGCTGGCCAAAAGATCGGGCACTTGTAATGGCTCTGCTAGAAGAAAATTGATCATGCTAAACCTAGTGGCGGAGTTATATTCATAGGTCCATCTTTATTATGTATCATTTTCCAAGTCATAAAGCTGGTCATTCTTTTGAAGAGATTCTTCTCTTTGCAATTGATTTTATATGGATTGCATGGTCATCTTTCTTTATATGAGAAGCTTTTCTTTCATTTCCGTCACATTTTATGTAATCCTATCTTCCAATATAAGATAGACTATTCTTTCCTTCTATACCACCTTCAAAAAGTAAAGTAGTTCTTTCTTTTTTAAATGGACAATTCTTTCCCTACCCATACCCTCTTTTTATACATCCTAAAATAATATAATGTGCCCTAGTTCCAAAATTAATACCTTTTCTTCCATTTACCCTCATCTTTGGGGACTAACCTATTTCATTTTGTTGTCATCTTGAAGGCATATAATATCCTATCTGTGTAATTATCTTAGCCAAGTATAGTCAACCTATGACTTTTGATCATTTATTGTGGTGCTCATTAAAAAAATAACCCAATACAAACTTGAAGTGTGATAGTTCACATCTTGAATGAATTCTATTTGTGCGTATAAGTTGGGCATCTAGATGCTTATATAGACATGTCATATTGTGACATAAATTATTTTCCTTATTGCATGATTATAAATTTGATCTTGGATAATCCATATGGTTAAATTTGTGCATACATACAAGTAAATAATTAACTAGACAATCTTTTGAATTGTGCTTCTGTTGTATCAAGTATGCCTTTTAAGGTTTTCAATATCAATTTTATGTGTGATTTTTGGTAACATGTGTATGATTAACAAAGTATTTTATGCATTGTTTTAATAATTTATAAGCACCATATTGCATTAGGCATTAATTGATTATATGACTTGAAAAATGGATAAAAATTTATGATAATTATGAGTTTCTTATTAGAACATAAATACCAAATCACTCAAATTCCCTTAATTTCATTCCTTTGGCAATTAAAAAAATTTAGGGTTTGACCATAAAAATGAAGTTTTAAAATCAAAATTGTGAAATTAACCCTTAACCTTGACTTGTATTTGGAAGTAAGCATTGTGCTTACTTATTAATATAAATATATTCATTCATATTATAAGCCAAATACACTATCATTTTTTTTTCTTACATATATATCAATTTAGTATTTTTATTTTTAAGTTTATTTTTTTAATTATTTGTCACATTTTAGTAATGATGATGAAACATGAAGGTTGGTGTTCTAATAGAACTTGGGTATTCAACTAGAGCCATGTAAGAATGAAATGAAATAAATTATTAGCTCAAATGAATGAATCTAAATTCTTCTCAAATTATGCCCCTTGGCATGATGAGCTCCTTTATAAAATATGAGTTCTTGGATAGGGAGTCTCACAATAAAGTTTGTATCATAAAAATGACTCATGTCAATTGAAAAAGAGTTATAGTTTGGAAAAAAATATTAAAAGCATTAAGTTTGATGCATCATAACACCATAAGTTGGTTTTTAAGTTTAATAATGCAATTTAATGGAATAAGTTATACATGAAATAGTATGACATATACTTCTATACCGTGTTCTAGTAGAGGTTTGACAGTAGGAAGTACTGAGGCAACAAAGAAGTGCAGAGGGTAAATCTAAATACTATTTACATATCTAATACCTAAACTTCAATTTTACATATATGTCACTTTAATTGTACATGAAAAGTTTCAACATTTAAAAATTTAAATAATAGTATTTTTGAGGTGATATGAAAATTTTGGTGGGGTAAATGTAAAAAGTAAAACTTATGTGTTTAATATGTGAATGAATAGGAATTAATAGGTTGGTATGAATGTCAAAATTATGGAAGGTGGCATCAATTTTATAGTGGATATAGACTGCAATACATCTTGAATTTAGTGATTCGCTAAACATATACAAAATAATAAATGTTTTTTAAGTGAAATGAAAATAAAAAGGGAGTGAAAAATCTCAAATAAATGTTCGTTGATTAGTAATTATTCCTTAAATTATTAATAATTTATTTTTTTCACTTATATATATGGGCCAAAAAGAATTCATTTGGCAGTTTCTTGTTGCAAGATAGAGTTTTTGAAAAAGTGTATTTTGTTTTTTTGAACTGATCTGTAACAGTGTGAGGCTTCTGTTCTGTGTATTATTTCTCTCATATAGTTCTGTTACAAACAGTTTCACCAAATATGGGCAGAATTATCATTTATCCAACAACAACTATCAATAAACTATTCTAAATAAGCTCCCTCAAACAGCAAGCCAGTTTATTCTGATAATCTGCAGATTATCAGATTATCACCAATCTGCTTATCAGTAGATTATAAATAATCAGTAGCTGCGCCAAACAGACCCTTAGTACCAGTTTAGCGTCATTTTTATTTTATTTTTAAAAAATCATTTAATTGACATAAATGTTTGCATATTTTTATTTTTTATTTTCAAAACAAATCAACACTTTTTCAAAAAGCACTCGACCACTAAAAAATGTTTGGAGTGTTTTAAAAGCAACTTTCTCAATTAAACATATTTTAATTCAAATTAGAATATAAATAAATAAATAANTCAAGCCCTTTTATTTAAAAAAAAAGAGTTTTATGATTAATTAAATTTAAGTTGAATGGGTTTGATTCAATTTTAATTTTTTTCGATTGAGATGTTACGCCATGATTTGCATTGACAATTTAAGCAGAACTAAACAGAATGAATTAGCACTAACGAGGAAAATTAGGAACAAAAAAAAATACAATCATTTAGCTGATTTAAATTGTTTCTATAGAATCATCGGAACAACTACAAAAAATTTATTGGATTAATAAACTATGGAAATAAAAGTTTATCTCACAAATGAAAAATTGCTAATGAGACGCTTGGTATTAAACCACAAGCTCCTTCCTAAAGAGCGAATAAAAGAAAATACATTCTTCTTAGAAGCCGACGAGCTAGTGATGCACTCATTATTCTTTTTTTCAAAGTAGACGCCTCGACCAATCTCATGACATACTGTCTCGAGCCTTTGCTGATAAATTTCGTTGGCATTAGTGGAAGAGGAGACATCACCGATATAGAAATAACCAACTGCCAAGCCATCCTCAGTGATGAATTTCATCTTCTCGAGTGCAAGCTATTCTCCCTTAATGTCATAGTCACATTAGACAATAGACTATAACGATCCAATGTACGCACATTCATCTTTAGCCCCTGCACTCAATTACAAATACATATAAATATAGATTTAGCCTTGCAAAAATATCTTATTNAAAGTGGAGCTATTAGGGCATAGGAGAAATGTGAATAAGTGGATTATATGTGAATGTGGATGTATAAGGAGGCGAAAGAAAAATATTTACATAATTAAAATAAAAAAAAATGAATTTTTATTTTCATGTTATTTTCATGCACTTCTGATATCATGTTGCTTATATTGTTACTCAGCACATGTCTAATTTACAAATTATTGTACTAGCACTGTGATAGATATTATTCATGGTATGATTTATTTTTCTTTGAATACGAGTATATTATTTTTTAATATTAAAAATTATAGTAGATTTTGCGTAGTCTACTAGACTGTGGTTGCTCTCTCCTACTTTACTCACATATGTTGTTTCAAGAAAAGATGAGACTTGTTCTTCGCGAACAGCTCGTGTTCGATTCGTTTGTTAAACAAGCGAGACAAAGATTTTTCTATCTCGATTTAGAAAGGAGTCGAACACGAACATGCCTTCAATGATGGTGTTCGGCTTGATTTAGTTTGAAATAAATAAATAATTAAAAATAACATAACTATAATATTTTTATATTAGAATTTTATGTTATATTTTACTGAAAAATAAAAGATTAAANTAAAGGTTTTTCTAGCTCGATTTAGAAAGGAGTCGAACACGAACATGCCTTCAATGATCGTGTTCGGCTTGATTTAGTTTGAAATAAATAAATAATAAAAAATAACATAACTATAATATTTTTATATTAGAATTTTATGTTATATTTTACTGAAAAATAAAAGATTAAAAATATATTAAAGCATGAAAATTAATTTTTTAAAAAAATTGAAATAAATCTCAGCCATTAGATCAAATCAACCATTCAAAATTTTATTCTATTGAAAATTGAAAATACTTAAAAAATCATTATAATTAATTACTAAAATTATTTGGTGAAATCTTTGAATATAATAAGCAACAATANTTTTTTTTTTTTCCTGTTGAGTTGTGCCACAATTGCGAGAGGGCGAGGCTGCGACACTGCTTCCTTTCCATCCCTGCGGCTTTGAAGAAAATGAGATTACTTTATCACTTGGTGAAGAAAGAACTCGAAAAAGGCAGCGATCACGTTGTGAAGGTTCTTTCAAAACTGTTTATTTTATTTCTTGCGATTGTTTTGTGGATTACAACCAACCAAGAGTTCTTCAAAATGTGATGTTTTAACTCCCCTTCCCTTCCAAGATCCCGATCCATGTATCACCACATTTTTTTTCTTTAATTCTTTCAAAATGTATCTTTAATTTTTTACTGCTATGTAATGCGTTGAAGTCATAGCTTTGAAGTCATTCAATAGGGGGCCAACCAAAAATGATATTTTAAGTCGGCGACACATCAACCACCAAGAAATTCTCGATATTGACATACTGCTTTTCATTTCTTCCTAGGTGGCTGGTAAGTCTATTATTTCCAAGGCTTTCTTCCTCTCGCCAGAGAAGCCATTAAACGGCTCGAATTTTAAACAGTTTTTCGGGTGTTTTTTTTTTTTTGCTACACAATTTAAATGCTTTGAATTTGTAATAGATAAGCATTTTCTTTTAATTGCTTTTAAAAGACAACAAAAATTATGAGTGAAAAATAATTTTTAAAAATAAATGAAAAAAACATGAGGAAAAAAAGACAAACCATACTAAATGGGGCCTTATAAGCTTCAATGTTTCCTTTTTTGTGATATTCGTGAGGTTGTTTTAGCGAGCAATGGGGTTGTATATGGAGCCAAGTCATGCCAGACTATAACATTGGTTGAGATTTTCTTGGTCGAACCAAAGATTGTTGCTATTCAGTTCAAGCTTAAACCTAGCGTTCACATATATATTCATATTTGGCTTATTTTAATTTATTAAATGATCATATTTGAATTGTACTTGATTTGTGTATGTGAATTAAACAAGTTAAAAATTCAGATAAAATTATATAAATAATATTAAAATTAGAACAAGTACTTGATTTTTTTTATAAAATTATTAACAAATGATTTTAAAAATCTAAATAAAATTCAAACTATCAACCAGCAGAGTAAATAAAATAATATATAATATAAAAATAAGTATTAATTCTCATAACTAATAACTTAAATATGTTGTATTTATGATTTTTTTTATTTTAATTAGGGGTAATTTGGACTTTTGACCATATTTACTTGTATGTCTTAATCCTTCGCTATAAAAGAGCCTTAGGGCTTATGAGAGATATAATGAGAAATGTTGAAGCAGTAACCCAAAGTCATTTTTTCTTTTTCTGCATTTACTTTTAGTGAAATCTCCCTTCCCGTGGACATAAGTGATTCAAATCAATGTCGAAACACATTTGAGAAGGCTTGTATTAGTCAACCAAGGTCATTTTTTCTTTTTCCGCATTTACTTTTAGTGAAATCTCCCTCCCCGTGGACATAAGTGATTCAAATCAACGTCGAAACACGTAAATTATTTGTGTTTGATTGTTGTTGTGTGAATTTTTTTTTCATATTTTTACATAACATTATCAAAACTTCGGATTGGTGATCGGTTCCGCATCAATAGCAGCAAATCCAGGGGTGTTGCCGGAGTTTTTTGCAATAGGCGTAGATCGGCGGTAGGCCGACGGTTTGGATGTGGAAATTGGCGTGCGGCAGGAGGGATCGCGGGAGCAGGGGACTGCGGCCTNGCATAACATTATCAAAACTTCGGATTGGTGATCGGTTCGGCATCAATAGCAGCAAATCCAGGGATGTTGCCGGAGTTTTTTGCAATAGGCGTAGATCGGTGGTAGGCCGACGGTTTGGATGTGGAAATTGGCGTGCGGCAGGAGGGATCGCGGGAGCAGGGGACTGCGGCCTTTTCTACGGTGACATGTGGCTGTTCCGGTCGGCAATCCGGCAATGGTTCCAGTGGGTCCAATGCAGGTCACACTTGAAAAGGCATGGAAGAGGGAGGAGATTTCGGTAACAGAGAAAAAAGAAAAAAAAATTTAGCAGAAAAAGAAAAAGAATTTTTTTAAAATTTATTTCTTTTTTTATGTCAACTGTTTTTTGTTCTTTTATCTTTTCCTTTATTTTCCCATATATTTTGTTAATTCAAACAGCCGGAGCATTGAATTCTAGCACCATGCAAGTTCTTCAACCTTCATTATGGTGATTAAGAAGGTGATTCATCGAGCCGTTACATATCCCATCAAATTTAATGTGACAAAATTTGACGAAAAATGAAACATTGACATGTGGCAATGCGAGATAATCGATACACTGTATTTTTGAAGGACTATGCGAGGTTTGATCCTTTCGGAAGGAAGGTACGTAGACAATCATTTTGATCTAACTAAATTAGGGTTTCGAACTTATTTGATTATCTCTCACTTATTTAGAAGTAAGAGATGAGGTGGATATTGGTATATTTATAATTTTTTTTTTAATTTTAATTACGGGTACTCTGATTTTTTTATTTTATTTACTTGTATGTCCTAATCTTCATCCATAAAACAAATTTAAGGCACATGAGAGATATGGTGAGAAGTGTAGAAGTTGTAATCTCAAGCCGTTTTTTCATTCTCCCATCCTCATCCGGTGCTAGTGAAATCTCCCTCACCATGGATGTAAGTAGTAAATTGTTTGTATTTGATTGCTGTTGTGAAAACTTTTCATTTCTGCATTGTTTTCACATAACAAAATAAACACTAATAAATTAGATTGTTGAAATAAAAAAAGAAAGAAATTACATTAAATTTACATGCATATCAATTATTTTGTAATATGCTACTATTAAATATATAATTAAATATTTTCTAACTATTTAAATTTGATTTAAATAAAATAACATATAAATATACAATATATAACAAGTTACTTGTTGAATAACAAACAAGCTTATTTATGACATCAATAAATAAGTTGGACAATATTCAAATTCGCTTCATGTATCCTTCGAGTTAAAAAAAAAACGTTTTAACTTGTTTTATTATCAATTTAAACAAATATAATAGTATATTAATCGATCCGAGTTAGAGTTATTCATCAAGTATTCAAGTGTATACTTCTTATTATTGGCTATCTATGCTACATCGTCTTCTTTGATAGTAGCTTTGATGGGCTGAAACCAGTATTTGAAATTCATTTGGAATATGAAGATCATACCTCACCTCCTTTGTACCTCTATGCAGCACATAATTGTGTGANTTCTTCTTTGATAGTAGCTTTGATGGGCTGAAACCAGTATTTGAAATTCATTTGGAATAAGAAGATCATACCTCACCTCCTTTGTACCTCTATGCAGCACATAATTGTGTGACGTGCAGCAACATTAGCTGCGGCAGCCTATTTTTTAGTGGGGCCACATGCACTTTTTTTTTATAACCTATATGAGAAATTAATAACATATTCAATGAAAATATATTAAATAATTATTAATATATTATAAAAAAATACTGAGAATTAAATGGGGCAGGTGCCCTCTCAAGGAAAACAGATTATGTCCAGACGACCAAACCTCCAGACGGCCAACCGCCGCCGACCATGACAC
>JXCR01147255.1:61044-74129 GCA_002079205.1 Phalaenopsis hybrid cultivar
CACATCCGTTAAATCTAAGTTGAGTTATAAGGGGTCTTGCATCTATGTAATTATCTATCTGTGCATTTGATATATATTAACAAATGTGAATTAGAGAATGTATAAGTGGAAGTGGAGCGATAAGGGCATAGGAGAAATGCGAATAAGTGGAGGTATTCGTGAGAGTGTATGTATAAGGAGGCGAAAGAAAAATATTTGCATAATTAAAATAAAAAAAATGAATTTTTATTTTCATGTTATTTTCATGCACTTCTGATATCATGTTGCTCATACTGTTACTAAGCACATGTCTAATGTAGTTACAAATTATTGTACTAGCACTGTGATAGATATTATCCATGTTATGATTTATTTTCTTTGAATACGAGTATATTATTTTTTTAATACTAAAAATTATAGTAGATTTTAGGTAGTCTACTAGACTGTGGTTGTTCCCTCCTACTTTAATCACATATGTTGTTTCAAGAAAAGATGAGACTTGTTTTTTTTGCAAACAACTCGTGTTCGATTCTTTTGTTAAATAAGTGAGACTAAGGTTTTTCTAGCTCAATTTAGAAAGGAGTCGAACACGAACATTCCTTCAATGATCATGTTCGGCTTGATTTAGTTTGAAATAAATAAATAATTAAAACTAACACAACTATAAGATTTTTATATTAGAATTTTATGTTATATTTAACTGAAAAATATAAGACTAAAAATATATTAAAGCTGAAAATTAATTTTTTTATTTTTTAAAAAAAATTTAAATAAATCTCAGCCTTTAGATCAAATCAACCATTCTAAATTTTATTCTATTGAAAAAATAACTATATATACTAATAAACCATAAATATCAAACTTTAAAAATCAGCCGCCCCTTGTTTTTTTTTTTTGCTGAGTTATGTCGCAATTGCAAGAAGGCGAGGTTGCGCCCCTTATTTTTAGATCAGGATATGAATATAAGAAAAGAATGTAAATTTAATTCATTTTTAATCCGATTATTATATTATTTTTCCATTTCTCGATAATATGTTTTTTTCAGTAAAGTATCCATAAACCAATTTTTATTCGGACTTTAAATAATATTAAAGTGAGTTTTAATAAAACTCATTTAATTTATATGAACCTTCTCAGTTTATATATTTACTTGGAACTGTATATTTGAAAGCAATCCGGGATAAAGAAATATGACAACAGTCTACCAAAAGCCCATAATATTATCAAATTAAGTTATATATATNACGCGTGTTTTGTTTCTTTAAATATAGAATGCAAGCAGCATGTCCATTGTAGGACCATAATTCTCCTGACTCCATAAAATATGATAACTCAAATATCATGTTCGCAATCTGAGAGAAAATACCTGGTCGATCAAAGAAAGTTATTTCAAGAGCGGTGCAGTTGGAGGCAAAATGGTCAACGACAACTATGTTTCCATCACTAATTTTGACTTGTGTTGGATTGGAGGATCCACTTTTGTTTTGGGCAGCAACAATAAGGGATTGTTGTATATGTCTTATAAAGTTGGAGTCTCTTATTTTATGCCCTTGAAGATGTGTGACATAAAATATGTTTGTGAACCAACCACCATCAGACGAAATATATGACTTGAAGATACTGAGATCCAAGTCACTCAAAACTTGAATAATATTTAGCAAAATATCAAACTTATTTATAACATCCACCTACATTCATTATAATAAAGAAATTTATATTATTTCATAAAAAATTAATATGAAATGTGTGAAAAACATATTAGAAATGAATGTATTATATATCACAATAGATAAAAAGAATATCATAACGAGAGTATAATCAACGCATGTTTCATTATCAATACATATCCTGCAACAAAAAATTATTTCAATAAAAACAATAAGGAACTATTTAATATTTTAGAGAGTATTCATTCACTTGCACTTTTAAGTATTTTCATTTTTTTCACAAAGTAGATGATTATGAATGACAAGCACAGCAAGCACATTCATAATCATCTCTGGAACAAAATTAAGGAAAAAAAAAGATAATAAAAATAATTAAATTGTAACTACCCAAGGGGAGGGATATTTTCAGGGAGGGAGACAAANCAACCGATAATGTGAGGTAAAATTTTATTTTATTTTTAAAAAGGAAGATATACATACATATCACCCAATTGCTATATACTTACATATCTTGATTCTAAACTTTAATCGTTACAGATATACCAACTTATAATTGCATTAAAAAACTATGAAATTAAAAATTTATCTCACAAATCTGAAATTGCTAATAAAACGCTTGATAAGAAACCACAAGCTCTTTTCTAAAGAGCGAATAAAAGAAAATACATTCTTCTCATGAGCCGGCGGGCTAGTGATGCACTCCTTAATTTTTTTTTCGAAGTAGACGCCTCGACCAATCTCATGACACACTGTCTCGAGCTTTTCCTGATCAATTTCGTTGGCATTGGTGGAAGAGGAGACATCACTGATACGGAAATAACCAACTATCAAGCCATCCTCAGAGCTGAATTTCATCTTCTCGAGTGATAAGGTATTCTCCCTTAATGTCATAGTCATATTAGATAGTAGACCATGACAATTCAATTTACGCACCTTCATCTTTAGACCCTACACTCAATTATAAATAAAAATAAATATAGATTAGCCTGCAAAAATATCATATTTTTTATTCATCTAATAAATATAGACTATGTTGCCATCACTAATTTTGACTTGTGTTGGATTGGAGGATCCGCTTTGATTTTGGGCAGCAACAATAAGAGATTGTTGTATATGTCTTATAAATGTTGAGTCTCTTATTTTATGCCCTTGAGGATGTGTGACATAGAATTTGTTCGCGAACCAACCGCCATCAGATGAAATATATGACTTAGAGATGATGAGCTCCAAGTCGCTCAAAACTTGAATAATATTTAGCAAACTATCAGGCTTATTTATACTATCTACCCACATTCATCATAATAAAAAAATTTACATTTATTTCAAAACAAAATTACTATGAATATTTAATACAATAGAAAAAAAAAATACTATAACGATAGTATAATCAGCGCATGTTTCATTATCAATACATATCCTGCAAAAAATAATTATTTTAATAAAAGAATAACGAATTATTTCATATGTTAGTGAAAGATTATACATTAGCTTGAACTTTTAAGTATTTTCATTTCTTTCACAAAAGTAGATAAATATGAATGACATGTCAAAAAAATAAAATTAATAATAATAATAGTTAAATTTTAATTAGCCAAGAGGAGGGATATTTTGTGGGAGAGGGACAAACTGAGACTCGAAATAGGGTATTCTTGAGTCATTAGTGTCTCTGTAAATCATAATTTAAACAAAATTCACATCAAATATTTTAAATAGTGCGAAACAATGATTTCAAACGAAAGAACAAAGATCACTCTGTTGTATCTAACAGCAGTGGAGAAAGAAGACGAAGGAGGAGAAGTCCGGCGGGAACGACAGAGGAGAAAGAAGACGGAGAAGGAGAAGTCCGACCGGAACAACACTGGAGAAAGAAGACAGACAAGGAGAAGTCCGGCGGGAACAACAGTGGAGAAAGAATATGGAGAAGTTGAATTCCGACGGGATGAGAAGTCCGGCAGGAACACTAGTGGGGAAAGAAGATAAAGAAGAAGAAGTCCGGCGGGGAAGTGAAAGAAGTAATTATGTGACGATGGATCAATCGCAAGAGGATTAATTATGAATATAAAATTGGTATTTTGATGGTATTTATTAATGGTTTCAGCCCGAATTGTTTGGACGATAATTTGGGTGATGAGGACACGTAAGCTATTTGCTTTCCTGAATGCATGGTTTCTGTTGTGAAAAAGAATCAGTCCCCGTCCTCATTCCATGGCTTCAGTTGTTAGGCCGAATAGTTTGGACAATAATTAGAGGGGTAATGAGGACACGTAAGCTATTTTATTTCCTAATTGCATGGCTTCAGCTGTGAAAATAGAATCAGTCGNATAAGGTGATGAGGACACGTAAGCAATTTCCATTCCTGATTGCTTGATTTCAGTTGTGAGAAAGAAAGAGTCCCCTTGCTCTGCTATCGCTTCTTCTATTTCCTTTCCTCATTCCATGGCTTCAGTTGTTAGGCCGAATAGTTTGGACAATAATTAGAGGGGTAATGAGGACACGTAAGCTATTTTATTTCCTAATTGCATGGCTTCAGCTGTGAAAATAGAATCAGTCGCCGTCCTAATTGCATGGCTTCAGTTGTGAATCTGAACCACTCCAAGCGCCATCAGGTTTGGGTTGTTATAATTGAAACAAAATATATTAATTGCTTCTTTAGAATGATTTAGAAATTNAAGCGCCATCAGGTTTGGGTTGTTATAATTGAAACAAAATATATTAATTGCTTCTTTAGAATGATTTAGAAATTCAGATTTTACAGTTCTGTCCAAACAACCTTTTGCTTTTCTTCATCAATATCAAATCTACCGTACACCCTTCATCTATTTCTCTTATATATTTCTCATTTCTTACTATAAATTTTCATGTAGATCCCACGTAATTTATATGTAATCATCCATTTAATACCTAAACATTCATATTTACATATCTACCACTCAATTATTTTTATCATCATATCAAAATTTTTAGTATTTTTAATATTTTTAAAGTGAAACAATCCATTTGAATTGTAGAATCTTCAAAATTAATGACAAGAAATAAATAAATAATTTTTTTTATTGATTTTATTTATAACATCAGAATGAGCAATTGAAGATCATTAAGTCGACTGACAGTCATTTAATTGGTCGGCTTTTGAGACCATAATACAATAAGACAAAAAACCCCTCAAAAATATATATATATATACAAACCTATAATAATTTCATAGCCACAATATACGTACTAGTGATTTTAGGTTTGACGGTATATATTTTTTTTCTCTGAAAAGATGAGAATATATCTTATATTTTTATCAATTGTATATGTAACTTTAGCACGAGGACATCAAAATAATAAATATTAATTTCGTGTGACTTTCATTATAGCGGTCTCCTTTGAAATTGTTGTCTTATACCTTAAATAAGAAAATTGGCTCACTAGAACTCAAATAATATACTGCTTACATGTTAAAAAAGATTTTCTAACTCTACTCTTTTTACTCAAAAAGAGAATGATCAAAGTACAATAAATTTTCATGCAACATTAAGAAGTTTATATATATATATATATATATATATATATATATACACACACACACTCATCTTAGTTGATTTTTGACTGATATATCAGACCAAGTTTAATTTCTCTTTATTTTTACCTTTTTAACATGCCGCATCATCAAAATTAAAATTATTTAAGTTGCAACAAATTGGCCAACAAGTAGTACCAAATATGACAATCTTAATTAACTAAAGCAAATTTTGCATGTTGCACAAAATATTTCACTAATAAAATACTCATCTACTAAGAACATTAAAAATAATATTTATCACTATTTGCAAGAGATAATATCTCGTCCCTATAGATAGATATAATAATTCACTACTAAAAATTAAAGTATTTAGCAACACTTTTTAGTGAAACTGTTGTTAAGAGAAACCTATAACGATGGTTTAAATCACAAATCCGCCCAAAGCCCTCACTTGTCGCTTAATCCCTACGGTTTCTTTTTGTGGTCGGTGAGTCGAGTCTCTTTCTACCTTCCCATTCGTGAGTCCGCCTANATCTCATCCCTATAGATTAGATATAATAATTCACTACTAAAAATTAAAGTATTTAGCAACACTTTTTAGTGAAACTGCTATTAAGAGAAATCTATAATGATGGTTTAAACCACAAATCCGCCCTAAGCCCTCACTTGTCGCCTAATCCCTACTGTTTCTTTTTGTAGTCGGTGAGTCGAGTCTCTTTCTACCTTCCCATTCGTGAGTCCGCCTACCGATTGGCTTCCAATGAGCCAATTTCCTGATTTCTTCTTCTTTTGTTTTCCTCCTAGCCTCATTTCATTCTTTATTTGTGATTTTTAAGGATTTTCGTTTGTTATCGTTGAGCCGAGGTTCGCTCCGCTTATTTCTGAGGCTTCAATATGTTAATTCACTGCTAACCTTCTATCTCCCTTGGATTCTCTCGATTTGTATTTTTTATGGTTTTTTGCTCTGTAAATCAAGAATGCGTCTACACAAGTCTCGATAAGATATGATGAGAAACACAAAGAACATTGATCAATTGGTTTCAAAAGCCGACCGAACGAAGTGAATAAATGATCCAGATAAATACTGCATGACCTCATTAACACTTGCTTCCTAGCTACTACCATCATGAATATCACAGAATGAAGTTCCTCAATATGAATAAATAAACCAAGTAGGATGTTTGTCAAATTACGGTGACCCACGCTCTACACGATGAAATGAATAAATAAATAAATAAGTAAATAAAAGCTCAATATATTCAGGCATCCCAAGCAGCAAATGCTCTATGACAAAGAAGTATTGTACTTGTTTACTCTATGCAATTGTTTTGGACATCCTTCGTTTTTCTTATAAGGCTTTAAATTTTTTCTGTGCTATTAATTTGCCTAAAAATATGTAGTTTTTGTTATATTTTTTTGTATACTTTGTTAGGATCTCCTTAACGAATTTAAACCTATGAAACAAATCTCATGCAAACTAAATGAAGATATTTTGAGATTTTATTATATTTTTCATTNGTTTGTATACTTTGTTAGGATCTCCTTAACTAATTTAAACCTGTGAAACAAATCTCATGCATACTAAATGAAGATATTTTGAGATTTTATTATATTTTTCATTTGTCCTAATTTTGAAGTAGATAATTACTCATCTTACGCACGAGTGATTATAATCGACTCCAATTTCTTATACGACTGTGTAAGAAACCATTCCAAACAAGAAAAAGATTTTTGATAAGCAAACACAATTTTTTTCTTCCAGTAAACACGAATCTCTCAAATTACAACAAATAAATATTTCTCTTGAGCTCTCCATTCAAAAATATATTTTCTCTAACATAAAAAATTAGTCAGTTGTCTCTTTTATTTAATAACCTTGTGTTGTGAGATCTTTGAAATTTAAAACGATCAACGACGAAGCAAAAATAGCACGAGAAATTCACACCAGAAAATAACACACAGATTTACGTGGTTCGACAAATTGCCTACATCCACGGAGTTGCAGAGGATTTTACTAATTGAGGAAATTACACCGTAGTCGATAGTCTCGACAATTACAAGAGACAACTTTATCTCTTCCTCTCTCTCTCTCTACCAGAGAGTAGCCCAAGAAGAAGAAGAAGAACCAAGTTTGATCTTCTGGCCTCACCAAAAACTGCGAACAGAACAAACACTAAAGTCGTCCACCTCTTAAGAAAAGCTTTCCCGTAAGCATTAAACACACCGAAAAAACCAGGGAGCCAAATGTCGTACGTATCTTCTTATTCCTTCTGTCTCAAAGCAGGAGATGCTTCGCGAAACAGAGAAGAAGCAGGAGATATCACATCCATTCACAAAATAAAGGGGGAGGCGGAAGCGGTTTCTGGCCAAGGGACGCGAAACTTCACGCGCGACAGAGGAGGCGCGACTATTCGCCTGCGCGGGAGACGAGAGGCTGAGAGCGGGAGCGGGGCGTGTCGTTCGCGATCGGGAGAGAGGGAGGCGGGCGTGAAAGGTCTCCAGCGCTAACACCTTGAAGATTGTTTATTATTTGTTATAGGATGCTCTTCAATAATAAATCGTGTGATGATTACACTCTCATCAAAGTATTTTATTTTTTTCTTGTATTATATATTATAATAATTTCTAATATGTTTTTTACATAAATTATATTAATTTATTATGAAAATAAATATAAATTTTCAATTAACATCTCAAATTCATATAAAGCGGCGACGCTATCATTTGACGGAAATGTATATGAATTACAATGTCAAATTATGATAATTATTAATCAAGGGAGGTCAACTCTGCATAGCTATGATCATGAAGGACGAGAGGAGTTTTGGACGTGTTAGTAACCGTAGTGATGTGAGTTGCTTGTCGTAGGTGTTATGTTCGATGTAGTGTGTCATTTAATAGATCTTGATTATCTCCCAAGGTTGGGTAACGGTTCATATGCTTAATTAATTTCTAAGCTTAAAACATGCACTATAAATGTTTGTTTATATTTAAATTTATTTTAAATGTGATGTATGTTAAACATTATATGATTTATGGTAATAATTTCCATAATTTTTGTGCAGTTTTATGATTTTTTGTGGGTGTTTTTTTTTTTATATGCAGTATACATGAACAAAGTGAGCGCTTGGGACAAAAAAGGAGCTAGGTAGAGATAAGCACTCCAGCCCTCCAATCTAGTATGCTAAAACCCATTGCCAAGGAACAAGCACCACCTCACCTCAAATAGGTTTCTTCCGAACACGGACATAGAGCCGAGCACTGCAGCATTATGGGGCAAGTGCCCAAAGCTAGCACCACCACGCCAACTTGACCATGGGTTTTAGCATTATTCCCAATGAGGGGTATGTTTTTATAATTTAACTGGAGTGAGCAAAAAGAATTACTAATTTGTAAAACTATAACTTTGAATAAAATTGCATTTTGAATGTGGAAAATATTTCCCAATTTTACTTTTCCTTTGGGGGGACTTGGCGACGGGGGAATAGACAAATCAGTGCGAAAAAATTGAGGAAGACTGATTACCACTTAATTTTGAAGTATTTATATATCTAATTAAACTTTAGTAGACACACACACGTGTGCAATTGATGGTCTGTTGTTTGACAGTTTTGTTGTAAGTCTCATCGATCTCGAATTCGATTCTATCTGAGTCAAATTAGCACATATGCGACAGACAGATATATGTTGTCTTATATACATATGTCATATGTATTTCACTATATCTAGTTAAAATTATAGTATTTTTTTATGTTATATGAAAATTTTGGGTGATATAATTGTAAAAGGTAAAGTTTAAGTGTAAGATATGTAAATACATAAGTATTACTTGATACGTATGTAAATGACCAAAAATAAAGTAAAATTAAGGGAAATTTACATGCATATAGCACATGATTTTTTTGCATTTCATATCTCACACAAACTTTCACATTTATATTTGTAATAATTAGGTGCTTTAAAACTATGCTTGAACTAACAACATGAAATTCATTGATTATCGACTGACAAATTAGTCGATAATCAGTAGGGCTGTCAAGACGGCTCGTTGTTCACGAACAACTTGTGTTCGACTCGTTGCGAAGCTCGTGTTCGGCTCGTTCGCTAAGTTAACAAGCCGAACACGAATAACACGAACAAATATTTGTCTGTTCGTGTTCGGCTCGTTTTGGCTCGAAATTGTACTAGATATATATATATATTTGATGAGTAGTATTTTTCAAAAAAATTAATTGACCACAAGGCTACAAAGATTTATAATCAATTAAAAGTATTAATTAAGAATATAGAATAAAAATTATTAAATTAGATTCAAATGATATTTTAAATATTGCCCCAATTTTTAACATCTTATGGTTACGTGATTAGGGTTGTCAAAACGACGCTTTACTCGTGAACGGCTCGTGTTCGACTCGCTAAGAAACGATCCAAAAACTAACACACTTTTTGAGCTCAAAATATAAACGAGTCGAACACTAGCTGAGCTTGGGCTTACTCGTGTTCGGCTGTTAACGCTAGGCCTTTTTTAGTTGATAAGCTAGATTTTTGCCGAATCTCGGCTAAAATTTGTCAACCGGAAAATGACTTCCAGAAAAATGCATCGTCAGTTGAATTGTTTAGCCGTTAAATTTTTCTAATTGATTAGGTATTAAATTATAAGTGAATGATACCTCAGTCGTTAAATTTATCGGTTGATAAACAGTTAATTATCTCGTCATCTTTTGACTCGCTTAATTGTCAGTATATAATAAGTTAAATTAGTCAATTATCAGCTTGAAACTTGTGCCAAAACATAATAAATAAATAAATAAATATGAGCCCTAGCCAAAATAAATTACACATTTGCAATCATAAAACAAAAAAAAAACTAACACGTATTTCATAACATATCATAACAGCGTAAAATGTTAAATAGAAACAACAACATTAATGAAATCACAACAAATATAACAATAAATCTCAACAAATCATTAAATACAGTAATGTCCGCATATTAAATGAAAGATGTTAACACGAAGCACTACACACACATAGAAGAAAAAAACCTGATCATCATGGTGGTCCTCCTCCTCCTCCTCGACCAAAGTTCTCTTGCCACGGCGACGTGTTTGGTGTTTCAACTCCTCGATAGTTGCCTTGACATCCCTGGCTTGCTCTGTTGCCTTCATCACAGACATTATTTAACATAGCTCAGTAGCGAAGCTAACTTGTAACTCCTAGGATAGTGCAACGAGACATTTGGAGACTTCAGCATCAACCAACGACGTCTAGCCTAAACCAAAGTATTTCGCCTTAAAGACAAACTGTTATTTCTTCCCCCGACATCATGTCTCTATATCTCCAAATCTGGATGATCAAATTGACCACTAGAGCTACAAGTTCCTCTGGGCTATAATTCCGAGCATCCTTCAGACACAAATACTCTTCCTATATAAAATTTTAAAGGGTAATTAACATCAAAATAAGATTGTTAAAAAATTTCACAAAAAAAAAAAATTCACCTTATGCTGACACACTAAAATATATCATCGACCCGCTATTAATTCGTCTGGTGTGCAACTTAGAGGTGGTGGGGTCCCGTTTAAGCGACTGCCTAACATATAAAATGTTTATAAAAAATAATTACATATATTAATGCTGCACATACGTTAAATTTTATCATCCTCCTATAATCAGTATGAGGGATCGATCCTGCAGCGTATAAGAAGGCAGCCATGCCCTCGTAGTCAGAGGTTCGGTTCTGCTGCTTTATCAACATCTTCCTAAGAAAAGGGCCAAGCTCTAACATCCTCTCATATCTAGAAGGCCTCTGTTCCTTCTTGTAAACATCAATAAACATGTTTCATAAGCGTGTCTACCCTCGCATCTCGAAGTTCTTGTAGATCTAATGATCATGCTAAACATCTCATAGAAGTACTGCAAAATAAATATCAAATAATGTCATACTCGTAAAAAAAAAAATTAAAAGTAGAAAATAATTGATGTTAAAGCAAGAAATAATATAAATGTAAGCAAAAAATAACAAATGTAAAAGTAGAAATAACATAAATGAATGCAACATAAGTAATAGTAGGATATAACTAAAGTAAATATTGGAAACAACTACAGTAAAAGTAGTAAACATGTAAAGTAAATGTCGAAAAGAGTAGAATAGATATTTGATGTGCAATGAAATTCTATTAAGCACAGTTTATAAGCGTAAGTGTACGTCCAAGTAGCACATGAAGCTAATTCTTTGCATCGATCCCACGAAAAACAAGTAAAATTTTGAAATAAGAAAAAATTTCAGTTTACAAGTTGTAAGTCTAACCTGACATGTTTGAGGTTTGATGAATTTTTGAAATCCTCAAAAGCGAGTTTTTGTAAAATCTAAATCCTAAGAGATTAATGTGAGAGGTTCTATCAAGTGAAGGTTTCTCTCCTATTTTGGATTCTAGAAACCTAAGGTTATTCATGTCACAACTTTAACATTGATGACCATAAACATATCTTTTTCTTAACCTGTGGTCAAAGAGGCTCGAAAATTTGAACCAAAATTATGCAAATTTTCCCAGAATCCCATATTTTCTTTGACAAACACACTATCCTAGAAGCAATATTTTTGTTCCCCTAAGTTAATGTGTGTTAATCTAGTTGTTCCACCATGTTTCCTTTTCAAATTTAAAGTTCACAACAAATTTAAAAAAAAAAAAAAACAACTAGCCAAGTTGAGTGAAAATTAAGTACGAATTCTAATCACAAAAACAAAGAAGAAAATATGAGTTAGTTACTACATATGCTTTGAAATAGCAAGTTCCACATTATCTTAATCAAAGCAAGATATAGTACAAGATTTAGCATGAAAAAACCAAAAAAATTACACACTTGAAGTGCAACTCAAGATCTCCATTCCTCCGCCAAATAAGAACAATAAAGAACACAAAACATTACAAGGATATTTTTCTGAAATCTCTCTATTTCTTGTCTCACATCCTGCACACTCAATCCTCTAAACAGGGACCCAAGTCACATTCACCGGCAAGAAAACATCTTCCAGGATGGGAAGAGGCGGAGGCTTTATATCCTTGGATTCATGACTATCCTCTAGAATAGTAAGTGTTGGAGCAGGATGCTCCCTTGTTGCAAGTGGTGTGACTGGTGTCCACTCAATAAGTTTTGCGAGTCCTTCAATGATGGGATTGTAGTTCCCACATACTACGCCAAACTGATATATGGTAGAGAATTCATGATGACAGAATAATGAATTATTATTTCAGTTTTGTGAGAATCCAACACACACTAAGATGATAAAAGTGATGAGTATAAACTCAAAAAGAGAAAAAGTCATAGGGTTTAAGTATTAGACGTGTAAATAACTAAGAATTGTGCTTTTTAATCAGAGTTCCATATTCCTACAGCTGATATGAGCTAATATCATTATAAGCTATTGCTAAATGTAAAGGCCACCAAATTTTAACTTTCTTAAATCTTTCATTAAAATTATAAATAAAATTGATATCTTCAGTCATATTTCTGTTCTTATATTTGTCAAAGATCCTTATTTTGTGTATTAAAAAATATGTGAGTCAATGTCATTGATAAAATTGTAATTAATAAAACTAAAGATAATCGGAATTTTGACAAAATGATATTTTTAGCATGGCTAATAACAGAGGCTTTCGGATTGTAAGGAAAAATAAAGGAAGATTTACATGCATTTCACTCAATTCCTATGTATTTATATGTCTAACACTTAAAACTTCAGATTTGACATACATACCACATACATATGAATGAAATTTACTTTTTTAACTGTTATAATGGTGGTTTTTGATATGAAAGATTTGGGTGGTATAAATGTAAGGAAATAAAATTTTAGAGTCAGATGTGTAAATACATAGAAATTGGGTGGTATGTGTGTAAATGCCCAATAATTAAATGCTAAAAAGAAA
>JXCR01147255.1:74504-98957 GCA_002079205.1 Phalaenopsis hybrid cultivar
TTTTTTTTTTTTTTTTTTTTATCGGTTTGGATGTTATTTGCATTGACAACTTAATTAGGAACAAAAAAATTATTATGATTTAGCTCGTTTAATTGTCGCTATAAAATTACTAGAAAAACTACAAATATTTGTTCAAAAAAGAGGCATTAATAAACTATAGAATTAAAAATTTATCCCACAAATCTGAAATTGCTAATAAAACGCTTGATATGAAACCACAAGCTCTTTCCCAAAGAGCGAATAAAAGAAAATACATTCTTCTCATGAGCAGGCGGGCTAGTGATGCACTCCTTAATCTTTTTTTCAAAGTAAACACCTCGACCAATCTCGTTACACACCGCCTCTAGCCTTTGCTGATCAATTTCCTTGGCATTTGTGGAAGATGAGGCATCACTGATATAGAAATAACCAACTGCCAAGCCATCCTCAGTGGTGAATTTCATCTTCCCGAGTGACAAACTATTCTCCCTTAATGTCATGGTCACATTAGATAGTAGACCATGACGGTCCAATCTACGCACTTTCATCTTTAGCCCCTGCACTCAATTACAAATATATATAAGTATAGATTTAGCCTTGCAAAAATATCATATTTTTTATTGATCCAAAAATTACAAAAATCATACTTACTCGAGATATTCTCCGCTCTATAGCACCTGTCAAACTTTGAATTAAACTTTGTTTTTCCATTTCATTCAACATCTTGTACCCATTTGTCCGGCGCACAAAATATTCCTATATTTAAAATAAATTNGATGAGCGAGCGGGCTAGTGATGCACTCCTTAATCTTTTTTTCAAAGTACACACCTCGACCAATCTCGTTACACACCGCCTCTAACCTTTGCTGATCAATTTCCTTGGCATTTGTGAAAGATGAGGCATCACTGATATAAAAATAACCAACTGCCAAGCCATCCTCAGTGGTGAATTTCATCTTCTCGAGTGACAAACTATTCTCCCTTAATGTCGTGGTCACATTAGATAGCAGACCATGACGGTCCAATTTACGCACTTTCATCTTTAGCCCCTGCACTCAATTACAAATATATATAAATATAGATTTAGCCCTGCAAAAATATCATATTTTTTATTGATCTAAAAATTATAAAAATCATACTTACTCGAGATATTCTTCGCTCTATAGCACCTGTCAAACTTTGAATTAAACTTTATTTTTCCATTTCATTCAACATCTTGTACCCATTTGTCCGGCGCACAAAATATTCCTATATTTAAAATAAATTAAAACATAAACTTACATTTACAATTGACAATTTAAGCTTAAAAATTATTTAAGTACCTGATATGCTACCGAATCTTGGGAGATAATCGATCCATGAAATATATTATAATCAAGATCTGTTAGTGCACACACCACATCAAACATCAGCTTAGGTCTATCGCTACTCCTCACTTTCACAACTAGGTAGTTTATGTCTTTCCAGCTTTCAACCGACACATGCGGCAAGCACACATCTTTGCTATCTTCACTAACATCGATAAATGTATACATATCCATCAACTGATGTAGTCGTCGTTCAGTATGAATCCGACATGTTGTGGAGTCTTTCAGTCTCACCGTCCATAGTTCAATTGGGGAGTGTTGCATCCTCAAAACACTTGCCAAGTGCTCCACTAGGTAATTACATCTATATGGATCTATGATTGATTGACGTGTGTTTTGTTCCTTTAAATATAAGATGCAAGCAGCATGTCCCTTGTAGGACCATAATTCTCCTGACTCCATAAAATATGATAGCTCAAAGATCACGTTTGCAATCTGAGAGAAAATACCTGGACGATCGAAAAAAGTTATTTCAAGTGCGGTGCAGTTGGAGGCAAAATGGTCAACGACAACTATGTTTCCATCACTAATTTTGACTTGTGCTGGATTGNAAAAAAATTACTCAGTCGTCACTTTTATTTAATAACATGTAAAATTCATATAAAGTGGAGAGGATATCATTTGACGGAAATTATGATAATTATTAATCTAGGGAGGTCAACTTTGCATGGCTAGTGATGTGGGTTGCTTGCCGTAGGTGTTATGTTTGATGTAATGTGTCATCTAATAGATCTTGATTATCTCTCAAGGTTGGGTAACAATTCAAATGCTTAATTAATTTATAAGCTTAAAACATGCACTATAAATGTTTGTTTATATTTAAATTTAAATATAAACAAACATTTAGGGGGCAAGTGTCCAGAGCTAGCCCACATCACTATTTCCGAACACTGCAGCATTAGGGGGCAAGTGTCCAGAGCTAGCGCCACCACACCAACTTGACCATGGGTTTTAGCATATTTCCCAATGAGGGGTATGTTTTTTATAATTTAACTGGACAGAGCAAAAAGAATTACTAATTTGTAAAATTATAACTTTGAATAAAATTGCATTTTGAATGTGTAAAATATTTCCCAATTGTATTTTTCCTTTCGGGGGACTTGGCGACGGGGGAATACAACTATCTAAAACTCAGCGTGACAAATCAGTGCGAAAAAATTGAGGAAAACTGAGTTCCACATAATTTCGAAGTTTTTATATATCTAATTAAACTTTAGTAAACACGCACACACACGTGTGCAATTGGTGGTCTGTTGTCTGACAATTTTGTTGTAAGTCTCATCAATCCCGAGTTCGATTCTATCTGACTCAAATTAGCACATATGCGGCAGACATACATATATTGCCTTATATACAAGTCATTGGTATTTCACTATTTCTAGTTAAAATAATAGTATTTTTTTATGTTATATAAAAATTTTGGGAGTTATAATTGTAAAAGGTAAAGTTTAAGTGTAAGCTATGTAATACATAAGAATTACTTGATATGTATGTAAATGACCAAAAATAAAGTAAAATTAAGGGAAATTTACATGCATAGCACATGATTTTTATGCATTTCATGTCTCACACAAACTTTCACATTTATATTTGTAATACTTAGGTGCTTTAAAACTATGCTTGAACAAACTACATGAAACTCATTGATTATCGGCTGACAAATTAGTCGATCATCAGGCCATTTTCAGTCGATAAGCTATATTTTCGACCGAATCTCGGCTAAAATTTGTCAGCCGGAAAATGACTTCCGGAAAAATGCATCGTCAGTTGAATTGTTTAGCCGTTAAATATTTCCGATTGATCAGACATTAAATAATTAGTGAATGATAACTCAGTCATTAAATTTATCGGTTGATAAACAGTTAATTATCTCGTCATCTTTTGACTCGCTTAATTATCAGTATATAATAAGTTATCGACTGAAAAATTAGTCAATTATCAGCTTGAAACTTGTGCCAAAACATAATAAATAAATAAATAAATATGAGCCCTACCCAAAATAAATTACACATTTGCAATCATAAAACAAAAAAAAAAACTAACACATATTTCATAACATATCATAACAACGTAAAATGTTAAATAGACACAACAACATTAATGAAATCACAACAAATATAACAATAAATCTCAACAAATCATTCAATACAGTAGTGTCCGCGGATTAAATGAAAGATGTTAACATGCAGTATTACACTCACATAGAAGAAAAAAACCCGATCATCATGGTGGTCCTCCTCCTCCTCCTCGACCAAAGTTCGCTTGCCACGGCGACGTGTTTGGTGTTTCAACTGCGCGATAGTTGCCCTGACATCCCTGGCTTGCTCTGTTGCCTTCATCACAGACTTTATGTCACATAGCTTAGTAGCAAAGCTAACTTGTAACTCTTAGGAGAGTGCAACCACCCGTTTGGAGACTTCATCATCAACCAACGACGTCTAGCCTAAACCAAAGTATTTTGTCTTAAAGACAAATCCTTATGCGGCGAGGTCGTAGTCCCTCCCTTTATTTCTTCCCCCGACATCATGTCTCTATATCTCAAAGTTTGGATGATCAAATTGACCAGTACAGCCACAAGTTCCTCTGGCTCTAATTCCAAGCATCCTTCAGGCACAAATATTCTTCCTACATAAATTTTAAAGGGTAATTAATATCAAAATAAGATTGTTTATAAATTTCACCAAAAAAAAAAATCACCTTATGCTGACACAGTAAAATATATCGTTGACCCACTATTAATTTGTCTTATGTTAATGTGTGTGGTGTGCAACTTAGAGGTGGTGGGCTTCCGTTTAAGCGATTGCCTAACATATAAAAATGTTCTAAAAAATATTTACATATATCAATGTTGTACGTTAGAGAAATCTTATCATCATCCTATAATCAGTATGAGAGATCGATCCTCCAGTGTGTAAGAAGGTACCCCTGCCCTTTTAGTCAGAGGTTCAGTTTTGCTACTTCATCAACATCATCCTAAGAAAAGGCCCAAGCTCTAACATCCTCTCATATCTAGAGCGCCTTCGGTCCTTCTTGTAAACATCAATAAACATGTTTTATAAGCGTGNGATCTCCTTAACTAATTTAAACCTATGAAACAAATCTCATGCAAACTAAATGAAGATATTTTGAGATTTTATTATATTTTTCATTTGCCCTAATTTTGAAGTAGATAATTACTCATCTTACGCACGAGTGATTATAATCAACTTCAATTTCTTATACGACTGTGTAAGAAACCGTTTCAAACAAGAAAAAGATTTTTGATAAGCAAACATAATTTTTTTCATCCAGTAAACACGAATCTCTCAAATTACAACAAATAAATATTTCTCTTGAGCTCTCCATTCAAAAATAAATTTTCTCTAACATAAAAAATTAGTCAGTTGTCACTTTTTTTTTTTAATAACCTTGAAGATTGTTTATTATTTGTTATAGGGTGCTCTTCAATAATAAATCGTGTGATGATTACACTCTCATCAAAGTATTCTATTTTTTTCTTGTATTATATATTATAATAATTTATAATATGTTTTTTGCACAAATTATATTAATATATTATGAAAATAAATATAAATTTTCAATTAACATGTCAAATTCATATAAAGTGGCGACAATATTATTTGACGGAAATGTACATGAATTACAATGTCAAATTATGATAATTATTTTTCAAGAGAGATCAACTCTGCAAGGCTATGATCATGGAGGACAAGAGGAGTTTTGGAAGTGCTAGTAATCGTAGTGATGTGGGTTGCTTGCCGTAGGTGTTATGTTTGATGTAGTGTGTCGTCTAATAGATCTTGATTATCTTCCAAGGTTGGGTAACGGTTCATATGTTTAATTAATTTCTAAGCTTAAAACATGCAATATAAATGTTTGTTTATATTTTTAATGTGATGTATGTTAAACATGATATGATTAATGGTAATAATTTCCAGAATTTTTGTGCAGTTTTATGATTTTTTGTGGGTGTATTTTTTTTTTATATGCAGCATACATGAATAAAGTGAGCGCTTGGGACAAAAATGGAGCTAGGCAAAGACAAGCACTCTAGCCCCCAAATCTAACATGCTAAAACCCTTTGCCAAGGAACATGCACCACCTCACCTGAAATAGGTTTCTTCCGAACAATGAACATAGAGCATAACACTGCAACATTAGGGTGCAAGTGCCCAAAGCTAGCGCCACCACGCCAAATTGACCATGGGTTTTAGCATATTTCCCAATGAGGAGTATGTTTTTATAATTTAACTGGACTGAGCAAAAAAAATTACTAATTTGTAAAACTATTAATTTTGAATAAAATTGCATTTTGAATGTGGAAAATATTTCCCAATTGTACTTTTCCTTTGGGGGGACTTGGCGATGGGGGAATACAGCTATCCAAAACTCAACGTGACAAATAAGTGCGAAAAAATTGAGGAAGACTGAGTACCACATAATTTCGAAGTTTTTATATATCTAATTAAACTTTAGTAAACACGCACATGGACGTGTGCAATGGGTGGTCTGTTGTCTGACAGTTTTGTTGTAAGTCTCATCGATCCCGAGTTCGATTCTATCTGACTCGAATTAGCATATATGCGGCAGACAGACATATGTTGTCTTATATACATATGTATTTCACTATTTCTAGTTAAAATAATAATATTTTTTTATATTATATAAAAACTTTGGGTGATATAATTGTAAAAGGTAAAGTTTAAGTGTAAGATACGTAAATACATAAGAATTACTTGATACGTATGTAAATGACCAAAAATAAAGTAAAATTAAGGGAAATTTACATGCATAGCACATGATTTTTATGCATTTCATATCTCACACAAACTTTCACATTTATATGTGTAATACTTAGGTGCTTTAAAACTATGCTTAAACTAACTACACGAAACTCATCGATTATCAGCTGACAAATTAGTCGATCATCAGGCCTTTTTCAGTAAATAAGCTAGATTTTAAACTGAATCTCGGCTAAAATTTGTCAGCCGGAAAATGACTTCCAGGAAAATGCATCATCGATTGAATTTTTTAGCCGTTAAATGTTTCCGATTGATTAGGCAATAAATCATTAGTGATTGATAACTCAGTCGTTAAATTTATCAGTTGATAAACAATTAATTATCTCGTCATCTTTTGACTCGCTTAATTGTCAGTATATAATAAGTTATCGGCTGAAAAATTAGTCAATTATCAACTTGAAAATTGAGCCAAAACATAATAAATAAATAAATAAATATGAGCCCTAGCCAAAATAAATTACACATTTACAATCATAAAACAAAAAAAAAAACTAACACATTTCATAACATATCATAACAACGATAAAATGTTAAATAGAAACAACAACATTAATGAAATCACAACAAATATAACAATAAATCTCAACAAATCATTCAATGCAGTAGTGTCCGCGGATTAAATGAAAGATGTTAACATGCAGCATTACACTCACATAGAAGAAAAAAACCCGATCATCATGGTGGTCCTCCTCCTCCTCCTCAACCAAAGTTCGCTTGCCACGGCGACGTGTTTGGTGTTTCAACTGCTCGATAGTTGCCCTGACATCCCTGGCTTGCTCTGTTGCCTTCATCACAGACTTTATGTCACATAGCTTAGTAGCAAAGCTAACTTGTAACTCTTAGGAGAGTGCAACCACCCGTTTGGAGACTTCATCATCAACCAACGACGTCTAGCCTAAACCAAAGTATTTTGTCTTAAAGACAAATCCTTATGCGGCGAGGTCGTAGTCCCTCCCTTTATTTCTTCCCCCGACAGCATGTCTCTATATCTCAAAGTCTGGATGATCAAATTGACCAGTACAGCCACAAGTTCCTCTGGCTCTAATTCCAAACATCCTTCAGGCACAAATACTCTTCCTACATAAATTTTAAAGGGTAATTAATATCAAAATAAGATTGTTTATAAATTTCACCAAAAAAAAAATCACCTTATGCTGACACAGTAAAATATATCGTTGACCCACTATTAATTCGTCTTATGTTAATGTGTGTGGTGTGCAACTTAGAGGTGGTGGGCTTCCGTTTAAGCGATTGCCTAACATATAAAAATGTTCTAAAAAATATTTACATATATCAATGTTGTACGTTAGAGAAATCTTATAATCATCCTATAATCAGTATGAGAGATCGATCCTCCAGTGTGTAAGAAGGCACCCCTGCCCTTTTAGTCAGAGGTTTAGTTTTGCTACTTCATCAACATCATCCTAAGAAAAGGCCCAAGCACTAACATCCTCTCATATCTAGAGCGCCTTCGGTCCTTCTTGTAAACATCAATAAACATGTTTTATAAGCGTGTCTCCCTCGCGTCTCGAAGTTCTTCTGGATCTAATGATCATGCTCAGCATCTCGCACAAGTCCTACAAAATAAATTTCAAATAATGTTAGTTAATATAAAATATATCTTAAGATTATATNAGTGTCTCCCTCGCGTCTCGAAGTTCTTCTCGATCTAATGATCATGCTCAACATCTCGCACAAGTCCTACAAAATAAATTTCAAATAATGTTAGTTAATATAAAATATATCTTAAGATTATATATAATCAAAATTTATTTAATTTTATTTCAAACTCCGTGAACTATGTATATTAAACCTGGATTGGCATCGTCTTTCATGATAAATATGGAGCACTCATTGATCCTGTGGATGGGCTTCCATGATGTATGAAACATTCAAAAAAATAATATTAGCTATATAATATAATAAAAAGCTAATTTCAAATCTATTAATTTAAATAACTTACGAATTTTCATCTGGCTCGATTTATAACCATTATGAGTTATTCACATCTGAGTGCTCGATAGAAGTAGAGGGGCCTGGTTTAAAGGAGGGTAGGCGTGGCAGTGTGGTGGGAATTGTAAGGGCATTAAAAGACTTTGTAACTAGTTGTGGAGCAACTGACCTGACAGGCACCGCTATGGCGGTCATATTGGAGACAATCATACTGGTGACNCCGAATTTTCATCTGGCTCGATTTATAACCATTATGAGTTATCCACATCTGAGTGCTCGATAGAAGTAGAGGGGCCTAGTTTAAAGGAGGGTAGGCGTGGCAGTGTGGTGGGAATTGTAAGGGCATTAAAAGACTTTGCAACTAGTTGTGGAGCAACTGACCTGACAGGCACCGCTATGGCGGTCATATTGGAGACAATCATACTGGTGACTGTCACTGTCATACTCGTATGTATGGTAGGCCACCATATTGTTTGCGTCAACCTTTAGAAGAAGTTGGACAAACTAGTCTCTGAGGACTCTGACAGTCATTTTCACCTAAAGTCATAAATAACAAACAAAAATAAATTAATTAGAATAATTATATGAAAAAAAAATAAAATTAAAAGTAGAAAATAATTGATGTTAAAGCAGGAAATAATATAAATGTAAACAAAAAANATAAAATTAAAAGTAGAAAATAATTGATGTTAAAGCAGGAAATAATATAAATGTAAACAAAAAATAATAGATATAAAAGTATAAATAACATAAATGAATGCAACATAAGTAATAGTAGGATATGACTAAAGTAAAAATGAGGAACAACTTAAATAATTGTAGAAAATAAGTAAAATGTAGAAAACATCAGCATAGATATTTGATGTGCATTGAAATTCTACTAAGCAAAGGTTATAAGCGTCAGTGCACGGTCGTCCAAGTAACATATGAAACTGAATTTTTGTATCGATCCCACGAGGAACAAGTAAAATTCTGAAATAAGAAAAAGTTCCAGTTTACAAGTTATAAGTCTAACCTGGTATGTTCGAGCTTTGATGAATTTTTGAAATCCTCTAAATTGAATTTTTGCAAAATCTAACTCCTAAGAGATTAATGTGAGAGGTTCTATAAAATGAAGGTTTCTCTCCTATTTTGGATTCTAGAAACCTAAGTTTATTTATGTCACAAAGTTAACGATGATGACCATAAACATATCTTTTCTTTAGCTTGTGGTCAAAAAGTTTTGAAAATTTGAATCAAATTTATGCAAATTTTCCCAGCATCCAATATTTTTCTTGACGAACGCATTATCCTNCCGAATTTTTGCAAAAGCTAAATCCTAAGAGATTAATGTGAGAGGTTCTATAAAATGAAGGTTTCTCTCCTATTTTGGATTCTAGAAACCTAAGTTTATTTATGTCACAAAGTTAACGATGATGATCATAAACATATCTTTTCCTTAGCCTGTGGTCAAAGAGGTTTGAAAATTTGAATCAAATTTATGCAAATTTTCCCAGCATCCAATATTTTTCTTGACGAACGCATTATCCTAGAAGCAATATTTTTGTTCCTCTAAGTTAATGTGTGTTAACCTAGTTGTTCCACTATGTTTCCTTTTGAAATCTAAAGTTTGCAACAAATTTTAACAAAACAACTGGCCAAGTTGAGTGAAAATTAAGCAGGACTTCTAATCACAAAAACTGAGGAGAAAATATGAGTTAGTTACTACATATGCTTTGAAATAGCAAGTTCCANCAAATCTAAAGTTTGCAACAAATTTTAACAAAATAACTGGCCAAGTTGAGTGGCCAAGTTGAGTGAAAATTATACAAGACTTCTAATCACAAAAACTGAGGAGAAAATATGAGTTAGTTACTACATATGCTTTGAAATAGCAAGTTCCACATTATATTAATCAAAGCAAGATATAGTACAAGATTTAGCATGAAAAAATCAAAAAAATTACACACTTGAAGTGCAACTCTAGATCTTCATTCCTCCCTCTATAAGAACAATGAAGAACACAAAGCATTACGAGGATATTTTCCTGAAATCGCTCTGTAACTTGTCTCACGTCTTGCACAGTCAATCCTCTAAACAGGGACCCAGGTCACATTCGCCGGCAAGAAAACATCTTCCAGGATGGGAAGAGGCGGAAGCTTTACATCCTTGAATTCATGACTATCCTCTGGAAAAGTAAGTGTTGGAGCAAGATGCTCCCTTGTTGCAAGTGGTGTGACTGGTGTCCATTCAATAAGTTTTGCAAGTCCTTCACTGATGGGATTGTAGTTCCCACATACTACACAAAACTGATACATGGTAGAGAATTCATGACGACAGAATAATGAATTATTATTTCAGTATTGTGAGAATCCAACACGCACTAAGATGATAAAAGTGATGAGTATATACACCAAAAGTTTGTACGTGGAAAACTCAGAAAGAGAAAAAGTCATAGGGTTTAAGTATTAGACGTGTAAATACCTAAGAATTGTGCTTTTTAATCAGAGTTCCATATTCCTATAGCTGCTATGAGCTAATATCATTCTAAGCTATTGCAAAATGAAAGGCCACCAAATATTAACTTTCTTAAATATTTCATTAAAATTATAAATAAATTAATATCTTCAGTCATATTTATGTCCTTATATTTGTCAAAGATGCTAACNCTTTCATTAAAATTATAAATAAATTAATATCTTCAGTCATATTTATGTCCTTATATTTGTCAAAGATGCTAACNAATATCTTCAGTCATATTTTTGTCCTTATATTTGTCAAAGATGCTAACTTTGTGTATTAAAAAATATGTTAGTCAATGTCTTTAATAAAATTGTGATTAATAAAACTAACGATAATCGCAATTTTGTTCAGCATAAATGTTTGTCAAATAATTTAAAAAAAAAAGGTNAGATGCTAACTTTGTGTATTAAAAAATATGTGAGTCAATGTGTTTAATAAAATTGTAATTAATAAAACTAACGATAATCGCAATTTTGTTCAGCATAAATGTTTGTCAAATAATTAAAAAAAAAGGTGGCTAAAACCAAAATAATTGACAAAATGATATTTTTAGCATGGCTAATAACAGACGCTTTCGGATTGTAAGGAAAAATAAAGGAAGATTTACATGCATTCCACTCAATTCCTATGTATTTATATGTCTAACACTTAAAACTTAAAGACGACAAAACTAAAAAAAAACATAGCAGAACCGTGCAACGGAGCCAGGCCTGTGGCAGACAAACGAGAATATGTACAAGAAAACNAGACAACAAAACTAAAAAAAACATAGCAGAACCGTGCAACGGAGCCAGGCCTGTGGCAGACAAACGAGAATATGTACAAGAAAACATAAGGAAATTTCATATGTTTAAAGCAATGACTTAACATTTTCGTTCAAACAGATAGTCTTTGTTGGAGATTGTAAAGTGATGCAGATAGACTTAAATCTAGAATTGGGAAGAGATATGGTAAATATATTTGTTAACGGATCAATGGTGTTGATGTGATGAGCAGTAATGTATATTTTTTTTATGCATTTTCAGATATAGTGATGGTCTATTTCAATATTTTTTATTTGAGCATGAAAGGTTGGGTTGTTAATAAGAGTTATTGTAGAGGTATTGTCATANTTTTTTTTATGCATTTTCAGATATAGTGATGGTATATTTCAATATTTTTTATTTGAGCATGAAAGGTTGGGTTGTTAATAAGAGTTATTGTAGAGGTATTGTCATAGTAAAGAGTAGTAGAAGCGTTTATGTGAATTTGAAATTCTTGAACCAATCGTCTAACCTACACTATCTCTATGGCAGTACTCACTAAAGCTCTATATTCAACTTTAGTTGAAGACCGAGCAATAGTAACTTGCTTTTAACAAACCAAGAGATAAGCATAGATCTGAGAAGTGCACAAAAATAAGTAGAAAATTTTCAATCGATAGGATCATCAACCCAATCTGCATCAGTAATGGTCTTATGTTATAGATTCCCCTTAAGTATTAGTAAGCCAAGACCAAAGTTGCCTTGTATATATTGAAGGAGATGTTTTATCCATTCAAAGTTGTGTTGAATCGGTTGGTGCATTGTTTAACTAGAATTTTAAAAAGTTTTTCAACTTTTTTTTCCTACACAATTTAAAAGCTTTGAAAAATTTTTGTAATAAGAAATATTTTCTCACAACTAAAATATTTTGTTGTTATAAAAAAAATTATTTTTTGTATACTTAAAATCTTTATAAGTATATACTAAAATTGTTTAGTGAAATTTTAGAATATAATAAATATCAACAATTATCTCAGCTTGCCTCTTAAGAATATGAAAGATTTTAGATCAGGATATAAATATAAGAAAAAAAATGATAAGTTTAGCTCATTTTTATTCCAATTATTATATACATTTTCTTCCATTTTTTTGGATGGTAATCATTTTCAGTGAATGCTCCATAAATTGTGACCAATTTTTATTCGGATTTTAAATTATATTAAAGTAAGTTTTAATTAAATTCATTTAATTAACATGAACATTTTCTGTTTAACTATTTTTCGGGGACTGTAAATTTTTGAAATAATTCATTTAGTTTGCATAATATTTGTTTCATTGGTATAAATTAGTTAAGATTAAGTGATCAAAACAAAGTAAGAAAAACATAACAAAAGCTTGATACTTGTTGGCAAATTATAAACACACAACAATTTTAACGTCATANAGTGTTGATGTGATGAGCAGTAATGTCATTTTTTTTATGCATTCTTAGATATAGTGATAGTCTATTTCAATATTTTTGATTTGAGCATGGAAGGCTGGGTTGTTAATAAGAGCTATTGTAGAGGTATTGTCATAGTCAAGACTAGTAGAAGCGTTTATGTGGATTTGAAATTCTTGAAGCAACCATCTAACTTATCCTATCTCTATCGCAATACCCACTAAAGCTCTATATTCAGCTTTAGTTGAAGACCGAGCAATGGTAACTTGCTTTTTAACAAACCAAGAGATAAGCGTAGATCTGAGAAGTACACAAAAATAAGTATAAAATTTTCGATCGATATGATCATCAACCCAAGTTTTTTCAACTTTTTTTTTCCAACACAATTTAAAAGCTTTGAAAAATTTTTGTAATAAGAAATATTTTCTCACATCTAAAATATTTAGTTGTTATAAAAAAAAAATTATTTTTTGTATACTTAAAATTTTTATAAGTATATACTAAAATTGTTTAGTGAAATTTTAGAATATAATAAATATCAACAACTATCCCAACTTGCCGCTTAAGAATATGAAAGATTTTAGATCAGGATATAAATATAAGAAAAAAAATGATAAGCTTAGTTCATTTTTATTCCAATTACTATATACATTTTCTTCCATTTTTGTGGATGGTAATCATTTTGAGTGAATGGTCCATAAATTGTGACCAATATTTATTCGGATTTTAAATTATATTAAAGTTAGTTTTAATAAAATTCATTTAATTTACAAGAACCTTTTCTGTTTAACTATTTTTCGGGGACTGTAAATTTTTGAAATAATTCATTTAGTTTGCATGATATTTGTTTCATTGGTATAAATTAGTTAAGATTAAGTGATAAAAAAAAAGTATGAAAAACATAGCAAAAGCATGATACTTGTTGGCAAATTATAAACACACAACAATTTGAACGTCATATAAAGCTTTTATTTATTNGTCCATAAATTGTGGACAATTTTTATTCGGATTTTAAATTATATTAAAGTGAGTGTTAATTAAATTCCTTTAATTAACATGAACATTTTCTGTTTAACTATTTTTCGAGGACTGTAAATTTTTGAAATAATTCATTTAGTTTGCGTAATATTTGTTTGATTGGTATAAATTAGTTAAGATTAAGTGATCAAAAAAAAGTATGAAAAACATAACAAAAGCATGATACTTGTTGGCAAATTATAAACACACAACAATTTGAACGTCATATAAAGCTTTTATTTATTNTTATCCCAGACTAGCTCTTAAGAATATGAATGATTTTAGAACAGGATATAAATAATAAAAAAAAGAGATAAATTTAGTTCATTTTTATTCCAATTATTATATATGTTTTTTTGTATTTTTTGTCGATGATATGTTTTTTTTCGGTGAATGATCCTGACCAATTTTTATTCGGATTTTGAATTATATTAAAGTGAGTATTAAAAAAATTTTGTTTATCTATTTTCCTGGACTTGTAAATTTTTGAAATAATTCATTTAGTTTGCATGATATTTGTTTCATTGGCATAAATTAGTTAAGATTAAGTGATCAAAATAAAGTATGAAAAACATAACAAAAGCTTGATACTTGTTGGCAAATTATAAACACAAAACAATGTTAACGTCATATAAAGCTTTTATTTATTTATTTGTGTCCTATTTTTATTAAAAAGGATGATTTTGAATGGATGGAGATATATTTTCAATATATATTTTAAATTAATACGATATTTATTACCTTTCTATCGTGCTCTTTGTGTTCAAACTTACATTAGACACTTGCCAATCTTCTACAATGTAAGATATATATATATATATATATATATATATATGTNACACACCTTAGTTGATTTTTGACTGATATATCAGACCAATTTTAATTTTTCTTTATTTTTCACTTTTTAGCATGTCGCATCATCAAAATTAGAATATTTAAGCTACAACAAGTTAGCGGACAAGTAGTACCTATTATGACAATCTTAATTAACAAAAGTAAATTTTGCATGTTGCACAAAGTATTTCACTAATGAAATATTCATATACTAGGGACATAAAAAATAATATTTATCACTATTTGCAAGAGAGAATATCTCATCCCTATAGATTAGATATAATAATTCACTACTAAAATTTAAAGTATTTCGCAACACTTTTTAGTGAAACTGTTGTTAAGATAAACCTATAATGATGGTTTGAACCACAAATCCGCCCAAAGCCCTCACTTGCTGCGTAATTCCTACGGTTTCTTTTTGTGATTGGTGAGTCGAGTCTCTTTCTACCTTCCCATTCGCGAGTCCCCCTACCGATTGGCTTCCAATGAGCCAAATTCCTGATTTCTTCTTCTTCGTTTTCCTCCTACCCTCATTTCAATCTTTATTTGTGATTTTTAAGGATTTTTGCTTGTCACCGTTGAACCGAGGTTCTCACAACTGATTTATGAGGCTTTGATATGTTAATTCACTCCTAACATTCTTTCTTCCCTGGGTTATTTCTATTAGCATTTTTTGTGGTTTCTTGTTCTGTAAATCAGGATTGCATCTGCATGAATATCGATAAGAAATGATGAAAAATACAAACAACATTGATACATGATTGTTCGTCATATGATCAATCGGTCTCAAAAGCCGACCAAACGAAGAGAATAAACGATCCAGATAAATACCACATGAACACATCAACACTTGCTTCCTAGCTGCTACCATCATGAAGATCAACACTCACCCATAATGAAGTTCCTCAATCTAGATAAATAGATCGATATTGGGATGCATGTCAGATTACGGTGTCTCACCCTCTACCTGATGAAATGATCCTACAGGAAACAATGAGTCTCCGTAATTAGTCTCTTCAGAATGGGAAATTGATGATCATTAAGTCGACCGAATGACACTTAGGGTCCATTTGGGGCAGCTTATTTGATGCGGTATTTGATGCGGTGGTGTTTTGAAAACCCACCTGACCTGTTTGGCGAAACTATGTTTTGGCAGCTTATGCGTTTTTAAAACGCTGAAAACAGTGTTTTCACACCGCTCATATCTAGGTGAGGTGGCAGTTTTCTGGCTGCGGTCTTGCTTTTCCAAAGAAAATAAAAATTTGTAATAGCCACCGAACCAAGCTTGTCAGTAGATTTTTTTTAATCAGCTTATCAACAGATTAGTCAATAAGTTGCAGCTGCCCCAAACAGACCTTTAATCGGTCGGCTTTTGCGACCAAATAACTAATTCTAAGTATTGAAATTGGGCAATTACGAAAAAGAAATTAATTGATTATTTCAAAATTTTCAAACATATCGAATCAAATTTTTTTTCCTCGCACAAAATTGAATCAAACCCGTGGGATCAGTGTTCAACTCAATTAACTTTTGAATCTTTCATCATACAGTTCAATTTTTGTAACAGGCTTGATTTGAAAAAAAAGGTTTCCAGAGTATCCTAATTTAAATTTTGATTATTTGTTGAAGACATTATATGAATTTTGATTCGTCATTTTTCTCATCAAATAAAATATTTTTTTGTCTTCGAGATAAATGCTACAAGTTGAAAATCAGAACAATACTAATAATATAGAAGAGGATAAACATGAAAGCACAAGGCTAATAAGCCCAAGCAGCAAATGCTCTATGGCAAAGAAGGATTCTACTTATTTACTCTTTGCATTCTTGTTTTGCACATCCTTCGTTTTTCTTATAAGGCTTTAAAATTTTTCTGTGTTATTAATTTATTCGAAGTTCGGATGCAGAGCTGGGTCCGGGCAACGGACGTGATACAACAGGGCGGAGCAGGAGCACGAACCTTCATTGTATCACTTCCGTTGTCCGGACGTAGCTCACGCTTGAACTCCAGACCAAATATTTTTTCGAGGTTTGGGGTCAGCATCTAATCTGGTGGAGAGAAAGATTTTATTATGGCACATTTGATAGATTTGATCATTTTGATTTACATATTCGTTGAATAAATTTATTTTAGTTTTGAAACCTATAAAATAAAGATAATCATATTATGTTTTGAATTGAACTAAAATTTTGGTGAACCAATGTATTAAATTGTTATTAAATTTTAATTAAGGTTAATTTAAATTGTCATGTATTAAAAAATACTTAATAGTTTATGCTAAGACTTATGATTTTAACATCTGAAATAAATTATATTTATGTAGAAGTTTTTGTCATTTGATTATTTACAATTGTTGATTTAATATTGGAAAAAGTTAATATAATATAATTTTTTAATTTGGTTGATTTTATAAAAAATAAAAATTTACCTATAGTTAAATATAAAAAAACAAATTTTAATTGATATACAACCAATATCTTAAATTAATGATTGAATCAAAATTTATCAAATGTAATTGATTTAATTTAAATTTTCAATTTTATAAAAAAAAAGTGAACATTTAATGATCTNGTCGGTTGAATTGTTTAGCCATTAATTGTTTTTGACTAACTAGCCAATAAATTATTAGTAATTGATAATCGGTTGATAAACAGTTAATTATCTCGTCATCTTTTGACTCGCTTAATTTTAATTAGATAATAAATTATCGGTTGAAAAATTGAAAATAAACAAAAATAAATTGATTATAATAATTATATGAAAAAAAATTAAATTAAAAGTGGAAAATAATTGCTGTTAAAGCAGGAAATTGTATAAATGTAAACAAAAAATAACAGATGTAAAAGCAGAAATAATATAAATGCATGCAACATAAGTGATAGTAGGATATAACTAAAGTAAAAATAAGGAACAACTGAAGTAAAAGTAGAAAATAAGTAAAGTAAATGTAGAAAACATCAGAATAGATATTTCATGTGCACTAAAATTCTATTAAGCACATGTTATAAGCGTAAGTGTACGGTCGTCCAAGTAGCATATGAAACTGAATCTTTGTATCGATCCCACGAGGAACAAATAAAATTCTGAAATAAGAAAAAGTTCCAGTTTATAAGTTGTAGGTCTAATCTGGTATGTTCGAGCTTTGATGAATTTTTGAAATCCTCTAAATTGAATTTTTGCAAAATCTAACTCCTAAGAGACTAATGTGAGAGGTTCTATCAAATGAAGGTTTCTCTCCTATTTTGGATTCTAGAAACCTAAGGTTATTCATGTCACAAAGTTAACGATGATGACCATAAACATATCTTTTCCTTAGCCTGTAAAGAGGTCCGAAAATTTGAATCAAAATTATGCAAATTTTCCAAGGATCCAATATTTTTCTTGACGAACGCACTATCCTAGAAGCAATATTTTTGTCCCTCTAAGTTAATTTGTGTTAACCTAGTGGTTCCACTATGTTTCCTTTTGAAATCCAGAGATCACAACAAATTTTAACAAAACAACTGGCCAAGTTGAGTGAAAATTAAGCAGGACTTTTAATCAAAAAAACAGAGGAGAAAATAAAAGTTAGTTACTGCATATGCTTTGAAATAGCAGGTTCCACATTATATTAATCAAAGCAAAATAAAGTGCAAGATTTAGCATGAAAAAACCAACAAATTTACACACTTAACGTATTAAAAAATGCTGAATAGTTTATGCTAAGACTTATGATTTTAGCATCCGAAATAAATTATATTTATGTAGAAGTTCTTGTCATTTGATTATTTCCCATTGTTGATTTAATATTGGAAAAAGATAATATAATATATTTTTTTAATTTGGTTGATTTTATAAAAAATAAAAATTTAGCTATAATTAAATATAAAAAAACAAATTTTAATTGATATACAACCAATATCTTAAATTAATGATTGAATCAAATNATCAAATGAGACGTTTTATCTATTGAAAGTTCCGTTGAGTCTGTTGATGCATTGTTTGACTATGATTTAAAAAAAAAATTCAAGTTTTCTTTTTTTCCTACACAATTTAAAAGCTTTGAAAATTTTTATAATAAGAAACATTTTCTCACAACTAAAATTTTCAAAATATTTTTGTTATAAAAAAATATTTTTTGTACCCTTAAAAATCTTTATAATCACGTACTAAAATTATTTAGTGAAATCTTAGAATATAATAAATAGCAACAACTATCCCAGACTAGCTCTTAAGAATAAGAATGATTTTAGATCAGGATATAAATAATAAAAAAAGAAGATAAATTTAGTTCATTTTTATTCCGATTATTATATATGTTTTTTTTCTATTTTTTGTCGATGATATGCTTTTTTTCGGTGAATGATCCTGACCAATTTTTATTCGGATTTTGAATTATATTAAAGTGAGTATTAAAAAAATTTTGTTTATCTATTTTCCTGGACTTGTAAATTTTTGAAATAATTCATTTAGTTTGCATGATATTTGTTTCATTGGCATAAATTAGTTAAGATTAAGTGATCAAAACAAAGTATAAAACACATAACAAAAGCTTGATACTTGTTGGCAAATTATAAACACAACAATTTTAACGTCATATAAAGCTTTTATTTATTTATTTGTGTCCTATTTTTATTAAAAGGGCGATTNAAGCAACAACTATCCCAGTCTAGCTCTTAAGAATATGAATGATTTTAGATCAGGATATAAATAATAAAAAAAAAGATAAATTTAGTTCATTTTTATTCCAATGTTTTTTTGTATTTTTTGTCGATGATATGTTTTTTTTTCGGTGAATGATCCTGACCAATTTTTATTCGGATTTTGAATTATATTAAAGTGAGTATTAAAAAAATTTTGCTTATCTATTTTCCTGGACTTGTAAATTTTTGAATTAATTCATTTAGTTTGCATGATATTTGTTTCATTCACATAAATTAGTTAAGATTATGTGATCAAAACTAAGTAAGAAAAACATAACAAAAGCTTGATACTTGTTGGCAAATTATAAACACACAACAATTTTAACGTCATATAAAGCTTTTATTTATTTATTTGTGTCCTATTTTTATTAAAAGGGCGATTTTTATGGATGGACATATATTTTCAATATAATTTTGAATTAATACGATATTTATTACCTTTCTATCATGCTCTTTGTGTTCAAACTTACATTAGACAGTTGCCAATCTTCTACAATGTAAGATAGTTAATACGATATTTTTAACCTTTATATATATATGTTTGGTTAAAACAAAAGTGCTCAATATCCTCAAAATCGTGAGGCCTCGTCTATTGTGAATGGTTAATTTAATCAGCTGTATTTCCATATTTCAAATTAAAATGTTGCTATTTTTTTAGGTGTTTGAACCAACTATTTTATTATTTGAGTGTTTATTCATAGTGAAAATTGGTGGTAAATCCATCCCATAAAATCCACTTTATATTTTTTTCGATTGGGATGTAACGTCAAGATTTGCATTGATAATTTAAGAATAACTAAACAAAATAAATTTACTTGATTTAAATTATTTCTGTAGAATCATAAGAACAACTACAAAAAATTTATTGGATTAACAAACTATGTAAATAAAAGTTTATCTCACAAATGAGAAATTGCTAATGAGACGCTTGATATGAAACCACAAGCTCTTTCCTAAAGAGAGAATAAAAGAAAATACATTCTTCTTAGGAGCCGACGAGCTAGTGATGCACTCATTATTCTTCTTTTCAAAGTAGACGCCTCGACCAATCTCATGACACACTGCCTCGAGCCTTTGCTGATCAATTTCGTTGTCANTGAAAAAAAGATTGTCCAAACGACCAAACCTCCAGACGGCCAACCGCCGCCGACCATGACACCCGCAGCTAATGTGCTTGGTGATTTGGCCGTCGGCGGTTGGTTGTCCAGACATGCGGTGTCCGGACAGAATATTTTTTACCCATTTTGGCCTGGAAAACTTGTTTAATACAAAGGAGGTGAGAGAATTATGGAAGGGAGGGAGGAGTAAGCAAAATATAAAAGTAAAACTCTCACAACTTGAGATGCAAATGTCTAATTTGTGTTTCAATCACTTATCCTCGACATGATAGTTGAGCGTGAGGTTGTGTTAGAATTGGAAGAATTTTTAATTTAATTTATTTAGTATGTAATTAAAAAAAATTGTACACATAATTAGGGGTGTAAACGAACCGAACACGAACAAACAAAGCTTGCGTTCGTGTTCGGTTCGTCTGAAATTTAGCTTGTTTGAAATAAAATCGTGTTCGAAATTGTTCGTGAGGTAATTGTTTGTGTTCGTTTCTAAACGAACAAGCCGAACATAAGCTGTTCGCGAACGACGAGCCGGTTTGATATCCCTAATATTAATATATATAAATAATATATTATATTAATTTCATAACTTATATTATATAAATATATAATATCTATATTACGATATTACTAACATAGTATATTAATATATTATTATTTTTAATTTATCATATATTATAATTTAAAATTTATTTTTTTAAAATATCATAATTTTTTTATACATAGTTATTTTAAATTATTTTATATTTCGAACAATAACGATCAAACACGAACGAACGCATCACTATTCGTGTTTGATTTGTTTAACTAACCGAACGAAAAATTTTGTTCACTTTCGTCTCATTTACTTATCGAACGAATCAAACACGAACTCATTGACGAACTAAACATGAACCGTTCGCGAACAACAATTTTTTTTGACAGCCCTACACATAATCAAAGTAGTGAAAGGATTTTATTACGATTTCAAATTTTTAAAAATTTATGGGTCCGAGATTGAATTTTTTTCTTAAAAGATAATTAGTTGATCTCTTTTTTAATTGTAAATGCCTATTTATTGAGAGTACTTGCTCATTAACAAGCAAATTTCCAATTATTTGTATTTATGCTTTATAAAATTATTTGTAAATAATAATTATTTTAGTCATTAACTGATGATTGTTTTATCAAATTATTCATAAACATCATAAAGATAATACATGACTCATTTACTCCCTATTTGTATTTAAGCTTAATTGAGCATATTTTTAAGAGTTTGAATATTTGATCATTTAAGACCAACGGTAGGACATGTTATATGCATGAAATGCACATTGATTGAATAATGTTATTTTTAGGATATAATGATAACAAAAAAAAGATAAATGAATCTCTATATTCAGCCTTAGTTGAAGACCGAGCAATGATAAGTTGCTTTTTAACAAGCCAAGTAGTACATTTTCGATCAGTAGGATCATCAACCAAACCTGCTTCAACAAAGGCCATAACTTATAGATTTTCCTTAAGTATTGGTAAGCCAATTGTCTTGTATATATCGGATGAGACGTTTTATCTATTGAAATTTGTGTTGAGTCTGTTGATGCATTGTTTGACTATAATTTAAAAAAAAAATTCAAGTTTTCTTTTTTTCCTACACAATTTAAAAGCTTTGAAAATTTTTATAATAAGAAACATTTTCTCACAACTAAAATTTTCAAAATATTTTTGTTATAAAAAAATATTTTTTGTACCCTTAAAAATCTTTATAATCACGTACTAAAATTATTTAGTGAAATCTTAGAATATAATAAATAGCAACAATTATCCCAGACTAGCTCTTAAGAATATGAATGATTTTAGAACAGGATATAAATAATAAAAAAAAGAGATAAATTTAGTTCATTTTTATTCCAATTATTATATATGTTTTTTTGTATTTTTTGTCGATGATATGTTTTTTTTCGGTGAATGATCCTGACCAATTTTTATTCGGATTTTGAATTATATTAAAGTGAGTATTTAAAAAAAATTGCTTATCTATTTTCCTGGACTTGTAAATTTTTGAATTAATTCATTTAGTTTGCATGATATTTGTTTCATTCACATAAATTAGTTAAGATTATGTGATCAAAACTAAGTAAGAAAAACATAACAAAAGCTTGATACTTGTTGGCAAATTATAAACACACAACAATTTTAACGTCATATAAAGCTTTTATTTATTTATTTGTGTCCTATTTTTATTAAAAGGACGATTTTTATGGATGGACATATATTTTCAATATAATTTTGAATTAATACGATATTTATTACCTTTCTATCATGCTCTTTGTGTTCAAACTTACATTAGACAGTTGCCAATCTTCTACAATGTAAGATAGTTAATACGATATTTTTAACCTTTATATATATATGTTTGGTTAAAACAAAAGTGCTCAATATCCTCAAAATCGTGAGGCCTCGTCTATTGTGAATGGTTAATTTAATCAGCTGTATTTCCATATTTCAAATTAAAATGTTGCTATTTTTTTAGGTGTTTGAACCAACTATTTTATTATTTGAGTGTTTATTCATAGTGAAAATTGGTGGTAAATCCATCCCATAAAATCCACTTTATATTTTTTTCGATTGGGATGTAACGTCAAGATTTGCATTGATAATTTAAGAATAACTAAACAAAATAAATTTACTTGATTTAAATTATTTCTGTAGAATCATAAGAACAACTACAAAAAATTTATTGGATTAACAAACTATGTAAATAAAAGTTTATCTCACAAATGAGAAATTGCTAATGAGACGCTTGATATGAAACCACAAGCTCTTTCCTAAAGAGAGAATAAAAGAAAATACATTCTTCTTAGGAGCCGACGAGCTAGTGATGCACTCATTATTCTTCTTTTCAAAGTAGACGCCTCGACCAATCTCATGACACACTGCCTCGAGCCTTTGCTGATCAATTTCGTTGTCATCAGTGGAAGAAGATGCATCACTGATATGGAAATAACCAACTGCCAAGCCATCCTCAGAGGTGAATTTCATCTTCTCGAGTGACAAGCTATTCTCCCTTAATGTCATAGTCACATTAGATAATAGACCATGACGGTCCAATTTACGCACCTTCATCTTTAGCCCCTGCACTCAATTACAAATACATATAAATATAGATTTAGCCTTGCAAAAATATCATATTTTTTATTGATCTAAAAATTTCAAAAATCATACTTACTCGAGATATTCTCCGCTCAATAGCACCTGTCAAACTTTGAATTAAACTTTGTTTTTCCATTTCATTCAGCATCTTGTACCCATTTGTCCGGCGCACAAAATATTCCTATATTTAAAACAAATTAAAACATAAACTCACATTTACAATTGACAATTTAAACTTAAAAATTATTTAAGCACCTGATATGCTACCGAATCTTGGGAGATAACGGATCCACGAAATATGTTATAACCGAGATCTGTTAGAGCACACACCACATCAAACATGAGCTTAGGCCTATCGCTACTCCTCATTTTCACAACTATGTAGTTTACATCTTTCCAACTTTCAATCGACACATGCGTCAAGCACACCTCTTTGCTATTTTCACTAACATCGATAAATGTGTACATATCCATCAACTGATGTAGTCGTCGNAAACAAAACTGCTCAATATCCTCAAAATCGTGTGGCCTCGTCTATTGTGGATGGTTAATTTAAAATGTTGCTATTTTTTTCTGTGTTTGAACCAACTATTTTATTATTTGAGCATTTATTCATAGTGAAAATTGGAGGTAAATCCATCCCATAAAATCCACTTTATTTTTTTTTCGATTGGGATGTAACGTCAAGATTTACATCGTCAGATTAAGAATAACGAAACACAATAAATTTAGCTGATTTAAATTATTTCTGTAGAATCATAAGAACAAATACAAAAAATTTATTGGATTAATAAACTATGTAAATAAAAGTTTATCTCACAAATGGGAAATTGCTAATGAGCCGCTTGATATGAAACCATAAGCTCCTTCCTAAAGAGCGAATAAAAG
>JXCR01147255.1:112086-144104 GCA_002079205.1 Phalaenopsis hybrid cultivar
CAACTATGTTTCCATCACTAATTTTGACTTGTGTTGGATTGGAGGATCCACTTTGGTTTTGGGCAGCAACAATAAGGGATTGTTGTATATGTCTTATAAAGTTGGAGTCTCTTATTTTATGCCCTTGAGGATGGGTGACATAGAATATGTTTGTGAAACAACCACCATCAGACGAAATATATGACTTGGAGATACTGAGATCCAAGTCACTCAAAACTTGAATAATATTTAGCAAAATATCAAACTTATTTATACCATCCACCTACATTCATTATAATAAAGAAATTTATATTATTTCTTAAAAAATTAATATGAAATGTGTGAAAAACATATTAGAAATGAATGTAATATATATCACAATAGATAAAAAGAATACCATAACGAGAGTATAATCAGCGAATGTTTCACTATCATTACATATCCTGTAACAAATAATTATTTCAGTAAAAGCAATAATGAACTATTTAATATTGTAGAGAATATTCATTCACTTGCACTTTTAAGTATTTTCATTTTTTTTACAAAATAGATGAATATGAATGACAAGCAGAGCAAGCACATTCATAGTCATCTCTGGAACAAAATTAAAGAAAAAAAAAAAGATAATAAAAATAATTAAATTATAACTACCCAATGGGAGGGATATTTTCAGGGAGGGGGACAAATTGAGACTTGAAATATGGGTAATCTTAAGCCATTATGGTCCGTGAAAATCAAAATTTAAACAAAATTTTCAAAATTTAAATAAAAAATTTATGAAATATTTTAAATAATGTGAAACATTGATCTCAAATGAAGGAACAAAGATCACTGTATTGTATCTAACAGCATTGGAGAAAGAAGATGGAGAAGGAGAAGTCCGGCGGGAACAGCAGTGGAGAAAGAAGACGGAGAAGGAGAAGTCCGACTGGAACGAGAAGTCGAGAAAGAAGACAGAGAAGAAGAAGTTCGGTGGAAACAACAGTGAAGAAAGAAGACGGAGAAGAAGAAGTCCGACAGAACGAGGAGTCCGACGGGAACTGCTGCGGAGAAAGCAGTCGGAGAAGGAGAAATTTGGTGGGAAGAGCAGTGGAGAAAGAAGACTGAGGGCGGCAAGNTTAATTTAATCAGTTGTATTTCGATATTTTCAAATTAAGATATTTATATTTTTTAATGTTTGAATGTGTTTGAACCAACTTTTCTTTATTATTTGAGTATTTATTCATAGTGAAAATTGGAGCTAAATCCATCGGATAAAATCCACTTTATTTTTTTTCGATTGGGATGTAACGTCAAGATTTGCATTGTCAATTTAAGAATAAATAAAAACAATAAATTAGCGCTAATGAGGAAAAATAGGAACAAAAAAAAATACTATCATTTAGTTGATTTAAATTATTTTTGTAAAATCATAAAAGAACAACTACACAAAATTTATTAGATTAATAAACTATGTAAATAAAAGTTTATATCATAAATGAGAAATTGCTAATGAGACGCTTGATATGAAACCACAAACTACTTCCTAAAGAGCGAATAAAAGAAAATAGATTCTTCTTAGGAGCCGACGGGCTTGTGATGCACTTCTTATTCTTTTTTTCAAAGTAGACCCCTCGACAAATCTCATGACACACTGCCTCGAGCTTTTGCTGATCAATTTCGTTGGCATTAGAGGAAGAGGAGGCATCACTGATATGGAAATAACCGACTGCCAAGCCATCCTCAATGGTGAATTTCATCTTCTCGAATGACAAGTTATTCTCCCTTAATGTCATAGTCACATTAGATAGTAGACCATGACGGTCCAATTTACACACCTTCATCTTTAGCCCTTGCACTCAATTACAAATATATATAAATATAGATTTAGCCTGCAAAAATATCATATTTTTTATTGATCTAAAAAATACAAAACTCATACATACTCGAGATATTCTCCGTTCAATAGCACCTGTCAAACTTTGAATTAAATTTTGTTTTTCCATTTCATTCAGCATCTTGTACCCATTTGTCCGCCGCGCAAAATATTCCTAGATTTAAAATAAATTAAAACATAAACTCACATTTACAATTGACAATTTAAGCTTAAAAGTTATTTAAGTACCTGATATGCTACCGAATCTTGGGAGATAATGGATCCACGAAATATGTTATAATCAAGATCTGTTAGAGCACACACCATATCAAACATGAGCTTAGGTCTATCACTACTCCTCGTTTTCACAACTATGTAGTTTACATCTTTCTAACTTTCAATCGACACATGCGGCAAGCACACCTCTTTGATATTTTCACTAACATCGATACATGTGTACATATCCATCAACTGATGTAGTCGTCGTTCAGTATGAATCCGACATGATGTGGAGTCATTTAATCTCACCGTCCATAGCTCATTCGGGGAGTGCTGCATTCTCAAAACACTGGCCAAGTGTTTCACTAAGTAATTACATCTAATTGGATCCATGATAGGTTGAAGTGTGCTTTCTTCCTTTAAATATAGGATGCAAGCAACATGTCCATTGTAGGACCATAATTCTCCTGATTCCATAAAATATGATAGCTCAAAGAGCACGTTCGCAATATGAGAGAAAATACCTGGTCGATCAAAAAAAGTTATTTCAAGGGCGGTGCAGTCAGAGGCAAAATGATCAACGGCGACTATGTTGCCATCACTAATTTTGACTTGTGTTGGATTGGAGGATCCACTTTGGTTTTGGGCAGCAACAATAAAGGATTGTTGTATATGCCTTATAAAAGTTGAGTCTCTTATTTTATGTCCTTGAGGATGGGTGACATAAAATATGTCTGTAAACCAACCACTATCAGATGAAATATATGACTTGGAGATGATGAGGTCCAAGTCGCTCAAAACTTGAATAATATTTAGCAAAATATTAAACTTATTTATGTCATCCACCTACATTCATCACAATAAAAAAAATATATTTATTTCATAAAACAAGTAAAATGAAATGTGTGAAAAACAAATTAGAAATGAATCTAATATATAATACAATCGGCAAAAATAATACCATAACGATAGTATATTCAGCGCATGTTTCGTTATCAATACATATCCTGCAACAAATAATTATTTCAATAAAAGTAATGATGAAATTTTTAATATGTTTAAAGGAAGATTATTTATTCGTTTGCGCTTTGGAGTATTTTCATTTCTTTCAAAAAAAAAAGATGATTATGAATGATGAGATAGCAAAATCACATTCCTATTTTGGAAAAATAAATTAAAAAAAAAAGATAATAATAATAATTAAATTCTAACTACCCCAGGGGAGGGATATTTTGTGGGAGGGGGACAAAGTGAGACTCGAAATTGGGATATTCTTGAGCCATCAGTGTCTCTGTAAATCATAATTTAATCAAAATTTATATCAAATATTTTAAATAATGTGAAGCATTGATTTCAAATAAAGAAAAAAAAGATCACTTTGTTGTATCTAAGAACAGTGGAAAAAGAAGACGGAGAAAGAGAAGTCCGGCGGGGACGACAGTGGAGAAAGAAGACGGAGAAGGAGAAGTCCGACGGGACGAGAAGCCCGGAGGGAACTACAGTAGAGAAAGAAGACGGAGGAGAAGAAGAAGTCGATGGAACGAGAAGTCCGGCGGGAACTGCAGCGGAGTAAGCAGTCGGAGAAGGAGAAGTTTGGTGGAGGGAATAGCAGTGGAGAAAGGAGACTGACGGCGGGAAGTGAGAGAAGGAATTATGAGGGCGATGGATCAAAGGAGGAGGATTAATTCTGAATATGATATTTGTATTTTGAGGCTATTTATTAATGATTTTAGCCATAATTGTATGGACGATAATTAGGGTAATGAGGACACGTAAGCTATTTCCATTCCTGATTGCTTGGTTTCAGTTGTGAGAAAGAATGAATCCCCGTCCTCCGCTATCGCTTCTTTTATTTCCTTTCCTGATTCCATGGCTTGAGTTGTGAATAATAGCAAGTCTCCGCGCCACCAGGAATGAGTTGTTATACAAAATATACTCTTTATGTCCAAAGAACCTTAAGCTTTTCTTGATCAATATCAAGTATACCGTAAACCGTTCATCTATTTCTCTTATATATTCTCTAATATATTAATTGTTGATGTCAATTGCAGCGCATTAACTGTTGGTAACGAAGAAATGGTGGTTAAAAAGCTTAAAATGAATGAATTTAAATTAATTGGTAACAAAAATGAATATTTTCTCTTAATTAACGAAGCCTCTGGCCGGAACTTAGCATCATACAATGTATTGGATTTCACTTCTAATGTAATAGTAATCAAATATTGAACAGATAATAAATTTTAGATGATTGATATATATATATATATATTTATTGATTTTTATTTATTTATTTATTTATTTATTTATCTTGTGCCGCAAACATTGGTCTGTTGGTGGCGGCGTCACTGTAAAGTCCTTAAGGTAAAGGATTTAAGTCAGTTGTTGTGCGGATGCTCTGAAATTTTAGGCACATGACGCGGACTCTCATCATGTGGTTAAAAAACACATGAGAAATAGATATTTGGGCCCCTGCCAAATATCGATTTCATCACACACACGCACGCGCACACACACACGCACGCGCACACACACACGCACGCACGCACGCGCGCGCACACACACACAAAGGCTTAAAAGTATTATGTTGCATGTTGCATGTTTATGTTCAACATAATATTTTGATATATTTTATGTCAAAATGTACATATAAAATAATTGTAGAAGATAAATATGACATCCAAAGCACTATGAATGACATCTAATCAGAGAGGGGAGTAATACGAAAAGTAACTTTAGCAGATTTTTTATATCTAGAAAATAAAAAATGAATAAAATAAACTTTAAATTAAAAAAAAAAAATCTATCATTGGATTATATAACTAAAGGTTTAGATCATTAAGAAATAAATAATGAACTAAGCCCAAAAATCAAAATTAAATTCTTAACGCATTGAGTGAAGCTCATTCAAATTGTGAGTCCATTTGGACAAAGCAGAAATACCATGTTGTGTTAGAGTTCGACCAGCCACAAATAGTATCAGAACATTATGTAATCCGAAAGATGTGAACTAAATGAAATAAAAAAAAATGTGCCAATTCATTGGAGCCACCTCTTGAACTCTAGATGAGTTAAAGTGCTGCATATTGGGAACCACCTTATGAGTATAAAGAGTCCACCACTAGTGTCTTTTCTGCCTAGTAAATTATTCTCATATAGAGCATTTACGAGAATGTTNCAATGTGCCACTTCATTGGAGCCACCTCTTGAACTCTAGATGAGTTAAAGTGCTACATGTTGGGAACCACCTTCTGAATATAAAGAGTCCACCACTAGTGTCTTTTCTGCCTAGTAAATTATTCTCATATAGAGCATTTACGAGAATTTTAATTAATTAAGTTGTGGATTATTCACATATAGAGCACTGTCTCGGTCATTATTTCTAATCTTGATGGAAGATTTACTTCTAGATTTTGTAGAGGCATTTAGGAAGTTATGGGGACTAAGTTGAACTTCAGTACAACTTTTCACCCGCAAACAGATGGCCACTTTGAGAGAAGTATTCAAGTGTTCGAAGGTCTATTGAGATTATGTGCAATTTGATTTTGGAGGGAGTAGAGAGGTTCATATTCTTTTGATTGAATTTGCCTATAATAATAGCTTCCAGTATAGAGGTTCATATTCAGGTATGACACCACATGAGGTATTATATGGTAGAAGATNCATTTACACCCCTAGTTGGATCAGGTCACGCGGGCGCGTATGGCTACCACGCGACGTCATTATCTAACAATAATTTTTATTTAACAGAAACTCATAATGACCTCACTATTAAGAAATGTCATCTTATGCACATCCTTCGGTCATATTCGAATTTGATGACACCCTGACTTCAAGTCAATCCTGAAGAATACCGTCACCCAAATAACTCATCTACCGGCGCGGCATGATGTAGACCTCTGTATGTCGTGATCCCTTCCTTTGTTTGCTAGAAATCGACAGTTATGATACCTATGTGATAGAAAACTCCACACAAATTAGGTCAAAGTAAATTATTTTTTTCAGTAATACCAACAATGTAATTGGAATACATAAAGATAAGAACCTGCAATTCAAGAGGTAAGCGATCTCCCCTAAATTATACAAGTTTGAGAGGTAAGAAATCTCCCCCAAGTCCTAACTCTAAGACTCACAACAATAATCTCATGAATAACATTATCATAAACTGTTAAGCCCTATTTATACCAACCAATAATAAATAATAAAAGAGTAAATTGCTCTTGGGTTTTGACTTAACATATACCTTTGTGTGATGTTTTTAAATATGTTAGATTTAACTTTCAAAAGGTAGAGGATATGTATAGATAACTTAAAGTTAAGGTTTGGTGGTCGCAACGCCACGATGAGTGTATGTCGCGATCCCTTGCTTTGTTTCTCAGAAATCGATAGCTTTGATATAAAGGGTAGTAAATGTAGTAATTAATAGCCCTAACTACTACAATAATTTCATGCATAACATTATTCTAAACTATTAAGCCCTATTTATACCAACAAATAATAAATAATAAAAGACTAAATTGTCTTTGGAAGCCGGCATAACTAATACCTATTTGTGATATATTTAGGTATGTTAGAAGATTTAGCTTTCAAAAGATAGAGTGTATGTATAAATAACTTTTAAAGTTAAGGTTTGGTGGTTAGAATAGAGAATTGCCACAGGTGTATTATGTGATAAAATGATATATTATGGAGACTTTTAATAAAATGTAATATAATTCTAATCAGACTAGGATGTATTGATATAAAAAAATAGCATTAAAAAGTTTGTTGATAGCGCAGTTGAGCGTAGTGGAAATATGGTTTTCAAGATGGATATATAGTAACACTGGAAGGATAAATTAAGGAATAATTGTTTGCAATGTATGGTTGGACTAAAATTTTTTAGTTTGTGTAACCCCCTTCTTTTTAGGGTCAATCGTGGTGCAACAGAGAAAGATGACTCAATCAGATAAAATTATGACCAACACTCGTTATGCTTGTACCATGAGGACCCTGTGGTAATGAATTTGTTAAATTCAATCGTTGCAAGCTTTCATGAATCGTTTCAATTCATATTTCATTCACATTTTCATATTTTTGGAAGCGTGCATTATAATATTATCAAAAGCATATACAAAGCTGCTAAAAGTTCAACATAATAAAAGACGTACCCAAAAGTTTGTACATCCCAAAACTGCACAATCCAATAGTTGCACAAAATTACACTTGACTATTAACCCTAGTGGTTTTTATCTCTTCCTGTAAATCAACAACATAAAGGATTGAGCTATAAGCTCAAGGAAATAATTCAGGCTAAAATAAGATTTTTAGAAAGGAAAAAAAAACAAATGGATATAAAATTGTAGGTCAGATGCATACCAGCAGTTCATAATTTAAAATGCTTAAATCATTGAGATATAAAGGGTAGTAAATGTAGTAATTAATAGCAAACACCGCAACACGTCTCATTCATCCATGTGAAATTATAGTATATCCATACCGAATTTAAAATAACATCTACCATAATAAATAATAGCAACTACCACAAATGTGTGTCTCATTCATCCATGTGAAATCATAGTATATCCATACCAAATCCAAAATCAATTCATATCATTTTAGGAATGTCAATTGTAAATGTATAGGTTTTAGCTTTATTCATTTCATTTACTAAATTGGGTCGTCTCGTTGGCTAGAATAATTATTGATAAATGTTGGACATCTCTCAACTAGTAGTTATCAATAATTCCATAATACCAACAGTTCTTGTGCAACGTCTCTGCTTAAATATTAAGAGTCGGGCCCTTGATACCAATAATTCTTGTGTTACATTCCTGCCTGAATATTAAGAGTCATAAATCTCATTGTTCTCTATCATTTGTGTTTGCAAGCATTTATGTAATAGTCTACCTATCACAACACTTGTGATATTTTTTAAACATATCATATAAAAAATATTTATTATATGAAATTCGTGTATCACGTGCATAAAAACATGCAAACAATAACTTTATATATATGCTTATTAGATCAATGAAATAGCAATATCATAAACATCATCGGTGTTAGTTCAAGCTGATATTCAACATTATGCATAAATTCTAAGGACAATCATATGTTAAAAGAAATCACATTGAAATTTTACCAAAAGACATTATTCTTAATTTAGCATATGATTATTTCATCTGAATCGACCGAGTTACTATGATGAGTTTTTTATGCTCGCATCAAGCTCGTCACCCACGGTAGGCCACCTGGAATCATAGAGCCCCTTAGGATTTATATGACATTCCTAACCCAAATTATACTCTTGATCTTACTTCAAATTGGTTTTCCTGATGATTACCCCCTTAAAGGTTTTCTTCTATTCCTTTCATCCTTCCCTTCTTCCATTTTTCTTCGCTGCCTTACCGCTTACTGTCCTTCTGAAACAACAAACCAAAGTTCAGAGTTTTTGACTACTTTTTCATCTTTCCCTATAATGATAGTGAAAAACAATTTTTTTTAGCTCGTGGCAAATTTGTGAAAAAGGATTACATGTAAGGAAAATAATGTTCCAATTAGCGTGAAAGTGAAGTTCTCTCTTACCAGCTGCTTGAGGCTCCTTGCAGGCTGTGCGCCTGCTGTTTTTGTGCAAACTGAAAGATAGCCGTGTGCAGAAGGTTTGAGGGAGGAGGAAAAGGGAGGGACACACGATATTTAAACACGATCCCATTCATTCCTAACCCATTGCATGTTATCTCACAGTTGTAAGGCGCGAAGGAAGGTCTTTCGGCTATAGTGTTGAGAGATTAGGAAATTGATTAAAGGCTTAATTAGTTTAATTAAGTCAATATCTTGTTATTTTTATGTCTCCCATGTATTCATAATTCATATATAGTGCCATATATCAAATTGATTGATTCAACATGTAGAATTTTATAAAAATATTTTTTTTGGATATAGGGGAATGTAAAAATTTGGGTACATTTTAAAATTGTTGAGGTTGGCCAAAATCGGGTATTATAGCAATTGTACCTAGGAGATGGGTGAATAATATTATTGTTTATGAAGCAAAAAATGTGAAGACTTAATGTCCGCATGGATGGAAATTGTTCAAAAAGTTTTGTGAAGAATGTCTTGGCACTTCTTGTAGTACTAAGGTGTTAGGATGAAGTTGTTGATGACTACGGTCTGTTAAAGGTGCGTCAAGTTACTTTGGATGTTAATTTTGGTTAATATGACTAGTTAAATGCTTTATTATTTTCTATATGATGCACTTTAATTTTATTTTTATTTTAATTAACTGATAGTGCATCAAGTTACTTTGGATGTTAATTTTGGTATTTGGTTATGGATTTTGATTAGATGTTAATATTGATAACTCTATAGTTGGCTGTTTCAATTTAGTTGCTACTGGTCATGGAGGGAGTATCACTTTAAAATTCTTTGAGATAGTTTTTCGTGTTTTCTTTTTTAATTCGCCATACAATACTTTGTTTTGTCAGAAGTAGCGCTTGAGTGCTTTTTTCTATTCAACTATTGCATCTGTGATTTCTATAGAGGTGCATACTGATTTGTCCCCTTTTTTAAGACTTTACCATTGACTGCACATATTCAGCATTATCAAGTTTTGAAAAATCGAAGCATTCATTTCTTTGGTAGGACTTTTGAATTAGTTTTTGATTTTTATAGGGAATTTACATACATACTACACAAATCTTATTTATTTACCTAACATCCAAATTTCTTACTTACACATATATACCACTCAAATCTTGAGCATTACATAAAAAAATGTCATCACTACTAACTTTTTAAAAGTGAAGTACACTTTTTCATATGTAAGTTTTAGGGCCGAAGTGTTATAAATGTAAGTGTTAATCTTTGGGTGTTAGTTATGTGTACTTATTTCAATTTCCTCATTTTTATTTGACTCTGACAGTAGGTTATCTCTTAGCCAGGAGTTGCAAAATTAATCTGGGAAGCGATGGAAAATGACCTTTCGGTAGCATTACGATGTGGTATTAATGAAGGTATTAGCCAAAGGAATCAAATGTGCTCATTAGGAGAAAATGGTGGAGCCATGGCACCACCTCCTTGTGGCAGTCTTCTGAGGTTAAGCAATGCTTGCACTCAAGAAGATGACAACTTCCTGGCTGCTGAAAAGTGGGCTTCTTGTGACTTTTGAAATTTGGTTAAATTAATTGTTGTAATTTTTATGTTCCAACAATTGTTTATCTTGAGCAGTGCAGATAAAAATAAGAAGGTATCACGAATCATAGGCTGGGGATTACGTCGTTTCAGTAAGATAGGTTGAGCTAAATTAGAATACGAATGTGGTGTGATATTGTGCCCAGTTTTTAGGAAGTTGTGTAATTAATTTGGATTTTTTCTCAATGGTTACAACTCATATTATTGTGTTTTAGTTTGTCAGAAGGTGCAAGTGAAGGGAAGAACAACCTACAATGAGGTATTCTTTCAATACTGTTTTCTACTTCGTCTTTACTAGAGATCTTTATGGTATATCTGAAGTAAATTTAAGCTTTTCTTTTGATGTCAATTTTCTGTTTGTTTGTTGCATTATTCAGCAACCTGATTTTTTTTTATTCGGTCTTAGAAACATGGAAAAAGTGAAATTCAACATCTTAGGGCTGGTTTTAGATCTTTTTTTTTCTTAAAAACATGTTTAATGTATTTTTTTCATTTTTTAATCTTGTTTTTAAAACCAAATTTACGTATATCTGAAAGCACTCAAAGCAACTTTTAAGGTGTTTTGATTGTTTTTTAAAATAATCGTAATTTGGTAAAATAGTTAGATATGTTTTGTTTCAAATTAAAACATAAACAAAACAAAGTAAACCAAATTGAAAAACAAAAGTGATCCCACAGCCATTTAATTGTCTTTTCCTAAACCTCTTTTTTATTTCGAGTACTTTATATTAGATTTTTTCATACCAATCACCCAAAACATTTAATATATTTTTTTAACACCTAAACTTTAAATATAAGATTTTAACCACTTTTTTCATTACAACCACCCTCCTAAACTCATGAAGTTTTGAATGAAGATTTTGGTTGGTTAAAATATCATATTTAAAGTTTGAGCCGTTAAAATGTTATATTAAATGTTTTTGGTAGTGGGTATGTAAAAATCTCGTATTAGTTTTTCAAAAGAGCACTTGCGAAGTAATGGTTTCATTATATAATCATTTTACAGCTGAAAGATTTTATATTTGTTTTTGAATGGTGATATGTAATGCATGGTCAGATATATTTTTAGTTAATTTGACTAGAATATCATCCTTTAATTCCTGTTATCAAACTCGACACCATTAAGCAGTGTTCCTTCTGAAAAATGATTTCATTTATTGAATAAGCTAGTCTGTTTTTGTCCAGGTTGCAGATGAAATCATTTCTGATTTGGCTACATTGAACAAGACCAGCGAATTNCAAAATTCTTCCCGAGGAAAAATCAAAGCATACCAATGTTTGCAGCAATCAAGCAGTTACAGCAGGAACATACCAGCCATGGTGGATTTCAACTGTCTTCTTCCTCCTCGCCAGCCGTGATTTCCTGTGTGCTCCCGTGTTCTTATGCAAACTGCCTGATTTTACTGCTTTGTCAATCGCTGAATAAGCCTTTGATATCAGTTCTTCAACTGAAAGGATTTCCTCAGCTTTGGGATCTGTCTTCTTTTTCAGCAGATCCAGTGCTTCAAAGACCTGCATTGGATGTATAAACAATTAATTGGATGAATAGAGTGGTATGTATTAGGAAGATTTACACATGCGTTCCACCAATTTTTACATGCATACCACCCTTACCTGTGCATGAAAAGGTGCATTTCACTTTTTAAGAGTTAAAATGGTGGTCATTTTGAAGCGATATGAAAGATTTGGGAGGTACAGTTGTTAAAATTAAAATTTAGGTGTTAGATATGTAAATACATCGGAATTGCGTGTGGTGCATGTAAATGCCCATTATCTTGTGTTTCATGTATTCTAAATGTAGAACGTATTTCCAGAGCACAATTTGCTTGCCCCATAATTTAGTATAACTTAATATGCAGTTTAATAGAAGCATTAAAGGTTCCCAGGAAAATTATAGGCTAATGAATCAAGAAAGAATTATTCAAAGCCTACTCTATGGCTTAAATAGAGTATTACAATATTTTACAAATAGACCCCTAGACTTTTTCAATACTCCCATTTAACCAATAGGACCCTAAATAAGGTCCAATTCTCAACACTCAAGATGGGCAAAACATATCCACTAAGCTCATCTTGTCACATAACCTAGACAAATCTAATGAACTAAATTCTTTAGTCAGTCAGTCAACTACTTGCTCTCCAGTGTTTACATGAATTAGCTTCAATAGGCCGTTATTTAGCTTTTCCTAGATGAAGAATCCATCAATCTCCAGATGTTTGGTTCTATCGTGTTGCATCGGGTTGTTGGCAATACTGATCGTTGACTTGTCGCACCACAACTTCATTTAAGTTTCTTGGTCCACCTCGAGCTCGACCAATAAGGCTCTGAACCATATTATCTTGGCAACTCATAAGGCCATGGACCTGTCTTTACTGTTGACTTCACTATTACAAAAGATCCAACTCAAAATATCATGAGGTGGATCTTCTGTCATTTGCACAACTTACTCAGTCAACGTCACAAAAGCCCTCAATGCCTAAATGCTCATTCTTCTTGAAGATCAACCCCTTCTTTGATGCACCCTTCAGGTACATCAAAATCTATTACACTGCATCCATATAGCCCTTACTAGACTCATGCATGTAGCGCTATAAAAGAAATGTCGGTCGAGTGTGACACAAAAAGGTCAAATCGGTTCTCCTTCCTTTGCACTCAGCTTGGTCTTCTGATCAATTAGAGAGACTGTAAATTTGCACCCCAACATGCATATTTATGTGAGGAGATCTAGTACATACTTTTTCTGAAACAAGACCATTCCCTCAGGTTCATAGACCACTTCAACTATAAAAAAGTATCAAAGTTGTTTGAGATCATACACCTCAAATTCATTGTCCAATCTTCCATTTAGTTGCACAATCTCTACTTCATCATCACTGGTAATATTGATGTCATCAATATATATAACAAGTATAGTGGTGTGACCTTCAAGTTATAAAAAGTATAGTGGTGTAACTTTCATGTTAAAAGAATACCGTTTGGTCTGCATTGATCTGCTGATATCTCATGCCCCCCATAGTCTTTCTCAACTTGTCAAACCAGGCTCAAGGAGACTGTTTCAAGTCATACAATGACTTCCTGAGCCTATACACCTTGCTCACTATCTGGACTGTACCAAATTATGATGGTATCTCCATATATACCTCATCTAATAACTCACAGTGAAAAAATGCAATCTTCATATCAAATCGGTGTAACCTACACCGACCATTCACTGCTAAAGAAACCAGTGTTATGCTTTGTACCACTTCACCTTCTCTTTGTGAAGATTCACTTTCACCCAACTGTCATTTTTCACGCTGATACCGATACTATCTCCCATGTTCAGTTTTTATTGAGAGCCTTGAGCTCTTCATGCATAGTCGCTTTCCATTTGAGTATAGAGACAATGTCCAAAGATGAATGAAAGTTCTATGTAAAGATAATATATTAAAAAATAAAATAAAATTAGGAATATCATGTTCCCATCTAAAATGATTGAAAGGATGTCTCGCATTGCTGCGAGAGGTAAGACCATACAAGAGCCTAGTCGACATAACCCTCATTTTGCTTCCTTCTCAAGGTATACACTCTTAGCTCACTTTTAGCCTGAATACACTCTTAGCTCACTTTTAGCCTGAATCTCATCACAATATCGTTTCACTCTGCTCATTTTCTGGTCCCTCGACTAATTCATCCCATATCACAAGACAAGGCATTCCTCCCAAGTTTACCACTCTCTCACGATTGCTACTCACCCCCTTTGCCTTATATCTCTAGTATTTGGTGAATCACCGTAGGGTGAAAACACCTCCTGGGTGTATAATGGTTCAACTTCTCTAAATGACACATCCATGCTTACAATTAGTCTCTTTTCTATTGGGCTCCAATAGACGTACCTTATCAAGATAGCAGAAGAACACACGAACACACATTTCACAACTCTGGGATCCAACTTCCCTATCGATAACCTGTTATCTTTCACAAAACATACATATCCAAACACCTTAAATAGGAGGATCCCACAATTATCTCCTTTCAACATTTAAGAAGAAGACATCCAATCCAAACCATCGAGGGCATCCTAATGATTAATTGAGTAGCTATCAAAATTGTTTGCCCCATAAGTGTTTTGAGACATTCATTCTGATCATCATGCTTCAGGCTACCTCTAGAAGTTGTATATTCTTCCTCTCCGCTACTTTACTTTTTGTCAGTGTGTATTGACATGTGGTTTGATATTGTATCCCTTGGGCTGACAAGTATTCCCCAAATACTTGATTGATATATTGTCTTTTTATTAAACCTCTTGAATCATATTGAGTCTGAATTGTTTTGTGGAAGTCTTTAAAACAAGCAAAGACATGAAAATTATTTTTTTATCAAATATAACCAAGTAGCACGAGAAATATAATCAATAAAGATCACAAAATATCGATAACCATTCATAGAACTTGTAGAATAAGGTCCCTAACCATCAAAATGTATCAAGTAAAAAATACCAGAACTTCTATTTTTAAAATTGATATAAGTGCTCCTAGCAAACGTACCAAAATTACAAGCATCATAAACTAGCTTTTGTTTATTTGTCTTTTCATACAAAGAAGAATATAACCGACTCAATAAACTAAAACAAGAGTGTCACATGTGCCTGTGATGTAGCAAAAACACGTCCTTCACACTCCTCACAAATTCTTTTGCTCCAACACTCTATACCATGAATGTTAAAGCTGAGTCCATCACTTTTATGTCACTAATCGATAAAAGGTTAATTGAAAAAGAAGAGAAATGCAAAACATTTGACAAAATAATATAATTGGTACCTCTCACTATATCCTTACGAACTACAAGCTGTAATATACCATCAACAGTCTGGATGCTCTCAATATACCCTCATCAACCACAGGCTGTGCTATACCATCAATAATATAGATGCTCTCTAGTACTGTTAGAAGAGTATAGAAAGAAAATTCTCTAGCAGTACCAGTCACATGTCGAGATACACTGAAATATACTATCCATTTTCACGATCATGTGGTAGAATTAGAGGCAAGCGCATGTGTATTACAAGTATCTTTGTTAGAGTGAGCAAAACTGATAATGTTATCATTTGATGACAGCTAGTTAAAAACAACCTTAGACTTTCTGCTTCCTCCTCAATAACTCCAGACACTTATGATTAACATTGGTAAAAACCACATTTGTCTCAACCTCATTTTTTTATCATCAGATGTGTCGAGTAACCCCTTTTTCCACATTTTCATCCACCATGGCCACGACCACGGCCTCCACCCTGTTAACCTTTCACCCGTTTCTCACTTAGGTGGTCTAGGATAGGACTTGCTCAGATGCCCAATTTCAACATAGTTGTAGCACTTGCGAGTCTCTCCCTAGACACCAATCATACCTAAACTCAATGCAACTAGGTTGATCGCACACCCATAAGTCCACTCGGCTCCGAATGCAGCTTCATGAGACTCTCTTCTTGTTACATAGCAGCAATGACCTCATCCAGTGAAGGGATAGTAACCCAAGCTAGGAGGGCAGATCTCCTCTGATCAAAGGTCAGGTTTAGATGGGCCAAAAATTGCATAGTCCTCACAGTGCAAAGATCTCCCCTTTCTTACACTCCAGATCGTCATAGCTCGACATTGGTATGAAATGATCAAGATCTGCTCATAGTCTCTCCGACTATATGAAGTTCTCCTGAATTGATCTATCACCCTGAACCACTGCATCTATCTCACGCTGAATCTGGAACACCCTCATGTGATTCTCAACTCCAACATAGATCTTCGGCTTCGCCCAGATGTCGTTCACCTTTTGAATGTCATCTACTGATGAGTCAATCGATGGAATCATCGAGTTGAGTAGCCAGGTGTAAAACAAGTCATATGCGGTCCTCCACTCATCCCTCTCAGACTCGACACCCGCCAGATATCCCTCCAATCTCTTCTCAATTAGAGCAGCTTTGATCTGATGTGATCAACTCAGATATATAACCGATTCATCAAGTTTCAGATCCACAAAAAGGACATCTAGCTTCACCTATATCGGAGCACGTGCTGAGGTAGCGGCTTCTCTTGAGACGCTAGCCCCTGTATGTGACCGACTAAGAACTTCAAAATTTCAGGATATATCTTCCCCAGAAGCTCTAAACCTTTACCTCCCGCATTATCTTCTTCTCATGATGTCCTCAATCTAACTATTTGCAGCCTTCGTCATCCTCTCAGGCACATAGAACCAAATTTCTCTCCATTGCACTGGTATCACGTGGGCTTCACCCTTGCCCTGCACCGAGCTGCTCGAACCATTCTAGTGTGATTCAACAATCGAAGGCGTTGTCAGTTTGCACGCCCAAGCGCGACTGTATCGCGAGGGTTCACCAGCTGAAGTGTCGTGCCAATCGCTTCTGTATCGCGAGCTCGCAATGCCATAGTTGCCTTCCGAGTTAGCGAGGCTATATCGAAAGGGTTCAGGCTGCGATCCCCATGTGGTCGTCCCAATTAGTTCTAATCCTGACTGTAACGTTGCGATCTCGCAATCCTCTTATTGGCGTCCCAATTAGCTCTAATCACGATTGTAACACGAGGATGAAATAGAAGGAGAGGAAAGCAGAGTTTCGGGTATCTGCACGCTGATCCCGACCATCGGGCAGCAACGAAGGTTGCTAGGGTTACCACTCTGATACCATCAAGAAAGAATTGTTCAAAACCCATCTTATACATTCATAACATAGACTTAAATAAGATATCATAATATTTTCCAAATAAACTCTTAGACTTCTTCAATATTCATTTTTTCCAATAAATAAATAAGGTCCAATTCTCAACAAGGGCGGTACCAAGATAAAAAAGTTCAGAAGTATTTGAGCTATAAGACAGATGGGAGAATTCTGATCAAACTGGGCCTACGACGTAGAAAATTATATGAATTAAAATGTATTTTTTGGCATCCTTAAGACCGGAAAAGAGACTTGGTAAGAATAAATNTCTTTTCTGGGAGAGGCAATGACGCATGCATGTTATCATTAGGGGAGTCTAAACTTTAATACTTACATATGTAACATTTAAATCTTTAACATCACATAAAAAAATATCACAAATACTGGCTTTTTTTTTTAAAGTGAAGGACACTGTTTCATCCATGCTTTGATATTATTATTAGGTTATAGTGCTAATTATTATCAAATTTTAGGTGTTAGATATATATATATATATATATATATCACCCAATTCACCTGTATTTCCATTTATAACATCTAAATTTCTTACATTTATAACACTCAAATCTTTTAGATCACATAAAAAATACCACCATTTTAATTTTTAAAAAGTGAAAAACACCTTTTCATGCATAGTTAAGGTAGCATTCATGTAAAAATTAAAGTTTAGGTGCTATATATTTGTGCAAACACATAAGAATTGAGTGATATGAACGTAAATTCCCCGAAAACATTATGTGGCTTGTGATGGGATCGATATTATCCTGTATAGCATAATAACTATATGGCATATAATGTAGAATTTTCATTGTATCTGTGATTGCCTTGTCTAGTTCAATATGGTAACCTTCCACAACATTCTGAATAAACAGACTAATCCAAAGGCCACTGTTGAAATAGAGATTTCCCAAGACATGCAGTTAGTTCATTTTGACTTTAATGGGTAATTATTTATCCTCATTCACTAACATTTTCTGTTAATTCTTTAGATCTTTATCAACATATTTTTCTTTTCATCAGTTCTCCATTCTCTCTGCATGATGAAGCTGCCATTCTGAAGATGATGAGATGCCCACTATCAGCTGCTAAAAATCAGTTCTTTCGTTGCCCGGCTCGTGCTTTGAACAGCATCAGAGACTATAATGGGAAGCCATTGAAGCCTGCTTCTTTCTCATGGAACTCCGAAAACTCGGATATGTAATTTCGTGTTTTTGTTATTATTATTATTTTTATTTTACTGTAATTATATTGGCAAGGCAGGTGTATGTAGGATTTATCTCTTGTATATTATGTGTACACAACTAGAATGTGTAGATTTTAGTTTTTGTATGCATTCAAATAGCATTGGTGGAAGAAGAAATATTAAGATGTATAACTTGGAGTTTAAGCTAAATTTGGCTATGTATGTCCTAATGGAAAACCCGAGAATGAAAAAACATTAAAATTAAAGTACGAAAGCAATAAGATTTTTATAAGTTTTTCATGTGACAACGAGAAAAAAAGATTTGTTCGAGTTTAATCATATAATTTTTTATTAAAGGTTATGAATGAAAATTTTATATTTTACTTATTTTATGAGCATTTACATGCATATAACACAATTGTTGTGCATATATATAGCTCTTAATTTTTCATATTTTTACAACACAAATCTTTAATACCATATATAACATAATAACATTATTATTACCTTTCATGCAAAGTATTATAAAAAAAAATTAAAATAAAATATTGAGGCTGTTTTTATGATTACATGCATGCTATTACTATAAATTTTATTTCCATTTGATTGTGGAAACATGTACGACTTTATTTTACCTTCCAAATAAGTTATGATGGTAAAAAATATTGTAACATGTTTAATAAAATAATTTGCAAATGTTGAGTATTTTGTAATTTAGCAGTGGAATTGTTGTTTTGGCTACAAAAGAGAGGTTTGTAGAACTAAATAAATAACAATGAGCACAAAAAATGTTCTCATTAGCAATTACATATTAAATCATTAATAAAATAATATGATCGTCCGCTAATATATCATGAAAGTTGAGATTGATGTAAGTGAACAAAATTAATATTAAATTATTTTATTTTAATTTAAATATTATAATAAAAATGTAATAATAATTTTTTTCTTTAATTCAAAATATAATATTTCGAGCCATCCCATCAAAATTNTATGGTGTAAACATTGGCGCTTAGTAGCATACAAGATATTGAAATAATTTTACTTAAAATATCTTTAAGAAATCTTAAAGGCAAATAAGAAATTAAGAGANCAAATGGAATGAATAGAGTGGTATGTATTAGGAAGATTTACGAATGCATTCCGCCAATTTTTATGTACTTACTTCAATTTTACATGCATGACAAGGTGTATTTTACTTTTTAAAAGTTAAAATTGTAGTATTTTTGAAGTGATATGAAAGATTTGGGAGGTACAATTGTTAAAATTCAAATTTAGGTGTTAGATACATAAATACATCGGAATTGGGTGTGGTGCATGTAAATGCCCATTATCTTGTGTTTCATGTATTCTAAATGTAGAACTTATTTCCAGAGCACAATTTGCTTGCTCCATAATTTAGTATAATTTAATATGCAGTTTAATAGAAGCATTTAAGGTTCCCAGGAAAATTATAGGCTAATGAATCAAGAAAGAATCATTCAAAGCCTACTTTATGGCTTAAATAGAGTATTACAATATTTTAGAAATAGACCCCTAGACTTTTTCAATACTCCCATTTAACTAGTAGGACCCTAAATAAGGTCCAATTCTTAACACTCAAGATGGGCAAAAGATATCCACTAAGCTCATCTTGTCACATAACCTATACAAATCTAATGAACTAAATTCTTTAGTCAGTCAGTCAACCACTTGCTCTCCAGTGTTTACATGAATTAGCTCCAATAGGCCGTTATTTAGGTTTTGCTATATGAAGAATCCATCAATCTCCAGATGTTTGGTCCTATCATGTTGCATCGGGTTGTTGGCAATACTGATTGCTGACTTGTCGCACCACAACTTCATTTTAGTTTCTTGGTCCACCTCGAGCTCGACCAATAAGGCTCTCAACCACATTATCTTGGCAACTCATAAGGTCATGGACCTGCCTTTATTGTTGACCTCACTACTACAAAAGATCCAACTCAAAAGTATCATGAGGTGGATCTTCTGTCATTTGCACAACTCACTCAGTTAGTGTCACAAAAGCCCTCAATGTCTAAATGCTCATTCTTCTTGAAGATCAACCCCTTCCTTGATGCACCCTTCAGGTACCTCAGAATCTATTAAACTGCATCCATATAACCCTTCCTTGACTCATGCATGTAGCGCTATAAAAGAAATGTCGGTCGAGTGTGACACAAAAAGGTCAAATCGGATCTCCTTCCTTTGCACTCAGATTGGTCTTCTGATCAATTAGAGAGCACATAAGTTTGCACCCCAACATGCATATTTATGTGAGGAGATCTAGTACATAATTTTTTTTGAAACAAGACCATTCCTTCAGATTCACAGATCACTTCAATTATAAAAAAGTATCAGATTTGTTTGAGATCATTCACCTCAAATTTATTGTCCAATCTTCCATTTAGTTGAGCAATCTCTACTTCATCATCACCGGTAATATTGATGTCATCAATATATATAACAAGTATAGTGGTGTGACCTTCAAGTTATAGTGGTGTAACCTTCATGTTAAAAGAACACCGTTTGGTCTGCATTGATCTGCTGATATCTCATGCCCCCCATAGTCTTTCTCAACTTGTCAAACCAGGCTCAAAGAGACTCTTTCAAGTCATACAATGAATTCCTGAGCCTACACACCTTGTTCACTATCTGGATTGTACCAAATTTTGATGGTATCTCCATATATACCTCCTTTAATAACTCATGGTAAAAAAAAATGCAATCTTCATATCAAATCGGTGTAACCTACACCGACCATTCACTGCTAAAGAAAGCAGTGTCGTGTTTTGTACCACTTCACCTACTCTTTGTGAAGATTCACTTGCACCCAACTATCTTTTTTCATGCTGATACTGATACTATCTCCCATGTTCAATTTTTATTGAGAGCCTTAAGCTCTTCATGCATAGCCGCTTTCCATTTGAGTATAAAGACAATGTCCAAAGATGAATCAAAGTTCTATGTAAAGATGATATATTAAAAAATAAAATAAAATTAGGAATATCATGCTCCCATCTAAAATGATCGAAAGGATGTCTCGCATTGCTGCGAGAGGTAAGACTAGACAAGAGACTAGTCAACATAACCCTCATTTTGCTTCCTTCTCAAGGTATACACTCTTAGCTCACTTTTAGCCTGAATCCCATCACCTATTGTTTCACTCTCCTCACTTTCTAGTCCCTCGACTAATTCATCCCATATCACAAGACAAGGCATTCCTCCCAAGTCTATCACTCTCTCACGATTGCTACTCACCCCCTTTGCCTTATATCTCTAGTATTTGGCGAATCACCGGAGGGTGAAAACACCTCCTGAGTGTATAATGGTTCAACTTCTCTAAATGACACATCCATGCTTACAATTAGTCTCTTTTCTATTAGGCTCCAACAGATGTACCCCATCAAGATAGCAGAAGAACACACGAACACACATTTCACAACTCTGGGATCCAACTTCCCTATCGATAACCTGTTATCCTTCACAAAACATACATATCCAAACACCTTAAATAGAAGGATCCCACAATTATCTCCTTTCAACATTTAAGAAGAAGACATCTAAACCATCGAGGGCATCCTAATGATTAATTGAGTAGCTATCAAAACTGTTTGCCTCATAAGTGTTTTGAGACATTCATTCCGATCATCATGTTTCAGGCTACCTCTAGAAGTTGTATAATCTTCCTCTCCGCTACTTTACTTTTTGTCAGCGTGTATTGACATGTGGTTTGATGTTGTATCCCTTGGGCTGACAAGTATTCCCCAAATACTTGATTGATATATTTTCTTTTTATTAAACCTCAATACCTTCATTATTGAATCATATTGAGTCTGAATTGTTTTGTGGAAGTCTTTAAAACAAGCAAACACATGAACATTATTTTTTCATCAAATATAACCAAGTAGCACAAGAAATATAATCAATAAAGATCACAAAATATCGATAACTATTCATAGAACTTGTAGAATAAAGTCCCCAACCATCAAAATGTATGAAGTAAAAAATACCAGAACTTCTATTTTTAAAATTGATATAAGTGCTCCTAGGAAACGTACCAAAATTACAAGCATCATAAACTAGCTTTTGTTTATTTGTCTTTTCATACAAAGAAGAATATAGTCGACTCAATAAACTAAAACAAGAGTGTCACATGTGTCTGTGATGTAACAACAACACGTCCTTCACACTCCTCACAAATTCTTCTGCTTCAACACTCTATACCATGAATGTCAAAGCTGAGTCTATCACTTTTATGTCACTAATCGATAAAAGGTTAACTGAAAAAGAAGAAAAAAGCAAAACATTGGACAAAATAATATAATTGGTACCTCTCACTGTATCCTTACGAACTACAAGCTGTAATATACCATCAACAGTTTGGATGCTCTCACTATACCCTCATCAACCACAGGCTGTGTTATACCATCAATAACATAGATGCTCTCTAATACTGCTAGAAGAGTAGAGGAAGAAAATTCTCTAGCAGTAATTGCCACATGTCGAGATACACTGAAATATACTATCCATTCTCATGATCATGTGGTAGAATTAGAGGTAAGAGCATATGTATTACAAGTATCTTTGTTAGAGTGAACAAAAATGATAATGTTATCATTTGATGACAGCTAGTTAAAAACATCTTCAGACTTTCTGCTTCCTCCTCAATAACTCCAGACACTTATGACCAACATTGGCAAAAACCACATTTGTCTCAACCTCATTTCCTATCATCAGATGTGTCGGGTAACCCCTTTTTCCACATTTTCATCCACCATGGCCACGGCCACGACCACGACCTCCACCCTGTTAACTTTCACCTGTTTCTCACTTAGGTGGCCTAGGATAGGACTTGCTCAGATGCCCAATCTCAACATAGTTGTAGCACTTGCAAGTCTCTCCCTAGACACCAATCATACCTAAACTCAATGCAACCTAGGTTGATCGCACACCCATAAGTTCACTCGGCTCAGAATGCAACTTCATGAGACTCTCTTCTTGTTACATAGCAGCAATGACCTCATCCAGTGAAGGGATAGTAACCTAAGTTAGGAGGGCAGATCTCCTCTGATCAAAGGTCAGGTTTAGATGGGCAAGAAATTGCATAGTCCTCACAGTGCAAAGATCTCCCCTTTCTTACACTCCAGATCGTCATAGCTCGACATTGTTAAGAAGTGATCAAGATCTGCTCGTAGTCGCTCCAACTCTATGAAGTTCTCATAAATTGATCTATCTCTCTGAACCACTGCCTCTATCTCACGCTGAATCTAGAAAACCCTCATGTGATTCTCAACTCCAATATAGATCTTCTTCGGCTTTGCCCAGATGTCTTTCATCTTTTGAATGTCATCTACTGATAAGTCATTCAATGGAATCATCGAGTTGAGCAGCCAGGTGTAAAACAAGTCATATGCGGTCCTCCACTCATCCCTCTCAGCCTCGACACCCGTCAGATATCCCTCCAGTCTCTTCTCAATTAGAGCAGCTTTGATCCGATGTGATCAACTCAGATATATAACCGGTTCATCAAGTTTCAGATCCACAAAAAGGAGATCTAGCTTCACCTATATCGAAGCACGTGTTGAAGCAGCAACTTCTGTTGACACGCTAGCCCCTGTATGTGACCGAATAAGATCTTCAAAATTTCAGGATATATCTTCCCCAGAAGCTCTAAACCTTAACCTCCCGCATTTCTCCTTCTCATGATGTCCTCAATCTAACTATTCACAGCCTTCGTCATCCTCTCAGGCACATAGAACCAAATTTCTCTCCATTGCACTGGTATCACGTGCCCTTCACCCTTGCCCTGCACCGAGCTGCTCGAACCATTCTAGTGTGATCCAACAATCGAAGGCGTTGTCAGTTTGCACGCCCAAGCGCGACTGTATAGCAAGGGTTCACCAGCTAAAGCATCGCGCCAATCGCTTCTGTATCGCAAGCTCGCAATGCCCTAGTTGCCTTCCAACTTAGCGAGACTGTATCACAAGGGTTCACGCTGCGATCCCCATGTGGTCGTCCCAATTAGTCCTAATCCTGACTGCAACGCTGCGATCTCACAATCCTCTTATTGTCGTCCCAATTAGCTCTAATCACGATTGTAACACGAAGATGAAATAGAAGGAGAGGAAAGCAGAGTTCCGGGTATCTGCATGCTGATCCCAACCATCGAGCGCCAACGAAGGTTGCTAGGGTTACCGCTCTGATACCATCAAGAAAGAATTGTTCAAAACACATCTTATACAATCATAACATAGACTTAAATAAGATATCATAATATTTTCCAAATAAACTCTCTAATCACGATTTTTGTATGCCCTACAGGAATAAATAACTAAAGATGTATTTTTTGGCATCCTTAAGACCGGAAAATTATATGAATTAAAATGTATTTTTTGGCATTCTTAAGACCGGAAAAGAGACTTGGTTAGAATAAATTTGATCTCTCAAAGCATATTACAGGAATAAATAATTAAAGATAAAGAAATATGCATAAAATGATTATATCAGAATTGGAAAGTTTTCATTGTTAATACAGAGCCGCAAATGAAAGGGCCATGGAAAAATGACAAAGGAAGAGGATTGCTAATCAGGAAACACTGGAAGAACATTAGATTAAACAAAGTAGCCTTGTGCACTCAAAGCTAACCAGCAAATTGTACAAGTTAATCAGTTTATATCTCGCAAAAAGAATCATTTGCAAAGCCATTTTTTTCGCAATCCATACTTCAGTTAAATTTTTTTTTAAACAATGACTTAAAAATTAAGGAAAATGTCAACTGATGGAAAGTACTGCCAAATTTAAAAAGCTAAGGAAATGTGTATGATTGTGATTATTATAGAAAAAACAAACACACAAATCATAAAATGAAGTTATAACAGAATATAATGATGCATGGATGAAAAAATACTGAGCATTAGAGAATTAACGCGACTTTATGCTAGAAATATCAATAAGAAGATAATTTTGTCTTAAGTCTGTCTATAGAGCAGAACCAGATGACAAGATTACATTGAGAGGTGTAATATAAAAGGCTTAAGCTATCGCATAGAAAAGGCATGCACTAAACCAAGGATCCATATTGAATATGTATCGTTTTGTATTGATTAAGATTATTCTTAAAAATGACATTCAAATTGATGTAGTATGGATTGATAAAAAAAGTTGAAGCTAAATTAGATTGGAAAAGGATGCAAAGATAGAACTTTATATCCAGATGGTGCAAACATTGGCGCTTAGTAGTATACAAGACATTGAAATAATTTTACTTAAAATATCTTTAAGAAATCTTGAAGGCAAATAAGAAATTAAGAGATAGAAGAAAAAAATTGCAATTTTGATCTTCAACATAAATATGATAATTATAGATGAATCAAACAAATGAGACATATTGCGAAGTTTTGTGTTATTACATTTTAAGAGGATATTAAATAGACATGAGTAAATCCATGCATTATCTTCTTTTCATTCTAAAATATAAAACAAAAATATGAACATTAACATAACATATAAAATATGTACAAATGTTAACTTCAGAAAATAAAAATAGTAAATTTCAAGGTGATGGTAAACAAATATTCTGAGTATTATACGATTTTCATTCAAAATTAAAACATAAAAAATAGGAACATTAATATAATATGTACAAAATATGTACCGATTTTAAATGTACAAAGCCAAATCCACCTAAATTACACACCAAAAAGTATAAGATAACTAAAACAAAAGTTGCATATGAATAAGTTTATTTAAGAATAGCATTGACTCAATGCAAACAATAAAAACAACAAATATAAAAGTTATTGAAATCAAAAGTCATTCTGTGCATGTTAACATGAAATTTTAAAAATGTATCTTTTGAGAAAATAATAAAGTATAATATGGACCGTATGAGTCAAGGTAGTAGCAAGCTCAATTTTGATGATAAATATAATATATTCGAAAATAATAATCTCTACTAAGGGTTTGTTTGGGACAGCTGCAGCTTAGCTGCCCCACGAAGCTGCTGCTGTGAAGATGACTAATTGTTTGTTTCAACTGGTTGAAAACAATTGTACGGTAGTTGTTTCTGATAAATGATCATTCTGTCTCTGTTTAGCAATATCGTTTATAACAGAACAGTCATAGCATATATTTGATACATTAGAAGCAGAAAATCAATTCAAAATAGTACAAAAGTTTAGAAACACACCTCACTTAACGAGTATCAAGAGTGTCAAAAAAAGTCAAAAACTATTAAAATTACACTTAATATAATGATTATATTGTTCTTAACATGCAGGCGGTGTATGTCTCGTGCTACACTATCCTTCAATGCCCTTAGCATTCTCATTAGTATACTCTTATTGTGGTATTATTGGGGTGTTATCATGATGTTATTTTACTACTCTAGTAACACATCAATAATGCCGCAATAACACCACTCAAACAGACCGCATCTACAAATGTTTCCTAGCAGTGAGCATAAAAATGATGGCAAAGATGATCTGTTGTCCTTTCTTATAATATTTTCTCATTATATGCCCTAAGGAGTAGCAATCCCTATGCATAATATGCAATCAAAACAATTTTCTGAGACTATGTACTTCACTACCCCACTTCAGAGTGTGTATGTGATTGAAATTTTTTTTTTTTTTCTCAAAAGAATGCTCCACATGGTATTACTATTGAATTTCAGTTACAAAGCATGAAATTCTACATGTTTCATAGTAGTGAGCATGAAAATGATGACAAAGATGATATGTTGCCCTTTTTCCCAATAATTTATCATTACCCCAAGGGGCATCAGTAACTATGCATTATATGATTTCACAGTAATTATCCGATACTATCTATTTCTCTATCTCACTTCAGAATGTGCGTGATTGAAAAATATACTTTTCATGTCCTAAGAGTGCCCTAAGTGGTATTAGTCCTAAATTTCAGTACAAAACATGAAATTCTACATATGTTTCCTAGCCGTGAGCATAAAAATGATGATAAAGATGATTTGTTGCCCTTTTTTCCAATACATTCTCATTATGTGCCCCAAGGGGTGTCAGTAACTATGCATGATATGCTTTCGCAGTAATTGTCTGAGGCAAATTTATTTCTCTGTCTCACTTCAGAATCTGTGTGTGATTGAAAAATATGTTTTTCTTGTCCTAAGAATGTCACAAGTGGTATTAGTCCTGAATTTAAGTAACAAAACATGAAATTAAATGTATATTTCCTATCAATGAATATAAAAATGATGACAAAGATGACCCGTTTTCCTTTCTCCCAATAATTTCTCATTATATGCACCAAGGGATATCGGTAGTTATGCATAATATATCATCAAAATAATTTTCTGAGGCAATCTATTTCGTTGTTTTACTTTAGAGTGTGTAATTGAAAAATATATTTTTGTGAGCATAACATTTGAAATTCGGTTTGCATGAGCATGCTCAAACAAACCGCAACTACATATGTTTCCTAGCCATGAGTTTAGATGATTCGTTGCCCTTCTTATAATTTTTTCTCATTAAATGCCTCAAGGGCTATCAGTAGTTATGCATAATATGTCGTCACAGTAATTTTCTGATATATCTATTTCACTGTCACGTCAGAGTTTTTATGAGTGAATGAAAAATATGCTAAAGAGCGATACCAGAAATATGAACGAAAAATTTTTTATACGGTGCAAATCTACCAGAAACGAAAATTTCTTAAAGAGAATATAAGAAAATGTCATACCCGAAAAAGATGGTGTCCGGAATGATGAGTTAGGGCAGGGGAAGCAGAAGCTCCGCGGGGAAGATAAGGGAAGAATTCGAACGCGGGGTGGAATCTAGGGGCAAGCACATAAAATATCGAAGAAGAAACAGGGGTTGCGGCCAGCGTTTTGCTAAACGGCGAGGCCACCACGAGAAAAACACCACCCCAAATGACACAAATTAGCGGCTCCAGGCCTCGCCGCTCAAAAACCGCCGCCCAAACGGGCCCTAAGTGATGTCAGGATTAGAAGTTAGCACTTCAAGGTTTAATTATTCCAACACCTCTTCTCTTATCATCTTCAGCATCTCCTACTTTTCTACAAGTATTCCATTGCAATACAATTGTTAGAAGGCCTAGGTCTCCAGAAGAAGCTTAGCAAGGGTAAAGTTTCTGTTGAAATAACCATTGATATGCATATTTGTTGGCACATAATTAAGGTTATATTTGAAACAGGTAGCAACAAATTAAGAACTTTGTAGAATGAAAATAACCCAGTGAAAACTAAACATTGTTTGTGTAAACCATTCGCAAAAATGACCAGGCCTTCAGAACAAGAAACCCAGTTATGTGTAGCCTCTGGAAACAAAAAGAAAAACAATTCTTATAAATTTACATATCTAACACCTAATCATTTATATTTACATACATATCACTCAAATCTTTGACATGTATATTTACATACTATCACTAACTTTTTAAAAGTGAAATACACCTTTCATTCATAAGTTTTCAATACCAAGGTATTATAAAGAGAACTTTAGCTGCTAGACATGTAAATGCATAAGAACTGCCAGGTATGTATATAAATTTCCCAATCATCTTATACATACAAAACGAAAGCTTTTTAAGGTCAAGGTACAAATAGCGCTGCCAAATAGGTGAGCCCTCTAAAGTCAATATTACAAAAATACTTTCTAGTTGATTTCTGGCATTGGCTTCACTGATAATCCGTAAAACCTTCAGAAACACTAGTTTAGCAGAAATCTATCAGTACTTGTTCCACCTGGCCAAATACCCAAATGCTTTCAACAAGTTCATCTCATCAGTTCAGTACTCCATGATTTTCGCGAGAAAGAATCCAATTAACAATATTCTCTTTCGGCTAGTCACAAAAAACTACTACAAGTGTTTTAGATAACATGATACCTTCCTCATCCGGGTCTTCATCTCAGACTTTTTAGCCTTGTTATAGATGCGCCTCTTCTCAGCCTGCCGAGCCCTCTTCGAGGCTGAATCAGCCTTCTTCTTCGAGGCCACCTCGCAGACAACTGACCTCCGCAATGGCTTCGGCTTCTCCAATGCCCTAATTGGAGCTCCTCCTGCAAAAGAACAATCTGTTTGTGAGCGAGCGCAAAGAGGATAAGACATATTAGATTGTTACCATTGGGAAAAGCAATCGAGGTAAGACTGGTATAGAATGCTAGGGTTTTGATGAGCGGCGAGCGGTGGCGAAGAACTCCGTTGCAGCATCTGGCGCTGGATGCGACGGGAGGTAGAGCTTTCGGCTTGGTCGGAAGCATGAGTAAGGAAGCGATGGCGGCCGCCATTTTGGTCCTCACGCACTCGACCGTGTGATCTTTTCCTCTTTTACTTATCCTTCTTGTCTAATTTTAACATATATTTGACAAAATAAAGAATTTTTTACAAGATTTTATAAGATAATATTAATATGATAGAAATTTTATAAGATCAATTGTNGCCTCTTTTACTTATCCTTCTTGTCTAATTTTAACATATATTTGCAAAATAAAGAATTTTTTACAAGATTTTATAAGATAATATTAATATGATAGAAATTTTATAAGATCAATTGTGATGACAATGTACACTTTTCTCATTTTGCAATAAATTAATGTAAAGCATTGTTAATTCAATTTTTTTTAATTTAAAATTAATTTTAATTTTTATGATTGATATTCTATTTATATGAGAATATTGTTTGTATATCTAGTTTAGGGACCTGTTTTTAATACAATAGGACGGCATCGGTGAAGTTTTCGTACTGTCATATGAAATTATAAGTCGGCCCAATTAAGGGTGTGTTTGGGGCGGCGGTGCGACATACACATAAATTTCTCAGTTTGAAAAAACTATCTTTTGTCTGTTTTTCTAAAAAGTTGCAACTGAAAGTTGCATTCTGCAACCAAACTTAGCTAAAGAGTGCGCTCTGACTTTTTAATTTTTTTGTTTTTTTTAATAATCAACGTAATTTTTTGAATAAACAGTACAAACAACTACCTCAAATCATAAACCATTTACTTTCATTTATCAAAATAATTTTGATTTTAGTGAGCACATATGGAGTATAATCCTATGTATATATCTTAGATTTAGTGTTTCAACAAGCATAATAATTTTTTTTTGGGTGCACTTACCTACATATCATTCAATTCCTATTTATTGTCATATGTGACACCCCTACGTTTAACTTTTTACATTTATACCACCCAAATATATTATATCGCATAAGAAATACCACTATATTTACTTTTAAAACGTAAAATATATATTTCTATGCACATAAGATAGCATATATGTAGTTGATGTTTAGGTGTCAGGTATGTAAACACACTAGAAAAAGGCTTGTGCTTGAGAACAACTTGTACCTTAAATATTTATTTGCGGCTCATTTACATATAAATGATGAAATTAAAATTGTAAATTGAAACTTGTAGAACTCATAAAGATGTGATTTGGTGATTTTCTTATAACAATTATTTGCATTGCACCACATATAAATCACTTTTTGAAGGCATCCATAAAATGAACTTGTAGACATTGTATATCTCATTGATTTGACTAAGGCTTCATTTGAGGACGCAGCGAGCTCTCGTTCGGTTCGGTTGGAGCGAATGTCAACCTCTGTAAAAAATTTGTTCAAAATCCTTGGAGACGGACGTCTCTATAAGTTTTTTCACAAGAACGGTGAATTTTTGTCTTGCAGCTTGTCTTTAGAGGATCGACCTAGCTTCTTAAAAAAAAATAGAAAAGGAATAACTTAAGGAGAGATTTTATTTTGGATATTATTAGATTAGTAAAATGCTCCAAAATAAATCGNATAGTAGAAAAGATTTCAAAATCATCACAAACCTCCCCCCTTTTTTTTCTCTTGCAATTTTTCGATTCTTCTCTTCTGATTCCTTCACTTTTCATATCTTTCTAGATATGGACAGATAGAACATCTCTTATGTCAATGACACAAAAGGGATATGAATGCAATTGGGATATAGNGTATATATATATATATATCTATATATATATGTATATGTATATATATGTATATGTATATATATGTATATATATGTATATATATGTATATATAAATATATAGACACACACATACAGATACATGTATATAGACACACACACACACACACACACACACACGCACACGCACACGCACACGCGCGCGCACACACACACACACACACAGCTTAGTTGATTTTTGACTGATATATCACACCAAGTTTAATTTTTCTTTATTTTTCACTTTTTAGCATGTCGCATCATCAAAATTAGAATTATTTAAGTTACAACAAGTTAGCCGACAAGTAGTACCTATTATGACAATCTTAATTAACAAAAGTAAATTTTGCATGTTGCACAAAGTATGTCACTAATGAAATATTCATATACTAGGGACATAAAAAACAATATTTATCACTATTTGCAAGAGAGAATATCTCATCCCTATAGATTAGATATAATAATTCACTACTAAAATTTAAAGTATTTTGCAACACTTTTTAGTTAAACTGTTGTTAAGATAAATCTATAATGATGGTTTAAACCACAAATCCGCCCGAAGCCCTCACTTGTTGCCTAATTCCTAAGGTTTCTTTTTGTGATCGGTGAGTTGAGTCTCTTTCTACCTTCCCATTCGTGAGTCCCCCTACCGATTGGCTTCCAGTGAGCCAAATTCCTGATTTCTTCTTCTTCGTTTTCCTCCTACCCTCATTTCAATCTTTATTTGTGATTTTTAAGGATTTTTGCTTGTCACCGTTGAACCGAGGTTCTCACAACTGATTTATGAGGCTTTGATGTGTTAATTCACTCCTAACCTTATTTCTTTCGTGGATTATTTCTATTCGTATTTTTTGTGGTTTCTTGTTCTGTAAATCAGGATTGCATTTGCACGAATATCGATAAGAAATGATGAAAAATACAAACAAC
>JXCR01147255.1:146235-172769 GCA_002079205.1 Phalaenopsis hybrid cultivar
TAATATTAAAATAAATAATATTATATTTTAAAATAGTAAAGTTAAATATTTTTAAATTATACTAATTAAAAATTATAAATATATAAATATTTTAATACTATTATATAATTATTATANATTAAAATAATGATATTTTTGATGTGATATATAAGATTTATATATGTTGAATCATAGATTGTCCGGTAAAAAACACGCCTATAGAGTTGGAGCTAGGAGCTGGATGGCAGCAAAGGGAGAGAGAGAGAGAGACCGACAAAGAATTTTAGAGGGGAGAGTTAGGGGCAAAAGTCCTTTTATTCATTGTAGAGTCTTCTATATATAGAAAATCTTTTTGTACAATTACAAAAATGAGATAGTGATTATTGAAATCACCTTCAACTACAGAAACAAGAGACTGGTTATGGAATGCACTTAATGTGCTAACTTAACAACTCAAAAATGTGTTCGAAAATTTTTAAAGGCATAAGAATACATTTTAATATTTAAATATATTTTTTCATATTTGTGGATAAAATAATTATAAAAAATGGATTAAAAATCACAATAATATAAAAGTAATTTCTCTGAGTTCTCTAAAGTCAAAGAGGCTTATGAATAATATAAAAATAAAGTTTTGAAATAAAATCATATTTTCTATTTATTTATTCACTAAAATCAACTAAAAATTGTAAAAAAATAAAATATAATTAAAAAATTTTCAAAAATTATTTCTAGAGGTTCTTTGACCTAGGTAAACCTCCCAAAAAATTCTTAAGGACAGAAGCTATGTTTCAGTTAAATTAATTAACTTTAAAAATTCCTATTTTTGGACTAAAATAATTATTAAAATTTTAATAAAAATTAGAAAAATTTAAAGTCTCTTATGATGTTTTAATTAACTCATGTGTGGTGTAGCAACAATGTTTCAAAGTCACTTGAGTTAAATTGAGAGAATTATGAAGTGAAAAGCGTTAGGGGCAAAATAATAATTATGAAAATTTAAACTTTACTTTACATTTAGGTCAAATCATAGAGTAAATGAGTAATATTGATCTTAATTAACTCTCTTAAATGATTGAAACATTAAGGGTTAAAGGGTAGAAATCAATTCATGTAATTTTATATAAAAGAGCAAAAATATGATTTTTTAAATTGTTGTGGTTTGGAAGTTAATTAAGTTGGATGAACCTATTGTGAAGGGCTTGATCTAGGTTGATGACAGCCCACTAATTAGAAGCCTTAAACTAAAGATTTAGTAATAATACAATCTTTTAATAAGGATTAAGGTCATTTCATTTAAACTTTTTTTCAAAATTACAAATCTACCCTTAAGATATTTAAGAGCTTAGTAGTGAACTAGGCTTACTCTAGAATCACTTATTGAGATTTAGAAAAGAAAACACAATCAATTATAATATCTTTAAAACACTACAAACTCAATTTCAATTGAAGAGGTAAGTATTCCTTAATAACTAAATTTGCCCTTAAGGGCGTCCACCCACATAATTCCTAAATGAAACATCAAAGGAATGCTCAGTTACCCTACTCATAGGATGATTAAAACATAAGTTAAAACACCACAACTAAATCCTAATATAATTAGGGATGGTTAATTCAATAAAATGATAAGTCAAAATGAACTCAGAATGATTCAGATAATTTAAAAGATGTTTAGGGTCATGCCCCGAACGTTTTTGCAATCTTTTGGATATTTTGAAGGATATTCAAACTTATTATGCTTTATTGAAGAAAATCATCCTCAAAATCTTAGGGACCCACCAATATATTACTCAGACCTGTTAATTCACACTTCCAATAAAATACCCTACACAACTTATCCTACATTAATAACTCAATGCTCAAAGATTTGAGTCTTGAATAAGGTATTAAAATCCTCGTGGGCAACTGAGAATATTATACCACATATGGATCACCGAGCTTGTGTAAGTCGGAGGTTTAGGTTGCGAGGGCAATGACGAAATTGCTTATGTGTGCTAAGTAAGAGAAACGAAGTGGGATTTGAAATAATATCTCCTACCTTGAGGATCCACAATAAGGAGAGGGGATAAAACTGATGCTACTATTCACCGGCTGTGGTAGGAGTTGCCCCTAGCATTTTTAGGCTGTCTGTAGATAGCTTGATTAGAATAATTAGCCTGTGGATCATATTGTTTTATAAAATACTTACAATATAAGATAACACCAATCCTTTTTTTTTACATGAATACTTTTTTTTGCTAAAGAAAACTTCACATGCTTGAAAAATTAATGAATTTTCATAAGAAACCTATAAAGGTCCACAGGCTAATCACTCAGATCAAGGTTAGGAACTGCCCTTCTTAAACTGTAGGGTTGATGACTTTTATAAGAGTTGGAAAATAAAGCACACAGTTTATCTCTGAGCCTCCACCTTTACTAAATTCATACACTAAATTCTGGTGTTTTATATGTGACGTTGGGTTTTGCCTTACTTACTCTTGTTTTCTATGACTAGTTTGGATTTTTTTATATTCGATTTTCTTACAATTTATTTAAATTTCCTGCAATTATACTATGTTTATGACATTAACCATCAGCAACAACGGGAGTGTCAGGTACACATTTACTTTTTATTTATATCAATTTTATTATTTTATCTTATCTTAATGTCACTTTATTTTACTATGCTTGCTTTACTATTAATACTTGCAAAACAAGAATACACTTCCAAAAAAATTAATACACCTTTAAACCCTTTTAAACACACTTAATCTACTCATTTTGAATTTGTGAGAATCTCTCGAATAAGGTAACCTACGGTTGTTAACGAGAATTCTTCTGTCTAAATGAGCTTAACAACCTGTTTAGGCTAAGTAAATTCAAAAGAAAATAGTGATGTCGGGACAATGGAACCGTGAGATCTTGACTGGTGTTGCTTAACTTAAATTAAAATTCCCCAAAAATACTCTATTAATAAAACCTAACATAAACAAAACATGACATATAAGTTGCAAACCTTGGAGCTACCATTACAACAAGGAGCTTGGAGCAGACTTTGTTGGTAGCACGACGATGTCACAACACACAGAAGAACATCTTCGAGAGAGCAAATGATGTCTCCATCAGCTAAACCTTTCCTAGTTCAAACAACAAGCCATATGATTTCGAAGTTGTCTGCTTAGTGCGACATAAATATTCACCTTATCCTTTAGGCTATTACACAATCATATTGTGCAATATAAGCCCTAACTCTTTTAGGATTTCGAGATCGTCATTCGATATGTCATAAATTCTCTTATCTTTCAGGCTATTTGCATGATTGTATACCATACAAATGTAAGCCCTAAATAATAAAATCTAATGGGATTAAAATATTAAAAGAACATTATCTTCAAAATTGAAGCCAAATAGTAGGATAGTTTGAGAAGTCGCTGAGGTTTTCCTCAAGATTTGTAACATCCCCTACTTTCTCTTTCCCTTGGATTCCTAAAATAATTGCACCTATTTGATCCACTCCCATTTGATTTTTCTTTGTCCAACCTTCAAAACAAAACTTTGAAATGTTTAAGGCAAATGCCTCTGATCATTATCAAGAGTTTTTTTTAAGTGACTTCGGTCACTTAGGATGTAACTAACTATAGGGGTTTGCCTCTATAGGGAGCTAAAGAACTCAGGTACAATAAACCCTACTTAATCTTCAATATTAAGTGGGGAATTTGTCGGTCAACATACAAAAATTTCGCATACCAAAAATAGAGTCATAAATTTCTTATTTTAAATGATTGAGCCTACTATTAAGTGGTGTGCTTATCTTTTGAGATAGTGTATCACTTAAGATATTGTGCTCAATTATCTTAACTATCAAACACATGAGATCTATTTGGTCTAATATATTTTTTTCAAAAATTAAAATACTATTTTTAAAAAATCAAAATTATATGTATATTGAATTCACCTATATTTTCAAAATTAGATTAAATTTCGATTGACATGACTTTATGGTTGTTTTGTTTTATTAACAGAAATCATTCATCAAAATTCTTTCTTGAGTGACTAAGAAGTTTTTGGTGAATGACACATTTTGTTGTGATATATGTTTCTTCATTGAATAAACTAAGAATAAATCATGCTTTCATTGTCCTTTTCTTTTTCTTTTTGTTTTGTAATAATCTGATTTCTCAGGCCACCAATATGATGTTCTTCTTTACTGATCTCATTAGAATTTGGTTTACTTCTCCTTTATAATATTTTTCTTTGAGATTTTGTTGAAAATAAATTAGTATTTTGGATTATGAGATTGAGGGAGAGTAGGTGAGTGAGAGTGTTTGTTGAAAATAATTTAGTATTTTGGATTATGAGATTTAGGAAGAGCATGTGAGAGTGAGAATCAGGGTGTGTGATTAGGCTGAAATTTTATCTTCAATACTCATTTTCTCTTCAATTATGAGGGTGTGAATCGGGGTGATTGAGGGAGAGCATGTGAGTGAGAGTGAGAATCATGGTGTGTGATTAGGCTGAAATCTTATCTTTAATCTTCCTTTTTCTCTACAATCCTGAGGGTGGGTAAGGCAGACTGAGACTGAGGGTGCATTGCAGAAAGCTGAAATCTTTTCTCCAATCTTCCTTTTTCTCTTCAATCTTGAGGGTGTGTGAGTGAGACTGACATTGAGGGTCCATTGTAGAAAGTTGAGAAGGTTGCTTTGTCAGTTGAACTGCTTAAACATCTTTCCCATAAACAGTTGATGAAGTGAACTCTGATACAACAAATAAAAGTTCAGTTGTTGCCAGAACAACCCAAATCATATGTATTTGCAAATCTAATACTAAACTTTGCATATAACATACATATCACACAACACTATTTTAACTTTTACAAAGAAAAAGTACGCATTCTCATGCATAGATAAGGTGACATGTATGTCAAAATTGAAATGTAGGTGTTATTTCTAAAAATACATTAGAATCGAATGATATGTATGTAAGAATTGTGTGTGTGTGTGTGTGTGTGTGTGTGTGTGTGAAGCATGTTCAGAACTTTTGGTGAGGCAACAGGTTCCATTTAAATTCCTTAACAAGTCATTTCCATATTATATAAATTCCTGCATCAAATTTGAGCAAAAATATGGAAGAAGAAAAGCATGCATCACACCAATAATAGACACCAATAAGAATGGAACATATCATCGCACTTTTTATTAACAGTTTTAAAAATGTCTTTAAAAGAGGCCAATTACAATCGTTTAAACCATTGTTATCTCTACTGGTTTAAACTGCGTCATGAAAGGCTGATTAAAATTAGATGGTAGGATTGTGATATTAAAAAAATATAGGACGCATAAATCATAAAATTCTCAAACTGCACTTCCCATGACCCGGTCTGTTCATGTAACATTTAGCATAAAAAAAAATACAATCATTTAGCTTATTTAAATTGTTTATGTAAAATCATAAGAACAACTACAAAAAATTTATTGGATTAATAAACTATGTAAATAANAAGGATACCCTTGAAGCCCTTTTATTTTTAAAAAAGAGTTTTATGATTAATTAAATTTAAGTTGAATGGGTTTGATTCAATTTTATTTTTTTTCGATTGGGATGTTACGTCATGATTTGCATTGACAATTTAAGCATAACTAAACAGAATGAATTAGCACTAACGAGGAAAATTAGTAACAAAAAAAAATACATTCATTTAGCTGATTTAAATTGTTTCTGTAGAATCATAAGAACAACTACAAAAACTTTTTTGGATTAATAAACTATGGAAATAAAAGTTTATCTCACAAATGAAAAATTGCTAACGAGACGCTTGATATTAAACCACAAGCTCCTTCCTAAAGAACGAATAAAAGAAAATACATTCTTCTTAGGAGCNAAAATTGCTAATGAGACGCTTAATATTAAACCACAAGCTCCTTCCTAAAGAACGAATAAAAGAAAATACATTCTTCTTAGGAGCCGACGAGCTAGTGATGCACTCATTATTCTTTTTTCCAAAGTAGACGCCTCGACCAATCCCATGACACACTGCCTCGAGTCTTTGCTGATCAATTTCGTTGGCATNTCAATTCGTTGAATTGTTGGCTCGGATCGTGCTCCTTTAGTCTAGTATTATGATTTCCATGTCGTCATCTCTAACCACATGATTGCTTTGAGATTCATGTTGATAGTTTTGGTGCATATATATTAGTTCATTGAGTTTTTCTGCTCCCAGAAGTGACAACTACAATAAAGACATGAAAACTATTAAACAGTTAGTGACACAAAAAGAAAAAAAATTAATTTTGATGATTAAAATCCATTGGGATTTCGTGTCTAGTGAATCATATAAATAGGACCACAGGATTGAGATTCACACTCTTTGTTGATAGTCCTTCTAGAGTAATTGAGGCACACCATGGCTGTGGGTGTAACTCAAAGTGGGGCTAATCCCAAATTCTTGGTCTTGTTATCTGAAAAGTTCAACACTTTTATTTGCTATTTCTATTTAATGTTCTTTTAGGACTATTAGATTTATCTGCTGATTTTGAACATTTAGAAGTTCAGTAAATTAAAGCTTCTCCTGTTAAAAATATTTTGCCACTATCCTCATGGGTTCGATATTCGATACTCTTGAACTGCATTATTACTTGACACATATACTTGCATTTTGTGACTGACTTATTTCGCGATAAGTTTTAACACATCAAATACCTAGGTCAGATATTGAACTTCTCAAATGTATTTGGCCTCCATGAGCTTCTGCGCCTCCTCACAGATTTGTTCGACCAAGGTAATAACAGAAGTTTTAATAAAACTCATTTAATTTATATGAACCTTCTCAGTTTATCTATTTTCTTGTAACTGTATATTTGAAAGCAATCTGGGATAAAAGAAATATGACAAAAATCTACCAAATAAAATAATAAAAAAGCTCAGTATTATTATCAAATTAAGTTATTTCTTTTCGATTGGGATGTTATGTCATGATTTGCATTGACAATTTAAGCATAACTAAATTAGCACTAACGAGGAAAATTAGGAACCAAAAAAATAATAATACAATCATTTAGCTGATTTAAATTGTTTACGTAAAATCATAGGAACAACTGCAAAAAATTTATTGGATTAATAAACTATGTAAATAAAAGTTTATCTCATAAATAAAAAATTGCTAATGAGACGCTTGATATTAAACCACAAGCTCCTTCTTAAAGAACGAATAAAAGAAAATAAATTCTTCTTAGGAGCCGACGAGCTAGTGATGCACTCATTATTTTTTTTTTCAAAGTAGACGCCTCGACCAATCCCATGACACACTGCCTCGAGTCTTTGCTGATCAATTTCGTTTGCATTAATGGAAGAGGAGGCATCACCGATATAGAAATAACCAACTGTCAAGCCATCCTCAGTGATGAATTTCATCTTCTCGAGTGACAAACTATTCTCCCTTAATGTCATAGTCACATTAGATAGTAGACCATAACGATCCAATTTACGCACCTTCATCTTTAGCCCCTGCACTCAATAACAAAAATATATATAAATATAAATTTAGCCTGCAAAAATATTATATTTTTATTGATCTAAAAAAATACCAAACTCATACATACTCGAGATATTCTCCGTTCAATAGCACCTGTCAAACTTTGAATTAAACATTGTTTTTCCATTTCATTCAGCATTTTGTACCCATTTGTCCGGCGCGCAAAATATTCCTATATTTAAAACAAATTAATACATAAACTCACATTTACAATTGACAATTTAAGCTTAAAAATTATTTAAGCACCTGATATGCTACCGAATCTTGGGAGATAATTGATCCACGAAATATGTTATAATCGAGATCTGTTAGAGCACACACCACATCAAACATGAGTTTAGGTCTATCGCTACTCCTCATTTTCACCACTATGTAGTTTACATCTTTCCAACTTTCAATCGACACATGCGGCAAACACACATCTTTGCTATCTTCACTAACATCGATAAATGTATACATATCCATCAACTGATGTAGTCGTCGCTCAGTATGAATCCGACATGATGTGGAGTCATTCAATCTCACCTTCCATAGTTCATTTAAAGAGTGTTGCATTTTCAAAACACTGGCCAAGTGCTCTACTAGGTAATTATATCTATATGGATCCATGATAGGTTGACGCGTGTTTTGTTCTTTTAAATATAGGATGCAAGCAGCATGTCCATTGTAGGACCATAATTCTCCTGACTCCATAAAATATGATAGCTCAAATATCATGTTCGCAATCTGAGAGAAAATACCTGGTCGATCAAAGAAAGTTATTTCAAGAGCGGTGCAGTTGGAGCCAAAATGGTCAACGGCAACTATGTTTCCATCACTAATTTTGACTTGTGTTGGATTGGAGGATCCACTTTGGTTTTGGGCAGCAACAANCCATATCACAAAGTCTTGATGATCAAACTGACCACTAGAGCTACAAATTCATGATGGGCTCTGACTCCAAGCATCATTCAGGCACAAATACTCTTCCTATATAAGATTTTAATGGGTAATTAACACAAAAATAAGATTGTTAATAAATTCACAAAAAAAAATCCCCTTATGCTGACACAGTAAAATATATCGTCGACCCACTATTAATTTGTCTGATGTTAATGTGTGTGGTGTGCAACTCAGAGGTGGTGGGCTCTCGTTTAAGTGATTGTCTAACATTTAAAAAGGTTATAAAAAATAATTACATATATCAATGTTCCACGTCAGAGAAATTTTATCATCCTCCTTTAATCAATATGAGAGATCGATCCCCCCGTGTCCCCTTAGTCTGAGGTTCGGTTTTGCTGCTTCATCAACATCATCCTAAGAAAAGACCCAAGCTCTAACATCCTCTCATATCTAGAGGGCCTCTGGTCCTTCTTGTAAACATCAACAAACATGTTTCATAAGTGTGCCTACCCTCGCGTCTCGAAGTTCTTCTGAATCTAATGATCATGCTCGGCATCTTACACAAGTCCTGCAAAATAACTTTCAAATAATGTTAGTTATTATAAAATATATCTTAAGATTATAATATAATCCAAAATTATTTAATTTTATTTCAAACTCCGTGAACCATGTATCTTAAACCTCGATTGACATAGTCTTTCATGATAAATATGGAGCGCTCACTGATCCTATGGATGGGCTGCCATGATGTACGAAACCTTCAAAAAAAATAATATTAGCTATATAATATAATAAAAAGCTAATTTCATATATTAACTGAAATAACTTATGAATTTCCATCTGGCTCGATTTATAATCATTATGAGTTATCCACGTCAAAGTGATAGATAGGAGTAGAGGGGCCTACCTCAAAGGAGGGTAAGGGTGGCAGTGTGGCGGGAGCTGTAACGGCATTAAAAGACTTTGTAACTAGTTGTGGAGCAACAGGCCTGACAGGCACCGCTATGGCAGTCATATTAGTGACTATCATACAAGTGACTATCACTGTCATAATCGTCTATATGGGGGGGGCGCAATATTGTTTGCTTCATCCTCTAGGACTCTGACAGTCGTTTTCACCCAAAGTCAGAGGTAACAAGCAAAAATAAATTGATTAGAATAGTTATGTGAAAAAAATAATAAAATTAAAGAAGAAAATAATTGATGTTAAAGCAGGAAATAAAATAAATGTAAACAAAAAATAAGAGACGTAAAAACAGAAATAACATAAATGAATGCAACATAAGTAATAGTAGAATATAACTAAAATAAAAATAGGAAACAACTGAAGTAAAAATAGAAAATAAGTAAAGTAAATGTAGAAAACGACAGAATAGATGTTTGATGTTCACTAAAATTCTATTAAGCACAGGTTATAAGCGTAAGTGTGTGGTCGTCCAAGTAGCATGTGAAACCGAATCTTTGTATCGATCCCACGATGAACAAATAAAATTCTTAAATAAAAAAAAGTTTTAGTTTACAAGTTGTAAGTCTAACCTGATATGTTCTAGCTTTGATAAATTTTTTAAATCCTCTAAACCGATTTCTTGCAAAATCTAAATCCTAAGAGATTAATGTGAGAGGTTCTATCAAATGAAGGTTTATCTCCTATTTTGGATTCTAGAAACCTAAGGTTATTCATGTCATAGAGTTAACGGTGATAGCCATAAACATATCTTTTTCTTAGCTTGTGATCCATGAGGTTCAAAATTTTGAATCAAAATTATGCAAATTTTCCAAGGATCCAATATTTTCCTTGACGAACGCAACATCCTAGAAGCAATATTTTTGTTCCCCCAACTTAATGTGTGTTAACCTAGTTGTTCCACTATGTTTCCTTTTGAAATCTGAAGTTCGCAACAAATTTTAACAAAACAACTGACCAAATTGAGTGAAAATTAAGTTGGACTTCTAATCACAAAAACAGAGGAGAAAATATGAGTTTGTTACTGCATATGCTTTGAAATAGCAAGTTCCACATTATATTAATCAAAGCAAAATAAAGTACAAGATTTAGCATGAAAAAACCAAAAAAATTACACACTTAAAGTGTAACTCTAGATCTCCATTCCTCCTCCAAATAAGAACAATGAAGAACACAAAGCATAACAAGGATTTTTTCCTGAAATCCCTCTGTAACTTGTCTCACATCTTGCACGCTCAATTCTCTAAACAAGGACCCAAGTCACATTCGTCGATAAGAAAACATCTTCCAGGATGGGAAGAAGCGGAGGCTTTACGTCCTTGGCTTCATGACTATCCTTTGAAATAGTGAGTGTTGGAGCAGGATGCTCCCTTGTTACAAGTGATGTGACTGGTGTCCACTCAATAAGTTTTGCAAGTCCTTCATTAGTGGGATTGTAGTTCCCACATACTACGCCAAACTGATACATGGTTGAGAATTCCGAGTTAATTGTGTTAACATTTGAACCAAATGATAGAAATATTAATTTTTTAAAATAGTAGGCACATTTTTCACCCTTTTTTTTGTGTGACACAAAATTGCTAGACAAATAAATATTAAAGTTCAAGCATTAGATATGTAAATAACTAAGAGTTGTATTTTCTAATGAGAGTTCCAAACTCTTACAGCTGTTATGAGCTAATACAATTATAAGCTATTGCTAAATGAAAAGGCCACCAAATACTAACTTTCTTAAATTCTGCATTAAAACTATATATAAAATTAATATCTTCAGTCATATTTCTGGCCTTATATTTGCACTTTTTCAAAGATGCCAACTTTGTGTATCAAAAGATGTTAGTCTTGTAAAAAAAGGTGGCTAAAACCAAAATAATTGACTAAATGATGTTCTTCGCATGGCTAATAACAGATGCTTTTGGATTGTAATGAAAAATAAAGGAAGATTTACATGCATTCCACTCAATTTCTATGTATTTACATATCTAACACTTAAAACTTCCGATTTGACATACATACCACATACCTATGAATGAATTTTGCTTTCTTTAAAAGTTATAATGGTGGTTTTTGATATGAAAAATTTGCATGCTATAAATGTAAGAAATAAGATTTTGGTGTCACATATGTGAATAAATAGAAATTGGGTGGTATGTGTGTAAATGCCCCATAACTAACATAAATGTTGAAAATTTTCCTAAATCATTCATCATGGCATACCTCTCCACAAAGAACTAAGATAATTTATATGAACAAAAGGAAAACTTACATACAAAATACCCAATTCTGACGAATTTACAAATCAAGCATCTAAACCTTGATATTTACATTTATAATAGTTTGTTGTCATAAATTTATGTATGAAAATGTGCATTTCACTTTAGAAAAATTAATATCAGAAATATTTTTTTATGTAATTAATATTAAAGAATAGTGTGGTATGCATGTAAATGCCCNGATGAGGACACGTAAGCTATTTTCATTCCTGATTGCTTGGTTTCAGTTGTGAGAAAGAATGAGTCCCCGTCCTCTGCTATCGCTTATTGTATTTCCTTTCCTAATTCCATGGCTTCAGTTGTAAATAACAGTAAGTCCCCGCGCCACCAGGAATGGGTTGTTATAGACAGTTAATCTATTTCTCTTATATAATTCTCATTTCTTAGAATAAATTTTTGGGGCATTTAAGTAGATGCCACGTAATTTATATGAAATCATATATTTAATACCAAACTTTCATATTTACATATCTACCACTCAATTATTTTTATTTTATGATCATATAAAAAATATTAGTATTTTTAATATTTTAAAAGAGATAAAGTGTTAGTTGTTGTAGAATTGTAGAATTTTCAAANTATAGTCACATTAGATAGTAGAACATAACGATCCAATTTACGCACCTTCATCTTTAGCCCCTGCACTCAATTACAAATATATATAAATATAGATTTAGTCTGCAAAAATATCATATTTTTTATTTCAACATCTTTGTTTTTCACATTAGATTGTAGACCATAACTTTGTTTTTCTATTTCATTCAGCATCTTGTACCCATTTGTCCGGCGCGCAAAATATTCCTATATTTAAAACAAATTAAAACATAAACTCACATTTACAATTGACAATTTAAACTTAAAAATTATTTAGGCACCTGATATGCTACTGAATCTTGAGAGATAACGGATCCACGAATTATGTTATAATTGAGATATGTTAGAGCACACACCACATCAAACATGAGCTTAGGCCTACCGCTACTCCTCATTTTCACCACTATGTAGTTTACATCTTTCCAACTTTCAATCGACACATGCGGCAAACACACATCTTTGCTATCTTTACTAACATCGATAAATGTATATATATCCATCAACTGATGTAGTCGTCGTTCAGTATGAATCCGATATGCTGTGGAGTCATTCAGTCTCACCGTCCATAGTTTATTTGGAGAGTGTTGCATCCTCAAAACACTGGTCAAGTGCTCCACTAGGTAATTACATTTATATGGATCCATGATAGGTTGACGCGTGTTTTGTTCCTTTAAATATAGGATGCAAGCAGCATGTCCATTGTAAGACCATAATTCTCCTGACTCCATAAAATATGATAGCTCAAATATCATGTTCGCAATCTGAGAGAAAATACCTAGTCGATCAAAGAAAATTATTTCAAGAGCGGTGCAGTTGGAGGCAAAATGGTCAACGACAACTATGTTTCCATCAATAATTTTGACTTGTGTTGGATTGGAGGATCCACTTTGGTTTTGGGCAGCAATAATAAGAGATTGTTGTATATGTCCTATAAAATTGGAGTCTCTTATTTTATGCCCTTGAGGATGTGTGACATAGAATATGTTTGTGAACCAACCACCATCAGACGAAATATATGACTTGGAGATACTGAAATCCAAGTCACTCAAAACTTGAATAATATTTAGCAAAATATCAAACTTATTTATATCATCCACCTACATTCATTATGATAAAAAAATTTATATTATTTCATCAAAAATTAATATGAACTGTGTGAAAAACATATTAGAAATGAATGTAATATATATCACAATAGATAAAAAAATACCATAACGAGAGTGTAATCAGCACATATTTCATAATCAATATATATCCTGCAACAAATAATTATTTCAATAAAAGAAAGAATGAACTATTTAATATTTTAGAGAGTATTCATTCACTTGCACTTTTAAGTATTTTCATTTTTTTCACAAAGTAGATGATTATGAATGACAAGCACAGCAAGCATATTCATAGTTATCTCTGGAACAAAATTAAAGAAAAAAAAAGATAATAAAAATAATTAAATTGTAATTACCCAAGGGGAGGGATATTTTCAGGGAGGGGGACAAATTGAGACTCGAAATATGGGTAATCTTGAGTCATTAGTGTCTCTGAAAATCAAAATTTAAACAAAAATTTCAAAATTAAAAAAAGAATTATGAAATATTTTAAATAATGTGAAGCATTGATTTTAAATGAAAGAACAAAGATCACTCTGTTGTATCTAACAGCAGTGGAGAAAGAAGACGGGGATGAAGTCCGGCGGGAACAACAGTGGAGAAAGAAGACGGTGAATGAGAAAGAAGACGGAGAAGGAGAAGTCTAGCGGGAACAACAGTGGAGAAAGAAGACGGTGAAGGAGAAGTCCAACGGGAGCGAGAAGTCTGACGGGAACGAGAAGTCGAGAAAGAAGACGGAGAAGAAGAAGTCCGGCGGGAACAACAGTGGATAAAAAAGACGGAGAAGGAGAAGTCCGGCTGAACGAGGAGTCCGGCGGGAACTGCAGCGGAGAAAGAAGTACGAGAAGAAGAAATTTGGTGGGAACGAGAAAGAAGACTGACGGCGGGAAGTGAGAGAAGGAATTATGAGGACGATGGATCAATGTAGGAGGATTAATTCTGAATATGATATTTGTATTTTGAGGCTATTTATTAATGATTTTAGCCAGAATTGTATGGACGATAATTAGGGTAATGAGGACACGTAGGCTATTTCTATTCCTTATTGCTTGGTTTCAGTTGTGAGAAAGAACGAGTCCCCGTCCTCTGCTATCGCTTCTTTTATTTCATTTCCTATTTCCATGGCTACAGTTGTGAATAATAGTAAGTCCCCGCGCCACCAGGAATGGGTTGTTATAGACAGTTAATCTATTTCTCTTATATAATTCTCATTTCTTAGAATAAATTTTTGGGGCATTTAAGTACATGCCTCGTAATTTATATGTAATCAAATTATTTAATGCCTAAACTTTCATATTTACATATCTGCCACTCAATTATTTTTATGATCATATCAAAAATATTAGTATTACTAATATTTTAAAAGAGTTAAAGTGTTAGTTGTTGTAGAATTGTAGAATTTTCAAAATTAATGACTAGAAATAAATAAATATTTTTTTGTTGATTTTATTTATAATTTTTTAATTAAAATTATTTTTGAAAAAGTAAGAAAAATGTCTCGTAATATTGTAGGAGTCTATAAGTGTGCATAATACAATAAGACAAAAAACCCCACAAACAATATATATACAAACATATAACATTTCATTCATTTCATAGTCACAATATACGTAGTAGTGATTTTAGGTTGACGGTATGTATTTTTCTCTGAAAAGATGAGAATATATCTTATATTTTTATCAATTGTATATGTAAGATTAGCACAAGGACNGGAATAGAAATAAATAAATATTTTTTGTTGATTTTATTTATAATTTTTTAATTAAAATTATTTTTGAAAAAGTAAGAAAAATATCTCATAATATTGTAGGAGTCTATAAGTGTTGATAATACATTAAGACAAAAAAACCGACAAACAATATATATACAAACCTATAACATTTTATTCATTTCATGGTCACAATATACGTTGTAGTGATTTTAGGTTGACTAAATATATTTTTCTCTGAAAAGATGATAATATATTTTATATTTTTATCAATTGTATATGTAAAATTAGCACGAGGACATACAATTATAAATATTAATTTCGTGTGACTTTCATTATAGTGGTTTCTGTTGAAATTGGTGCCTCATACCTCAAGGCTAGAACTCAAATAATATAATGCTTATATGTTAACCAATATTTTCTAACTCTACTCTTTTNAAGGACATACAATTTTAAATATTAGTTTTGTGTGACTTTCATTATAGTGGTCTCTGTTGAAATTGGAGCCGCATACCTCAAGGCTAGAACTCAAATAATATAATGCTTATATGTTAACCAATATTTTCTAACTCTACTCTTTTTAATAAAAATAGATTTATCGTAGTATAATAAATTTTCATACACCATTAAGAAATATATATATATATATATATATCAATCATCTAAAATTTATTATCTGTTCAATATTTTATTACTATTACATTAGAAGTGAAATCCAATACATTGTATGATGCTAAGTTCCGGCCATAGGCTTCGTTAATTAAGAGAAAATATTCATTTTTGTAAATTAATGGAAATGAAACATAATCTAAAAAATTTACATTTTAGTTACCAATTAATTTAAATTCATTCATTTTAAGCTTTTTAACCACCATTTNCATCATTTTGATTTATATATTCATTGAATAAATTTATTTTAGTTTTGAAACCTATAAAATAAAGATAATCATATTGTGTTTTGAATTGAACTAAAATTTTGGTGAACCAATGTCTTAAATTGTTATTAAATTTTAAATAAGATTAATTTAAATTGTCAGGTATTAAAAAATTCTTAATTAAAATAGTCTGAGGTTCGGTATTGCTGCTTCATCAACATCATCCTAAGAAAAGGCCCAAGCTCTAACATCCTCTCATACCTAGAGGGCCTCTGGTCCTTCTTGTAAACATGAACAAACATGTTTCATGAGCGTGTCTACCCTCGCGTCTCGAAGTTCTTCTGGATCTAATGATCATGCTCAGCATCTCACACAAGTCCTGCAAAATAAATTTCAAGTAATGTTAGTTATTATAAAATATATCTTAAGATTATAATATAGTCCAAAATTATTTAATTTTATTTCAAACTCCGTGAACCATGTATCTTAAACCACGATTGGCTTCGTCTTTCATGATAAATATGGAGCGCTCATTGATTCTATGGATGGGCTGCCATGATGTATGAAACCTTCAAAAAAATAATATTAGCTATATAATTTAATAAAAAGCTAATTTCAAATATATTAATTTAAATAACTTTGAATTTCCATCTGGCTCGATTTATAACCATTATGAGTTATCCACATCAAAGTGCTCGATAAGAGTAGAGGGGCCTACCTCAAAGGAGGGTAGGGGTGGCAGTGTGGCGGGAGCTGTAACGGCATTAAAAGACTTTGTAACTAGTTGTGGAGCAACAGGCCTGACAGGCACCGCTATGGCAGTCATATTAGTAACTATCATACTAGTGACTGTCACTGTCATACTGGTATGTATGGTGGGGCGCAATATTGTTTGCTTCATCCCCTAGAAGAAGTTGGACAAACTAGTCTCCGAGGACTCTAGCAGTCGTTTTCACCCAAAGTCATATGTAACAAGCAAAAATAAATTGATTAGAATAATTATGTGAAACAAATAATAAAATTAAAGAAAAAGATAATTGATGTTAAAGCAGGAAATAATATAAATGTAAACAAAAAATAATAGACGTAAAAACAGAAATAACAAAAATGAATGCAACATAAGTAATAGTAGGATATAACTAAAATAAAAATAGGAAACAACTAAAGTAAAAGTAGAAAATAAGTAAAGTAAATGTAGAAAACATTAGAATAGATTTTTTATGTGCACTAAAATTCTATTAAGTACAGGTTATAAGCGTAAGTGTACGGTCGTCAAAGTAGCATATGAAACCGAATCTTTGTATCGATCCCGCGAGAAACAAGTAAAATTCTGAAATAAAAAAAAGTTTCAGTTTACAAGTTGTAAGTCTAACCTGGTATGTTCGAGCTTAGATAAATTTTTGAAATCCTCTAAACCGATTTTTTGAAAAATCTAAATCCTAAGAGATTAATGTGAGAGATTCTATCAAATGAAGGTTTCTCTCCTATTTTGGATTCTAGAAACCTAAGGTTATTCATGTCACAAAGTTAACGGTGATAACCATAAACATATCTTTTCCTTAGCCTGTGGTCCAAGAGGTTCAAAAATTTTAATCAAAATTATGCAAATTTTCCAAGGATCCAATATTTTCCTTGATGAACGCACTATCCTAGAAGCAATATTTTTGTTCCCCTAAGTTGATGTGTGTTAACCTAGTTGTTCCACTGTATTTTCTTTTGAAACCCAAAGTTCGTAACAAATTTTAACAAAACAACTAGTCGAGTGAAAATTAAATAGGACTCCTAATCACAAAAACAGAGGAGAAAATATGAGTTAGTTACTGCATATGCTTTGAAATAGCAAGTTCCACATTATATTAATCAAAGCAAAATAAAGTACAAGATTTATCATGAAAAAACCAAAAAAATTACACACTTAAAGTGCAACTCTAGATCTCCATTCCTCCTCCAAATAAGAACAATGAAGAACACAAAGCATTACAAATATGTTTTCCTGAAATCCCTCTGTAACTTGTCTCACATCTTACACACTCAATCCTCTAAAAAAGGACCCAAGTCACATTCGCGGACAAGAAAACAGCTTCCAGGCTGGGAAGAGGCGGAGGCTTTAAGTCCTTGGCTTCATGACTATCCTTTGGAATAGTGAGGGTTGGAGCAGAATGCTCCCTTGTTGCAAGTGATGTGACTGGTGTCCATTCAATAAGTTTTGCAAGTCCTTCAATGGTGGCATTGTTTTTCCCACATACTACGCCAAACTGATACATGGTAGAGAATTCACGACGACATAATAATGAATTATTATATCAGTATTGTGAGAACCCAACACGCACTAAGATAATAAAAGTGACTAATATATACACCAAAAGTTTGTACTTGGAAAACTCAGAAAGAGAAAAAGTCATAGGGATTGGTCGAGTCAGAACAATCTACTATGAATTTATGAGTACATGTACATGTTCTTATCTCAAATGTGGGAACAGGCCACATAGTTCCTTGAGGTATAATATTTGTTGCACAACACTCGAGCGTAAATGCAGTTGGGAGTGATTACTAGAATTTCAGTACAACATCTTCACGGTACATTGTTGCATAGTGTTCAAGACAACTTGTTGATCTATCCGGTGATTTGTTACTCCACAACGTGTGTTGAGATTCCATAGTGCATGTTGTGATTCCGCAAGAGGTTTCCTTACAATGAGCAGAGGGCGACTAATGGAAACTGGGAAGTGGTGGTCGACGGTAATCGGTGATTGTAGGAACGGTGGTGCTCGTTGGACTTTCGGTATATAACACTATACCTCGGTTCCTTGTTCTCTAAGCTCGAGTCTTTTTCTCTTTCAAGGTCTAGGTCTCTCTTCATGAAGGATGCATAACTCAATTTATATGAGTCAGGGAGAGGCCTCTCTGCAAATCAAAATGAAATTCAGACCACTCCATCGAACAACACAAAGATATTCACTCGATCAGATAATGTTTTGTGGACATTTGAGCGCTTTAATGATTTCTTAATTGAGTGATCTTGTGCTTGTTGGACTTATCTTGTTGAGACGTTTGATTTGACTATAAGCTTGTAAAATATGGGATCTATTTGACCAACTAATTGGGTGCTAGAAGCTTTAAAAAATGACTTAATTGCTCGATCTAGGCTTGATTTTATTTGGATTGGATCAATTTTTGTGTTATTATGTTCGTTTCATCGAGATGGTCAACTTGACTAAAAATTTACTGAAATAAAAGTTGTGGGTGATTTTTAATTTAAGTTCGAACATTTCTAACTCAAAAAAAGCTTAGAGATCCGAGTTAATTGTGTCAACATTCGAGCCAAATAATACAAATAATAATTTTTTTAAAATAGAAGGCACATTTTTCACCTTTTTTTTTGTGACACAAAATTGCTATACAAATAAATATGAAAGTTTAAGCATTAGACATGTAAATAACTAAGAGTTGTTATTTTTAATGGGAGTTCCAAACTTTTACAGCTGCTATGAGCTAATACAATTATAAGCTATTGCTAAATGAAAAGGCCACCAAATACTAACTTTCTTAAATCCTTCANCAATATGAAATATGTGAAAAATGTATTAGAAATGAATCTAATATATATTACAATAGATAAAAAGAATACCATAACGAGAGTATGATCAGCGCATGTTTCATTATCAATACATATCCTGCAACAAATAATTATTTTAATAAAAGCAATAATGAACTATTTAATATTTTAGAGAGTATTCATTCACTTGCACTTTTAAGTATTTTCAATTTTTTGACAAAGTAGATGCTTATGAATGACAAGCACAGCAAGCACATTCATAGTCATCTCTGGAACAAAATTAAAGAAAAAAAAAAGATAATAAAAATAATTAAATTGTAACTACTCAAGGGGAGGGATATTTTCAGGAAGGGGGACAAATTGAGACTCGAAATATGGGTAATCTTGAGCCATTAGTGTCCCTGAAAATCAAAATTTAAACNACGCATGTTTCATTATCAATACATATCCTGCAACAAATAATTATTTCAATAAAAGCAATAAGGAACTATTTAATATTTTAGAGAGTATTCATTTACTTGCACTTTTAAGTATTTTCATTTTTTTCACAAAGTAGATGATTATGAATGACAAGCAACAGCAAGCACATTCATAGTCATCTCTGGAACAAAATTAAAGAAAAAAAAGATAATAAAAATAATTAAATTGTAACTACCCAAGGGGAGGGATATTTTCAAGGAGGGGTACAAATTGAGACTCGAAATATGGGTAATCTTGAGCCATTAATGTCCCTGAAAATCAAAATTTAAACAAAATTTTCAAAATTTAAATAAAAATTTTATGAAATATTTTAAATAANTTTTAAACAAAATTTTCAAAATTTAAATAAAATTTTGAAAATTTAAATAAAAATTTTATGAAATATTTTAAATAATGTGAAACATTGATTTCAAATGAAAGAACAAAGATCACTGTATTGTATCTAACAGCAGTGGAGAAAGAAGATGGAGAAAGAGAAGTCCGGCGGAACAGCAGTGGAGAAAGAAGACGGAGAAGGAGAAGTCCAATGAGAACAAGAAGTCCGACGAGAACGAGAAGTCGAGAAAGAAGACGGAGAAGAAGAAGTTCGGCGGGAACAGCAGCGGAGNGAGAGAAGTCCGGCGGAACAGCAGTGGAGAAAGAAGACGGAGAAGGAGAAGTCCAATGAGAATGAGAAGTTCGACGGGAACGAGAAGTCGAGAAAGAAGACGGAGAAGAAGAAGTTCGGCAGGAACAGCAGCGGAGAAATAAGACAGAGAAGAAGAAGTCCAACGGAATGAGGAGCCCGACGGAATGAGGAGTCCGACGGGAACTGCAGTGGAGAAAGCAGTCGGAGAAGGAGAAATTTGGTGGGAAGAGCAGTGGAGAAAGAAAACTGAGGGCGGCAAGTGAGAGAAGGACTTATGAGCAGGATGGATGAATGGAGGAGGATTAATTCTGAATATGATATTTGTATTTTGAGGCTATTTATTAATGATTTTAGCCAGAATTGATTGGACGATAATTAGGGAAATGAGGACACGTAAGCTATTTCCATTCCTGATTGCTTGGTTTCAGTTGTGAGAAAGAACGAGTCCCCGTCCTCTGCTATCGCTTCTTGTATTTCCTTTCCTAATTCCATGGCTACAGTTGTTAGGGCGAATAGTTTGGACAATAATTAGGGGGGTAATGAGGACACGTAAGCTATTTTATTTCCTAATTGCATGGCTTCAGCTGTGAAAATAGAATCAGTCGCCGTCCTAATTGCATGGCTTCAGTTGTGAATCTGAACCACTCCCCGCGCCATCAGGATTGGGTTGTTAAAATTGAAACAAAATATATTAATTGCTTCTTTAGAATGATTTAGAAATTGAGATTTTACACTTCTGTCCAAACAACCTTCAGCTTTTTTACATCAATATCAAATATACCGTAGACCCTTCATCTATTTCTCTTATATATTTCTCATTTCTGCGAATTAAATTTTGGGGCTTTTAAGTAGATGCCACGTAATTTATATTTAATCATCCATTTAATACCTAAACTTTCATATTTACATATCTACCACTCAATTATTTTTATGATCATATCAAAATTATTTGTATTTTTAATATTTTAGAAGTGAAACAATCCATTCGAATTGTAGAATCTTCAAAATTAATGACAAGAAATAAATAAATAATTTTTTTTATTGATTTTATTTATAACATCAGAATGAGCAATTGAAAATCATTAAGTCAACTGAAAGACACTTAATTGGTCAGCTTTTGAGACCATAATACAATAATACAAAAAACCCGTCAAAAAATATATATATATACAAACCTGTAATAATTTCATAGCCACAATATACGTAGTAGTGATTTTAGGTTGACGGTATATATTTTTCTATGAGAAGATGAGAATATATCATATATTTTTTATCAATTGTATATGTAAGATTAGCACGAGGACATACAATTATAAATATTAATTTCGTGTGACTTTCATTATAGTGGTCTCCGTTGAAATTGTTGCCTCATACCTCAAGGCTTGAATCAAATAATACACTGCTTACATGTTAACAAAGATTTTCTAACTCTACTCTTTTTACTCAAAAAGAGAACGATCAAAGTATAATAAAACTTCATGCAACATTAAGAAGTTTATATATATATATATATATATATATATATATATNCAGCAGCGGAGAAAGAAGACAGAGACGAAGAAGTCCAACGGAATGAGGAGTCCGACGGAATGAGGAGTCCGACGGGAACTGCAGCGGAGAAAGCAGTCGGAGAAGGAGAAATTTGGTGGGAAGAGCAGTGGAGAAAGAAGACTGAGGGCTGCAAGTGAGAGAAGGACTTATGAGCAGGATGGATCAATGGAGGTACGCTTAAAAATCTCTCTCACCATGAATGTTGGTAGTAAATTATTTGTATTTGATTGCTGTTGTGAAAACTTTCCATTTCTTCATTGTTTTCACATAACAAAATAAACACTAATAAATTAGATTGTTGAAATAAAAAAAGAAAGAAATTACATTAAATTTATATGCATATCAATTAATCTGTAATATGCTACTATTAAAAAAATAATTAAATATTTTCTAACTAATTAAATTTTATTTAAATAAATTAACATATAAATATTAAATATATAACAAGTTACTTGTTGAATAACAAACAAACTTATTTATGAACATCAATAAATAACTTAGACAATATTCAAATTCGTTTCATTTATCCTTCGAGTTAAAAAAAAAATGTTTTAACTTATCTTATTACAAATTTAAATAAATATTATCGAATATTAATCGATCCGAGTTAGAATTAATGGGCTTTTTATTGTTATATTCAAGTGTATACTTCTTTTTATTGGCTATCTATGCTACATCTTCCTCTTTGATAGTAGCTTTAATGGGCTGAAACCAGTAATTGAAATTCATTTGGAATATGAAGATCATACCTCACCTCCTTTGTACCTCTATGCAGCACATAATTGTGTGACGTTTAGCAACATTAGCTACGGCAGCCTTATTTTTAGTGGGGCCACATGTACTTTTTTTTTTATAACCTATGTGAGAAATTAATAACATATTCAATGAAAATATATTAAAAAAGTATTAATATATTATAAAAAAAATACTGAAAATTAAATGGGGCAGGCGCTCTCATGAAAAAAAGAATATGTCCAGACGACCGAACCTCCAGACGGCCAACCACCCCGACCATGACACCCGCAGCTAATGTGCATGGCTATTTGGCCGTCGGCGGTTGGTTGTCCAGACATGCGGTATCCGGACTNTTTTAGTGGGGGCACATGTACTTTTTTTTTATAACCTATATGAGAAATTAATAACATATTCAATGAAAATATATTAAATAATTATTAATATATTATAAAAAAATACTGAGAATTAAATGGGGCAGGTGCCCTCTCAAGGAAAACAGATTATGTCCAGACGACCAAACCTCCAGACGGCCAACCGCCGCCGACCATGACACTCGCAACTAATGTGTATGGCGATTTGGCCTTCGGCGGTTGGTTGTCTAGACGTGCGGTGTCCGGACGGAATATTTTTTACCCATTTTGGCCTGGAGAACTTGTTTAATACACAGGAGGTGACTATGAGCTGAGAGAATTATGGAAGGGAGGGAGGAATAAACAAAATATAAAAGTAAAACTCTCACAACTTGAGATGCAAATGTCTAATTTGTGTTTCAATCACTTATCCGCGACATGATAGTTGAGTGTGAGGTTGTGTTAGAATTGGAAGATTTTTTAATTTAATTTATTTAGTATGTAATTTTAAAAAAAAAATTGTACGCATAATTAGGGGTGTAAACGAACCAAACACGAACGAACAAAGCTTGCGTTCGTGTTCGGTTCGTCTGAAATTTAGTTTGTTTGAAATAAGATCGTGTTCGAAATTGTTCGTGAGGTAACTGTTTGTGTTCGTTTCTAAACAAACGAGTAGAACACAAGCTGTTCGCGAACGACGAACCAATTTGATATCCCTAATATTAATATATATAAATAATATATTATATTAATTTTATAACTTATATTATATAAATATATAATANGGTGTTAGAATTGGAAGAATTTTTAATTTAATTTATTTAGTATGTAATTTTAAAAAAAAATTGTACACATAATTAGGGCTGTAAACGAACCAAACAAGAACGAACAAAGCTTGCATACGTGTTTGGTTCGTCTGAAATTTAGTTTGTTTGAAATAAGATCGTGTTTGAAATTGTTCGTGAGATAACTGTTTGTGTTCATTTCTAAATGAATGAGCCGAACACAAGCTGTTCGCAAATAACGAGCTGGTTTGATATCCCTAATCTTAATATATATAAATAATATATTATATTAATTTTATAACTTATATTATATAAATATATAATATCTATATTACGATATTACTAACATAGTATATTATTATTTTTAATTTATTATATATTATAATTTAAAATTTAATTTTTTAAACTATCATAATTTTTTTATATATAGTTATTCTAAATTATTTTATATTCCGAACAATAACGATTCAAACACGAACAAACGCATCACTATTCGTATTTAGTTTGATTAACTAACCGAAAGAAAAATTTTGTTCACTTTCGTCTCATTTACTTATCGAACGAATCGAACACGAACTGATTGACGAACCAAACATAAACTGTTCGCGAACAACGAGTTTTTTTGACAGCCCTACACATGATCAAAGTAGTGAAATTGAGAGTACTTACTCATTAACAAGCAAATTTCCAAATATTTGTATTTATGCTTTATAAAATTATTTGTAAATAATAATTATTTTAGTCATTAACTGATGATTGTTATATCAAATTATTCATAAACATCATAGAGATAATACATGACCATTTACTCCCTATTTGTATTTAAGTTTAATTGAGCATATTTTTAAGAGTTTGAATATTTGATCATTTAAGACCAACGGTAGGACATGTTATATGCATGAAATGCACATTGATTGAATAATGTTATTTTTAGGATATAATGATAACAAAAAAAAAGATAAATGAATCTCTATATTCAGCCTTAGTTGAAGACCGAGCAATGATAAGTTGCTTTTTAACAAGCCAAGTAGTACATTTTCGATCAGTAGGATCATCAACCAAACCTGCTTCAACAAAGGCCATAAGTTATAGATTTTCCTTAAGTATTGGTAAGCCAAATGTCTTGTATATATCGGATGAGACGTTTTATCTATTGAAATTTGTATTGAGTCCGTTGATGCATTGTTTGACTATAATTTTAAAAAAAAGTTCAAGTTTTCTTTTTTTCCTACACAATTTAAAAGCTTTGAAAATTTTTATAATAAGAAACATTTTCTCACANAATTTTTTTTCGATTGGGATGTAACGTCAAAATTTGCATTGTCAATTTAAGAATAACTAAACACAATAAATTTNGATTGGGATGTAACGTCAAAATTTGCATTGTCAATTTAAGAATAACTAAACACAATAAATTTACTTGATTTAAATTATTTCTGTAGAATCATAAGAACAACTACAAAAAATTTATTAGATTAATAAACTATGTAAATAAAAGTTTATCTCACAAATGAGAAATTGCTAATGAGACGCTTGATATGAAACCACAAACTACTTCCTAAAGAGCGAATAAAAGAAAATACATTCTTCTTAGGAGCCGACGGGCTTGTGATGCACTCATTATTCTTTTTTTCAAAATAGACACCTCGACCAATCTCATGACACACTGCATCGAGCTTTTGCTGATCAATTTCGTTGGCATTAGTGGAAGAGGAGTCATCACTGATATGAAAATAACCAACTGCCAAGCCATCCTCAGTGGTGAANATCGAGCTTTTGCTGATCAATTTTGTTGGCATTAGTGGAAGAGGAGTCATCACTGATATGAAAATAACCAACTGCCAAGCCATCCTCAGTGGTGAATTTCATCTTCTTGAGTGACAAACTATTCTCCCTTAATGTCATAGTCACATTAGATAGTAGACCATGACGGTCCAATTTACGCACCTTCATCTTTAGCCCCTGCACTCAATTACAAATATATATAAATATAGATTTAGCCTGCAAAAACATCATATTTTTATTGATCTAAAAAATACCAAACTCATACATACTCGAGATATTCTCCGTTCAATAGCACTTGTCAAACTTTGAGTTAAACTTTGTTTTTCCATTTCATTCAGCATTTTGTACCCATTTGTCCGGCGCGCAAAATATTCCTATATTTAAAACAAATTAAAACATAAACTCACATTTACAATTGACAATTTAAGCTTAAAAATTATTTAAGTACCTGATATGCTACCGAATCTTGGGAGATAATGGATCCACGAAATATGTTATAATCAAGGTCTATTAGAGCACACACCATATCAAACATGAGCTTAGGCCTATCACTACTCCTCATTTTCACAACTATGTAGTTTACATCTTTCCAACTTTCAATCGACACATGCGGCAAGCATACCTCTTTGCTATTTTCACTAACATCGATACTTGTGTACATATCCATCAACTGATGTAGTCGTCGTTCAGTATGAATCCGACATGATGTGGGGTCATTTAGTCTCACCGTCCATAGCTCATTCGGGGAGTGTTGCATTCTCAAAACACTGGCCAAG
>JXCR01147256.1:0-23417 GCA_002079205.1 Phalaenopsis hybrid cultivar
ACTCATGGACTGAACAATTTTCTTTAGCAGCCAATTGTTGAAAAATTGTACTAACTTGAGAATCAGGATGAATTTCCTTTCTTTCTTTACTCTGTTCTTGTGAGATCGGCAGAGTAGCAGCAGTCTTTTGGACATTTTCATGTCCCTCAGTATTCATAAGAGGATAAAATTTACCTCTTCTCAGCATNTGTATTTTTTGATGAGTTACCCCCTCCTCCTCCTCCTCGGGCCACCAGTACCATTTCAGTTGAGTACCTGTAAAAAATGAATTTTTACTGCGAGCTAGCGAACCAACTGCTATAACTACAGTTCGAGCTCGAGCTCACAACTTGACAGACGAGCCGAACTCGAGCTTGACATAAAAAAGTGTAAAGGAGTCTAAGATAATGTCGATATAACATAAAAAAGTGTCAAGCCCATGCACTCATAATGTGGCATCATAAGTGTTTTCTTTGTTTAGTGATGTCATGGTATATATGATAGGGCACATGCCACGCCTATTTGCTAATATTAAATTTTTAACAACAGTAAAGTTTAACTTTTAATATAGTTTAATCATTCAATATTTGATAAGATCCAAATACTCCAACACCTATATGCTAATATTAAATTTTATTGGATAACTCTAATTAGGGGTGTAAATGAGCTGAGCTAGCTCAAGCTCGTCCCGTTAATGAGCTCATGAGCCAAGCATATTAAGCCACGCGCTAGTGCTCAAGCTCAAAGCAGAAACCCGTCTCGACTTGGCTCGTTGGCTTGCGAGTCCACAATATTAGCTTCCCGTTAGTCATTTCAATGTATTTTTTGATGAGTTACCCCCTCCTCCTCCTCCTCGGGCCACCAGTACCATTTCAGTTGAGTACCTGTAAAAAATGAATTTTTACTGCGAGCTAGCGAACCAACTGCTATAACTACAGTTCGAGCTCGAGCTCACAACTTGACAGACGAGCCGAACTCGAGCTTGACATAAAAAAGTGTAAAGGAGTCTAAGATAATGTCGATATAACATAAAAAAGTGTCAAGCCCATGCACTCATAATGTGGCATCATAAGTGTTTTCTTTGTTTAGTGATGTCATGGTATATATGATAGGGCACATGCCACGACTAGAGAAGATCTCAATATAGGTGGTGAATGATGATGATTCGTTGATTATGGACCCTTAAAAAGTATCTAAAATCTGTGGCATAGTTGTTTTTATTATTTTTTTTTTTGTGAGAATCAGTTTTGGGAAGAGTTACTCAATTGAATTGATCTGATGAGTTTGTTTTGGAAATTGTCTCTGGGAGCCAAGCCATGATATCTATTTGCCACACTGCGTTTGAAAGAATTAGTATTTAAAGAAGTGTTCCTGAGGAGATAGGATGCATACTATTTTCAAGTGAATTATAGATTAATTTAGGAGGTGATAATAACATAGCCTAATTTGACAAATTGCTTTTTATTTTGAGCCCCAATTAAATAATCTTCTTTATCCCATCTTTTTATTATGTATTTTGAAATATTTAATAACCAAAAAATAAATAAAAACGAAATTCAAAATAATCCATAACTTTTACTATAAAATCTCAATCGGAATTCAGTTTTAAGTTAATTGCAAACAACAGTAAAGTTTAACTTTTAATATAGTTTAATCATTCAATATTTGATAAGATCCAAATACTCCAACACCTATATGCTAATATTAAATTTTATTGGATAACTCTAATTAGGGGTGTAAATGAGCTGAGCTAGCTCAAGCTCGTCCCGTTAATGAGCTCATGAGCCAAGCATATTAAGCCACGCGCTAGTGCTCAAGCTCAAAGCAGAAACCCGTCTCGACTTGGCTCGTTGGCTTGCGAGTCCACAATATTAGCTTCCCGTTAGTCATTTCAATGTATTTTCTGATGAGTTGCCCCCTCCTCCTCCTCGGGCCACCAATACTATTTCAGTTGAGCACCTGTAAAAAATGAATTTTTACTGCGAGCCTGCGAACCAACTGCTATAACTACAGTTCGAGCTCGAGCTCACAACTTGACAGACGAGCCGAACTCGAGCTTGACATGTCTTGAGTCGACTCGTTTACAGCCCTAACTCCAACCGATTGCATTTTAAATACCATATTCCAATGATAACTTCATTAAACAATCATATCAAGTTTTGCCAAATTTGATCGGATCAAATAGTTATTTACAACAAATAATTACCAACCCCAATTAAGACAATGAGATAAATTAATAAGCAATGGCCATAAAAGAGGAAAACAAAAAGGAAAGGGCCAAAAAATAATATGGTTAAAATATGCTGTAAAAAATATCAAAGAAAAATACATAAAATAGAAGCCAAATACTATGGACAAAGATAATTACGATGATGATGGTGAAGGGTTCAGGAAGTCAGAAAAACAAAAAGGCATTCAAAATATCAGAAGTTTACTCTGGAAATCATGCGAGTTTGCTTCTTCTTCGGTCCATAAAAAAAATCTCCAGCAGCAGCGTCATATCCCATGCACGGGCAATTAAACAAGTGATGACTAAGACGACAAATTAAAGCAGATAGAAAATAATTGCATGCTGCTAAGATTGCCAATAAACAGATTCTGACTTTTTCATGTGGTGGTGGCAACATTATTTGCTCAACTAATGTTCTGAAAATGACAACATCTTTTTTTTTTTTATAAAAGCAGATGCTGTTTTATGTAGCATATATGAAGATTTTGAAAATAAATTTGCTGAGAATATGATGAGTATTTCATTATTTGAGATATTTATGAGTAAAACTTAAAATTTAGTAATTCATCATATTCAGTTTTAGATAATCATATTTTAGGAAATTTATATATATATAGCACGATGTTGGAACAAGAAATGTTCGGGTAACATACCCAGGGAATGAAGTGTTTTATCAAGAAGTGATTAAGAGAGAGACAGGGAGAGAGAGAGAGAGAGAGAGAGTAATAGGAGACGAATAAAATGTGTGTCTGGTTCATAATTTGGACACCTATTTATAGGCTTTTTGGTAATTACAAAGTTATTTGTATATAATAAAGTCGAGGCCGATTTGATCGGTGAGGGTCGCTGATTGTCTACCAAGCATTAATTTAGCCGATATATGGTTCGAAGTAGTGTGCCTTATCGATCGTCCTAATGACTGGTTACTGCCCCACGAGACTTCCTCCTGACATTTTTTGTGGTTTGTTCGGGTGGACTGTCCTCTTTGCCACTATTTATTTGGAAACGATCGTCAATGCTACACTCAATCGTCCGCATATCCTTACTGAGGTGCTTATCTGCTTTGGTAGGGGAGACAATGACAGATGGATCACCGAGGAGATAGTGACAGATGGATCACCGAGGTCCTTGAGAGGGCCGACCAGGTGGAGAAGGAAGTCGAGGGACTGTGCGAGGAGCTCGTAGCTTTTCGGAGGGAGATGCTTGCTAACCGAGGGGAGGTTACACGTTTATATTCGGATTTATCGGACAGTCAGATCTACCTTTAGGTTGGGCGGCTCGTTTATGTTTGAACGACTTCACCACAAAGTGTTTCTCTCAGACGAAGCCGAGAATGCCTGTCTAGTAAGCTTTTTTTCTTACTCAAATATAACAAATGGTTCGACACGATGTCCCTGCTCCCTTTGTATCTAAATAAGAAATGAAATAAAATAAAATATTTTTTTAATTTTGGTAATGATTACTTTACGTGGTTGATGTGTAGCCCCATTGCGTCAGTCTTGTCGGCAGCATTTTCACTTCCCAGGCATCTGGCCCCACGTGTATATAAACGTATAAGGTTGCGTACTAATACACCAAAATAATGTGTTGTTTTAAGTATGCATTTAATACTTATTTTTGGTGATATTGCACTTTAAAGAATAAAATTTTTATGTTTTTGTTGCAGGTATATCAATTTTAGGCATTTGAAGCAAAAGTAGCAAAAATGACGAAATTTGGAGCCAAAACACTGAATTGTGATTCCGGTGCATGAAGCGCCTGAACTGGAGCTTGAAGCGTCATTTTATAGAGAGTTGGTGTCTGAAGCGCCAAAACCCAGAACAGTGCAGTCTTAAGCAAGTTTTCGCTTAAAGCACCATAACTAACACCTGAGACGACTTTTTAAGAATTAAAGTGGTTCAAGATGAATTTTGCGTGAATTTTAAAGGGATCACTTGTTCTAAACGCCTCATGGAGTGATTCAATGCATCTAGACGCTTTGGAAGGTTCTTTTATGAAGGGATATGTCTCTTGGATCAAAAGACATATCTTTTAAAATTCAAAAAGATTGACTTTTGGATAGAATTTTAAATTCTTTTTGGATGAAGACAACCTCTAATAAACGAGAAGAAAGTCTAGGACATTAAGGCAAGGCGTGAAGGAGGCGTGAAAGGGAGTTTGAAGATTTTAATTGAGGAGTAAGAGAGAGAGAAAATTAAGGGCTTAGAGATTTTCTTCAAGGATTGTAAGAGGAGAGGGAATGTGAGAGATTTCTTTTTCATTATTCTTCTAAGAGAGGATTGAGAGTGCTTGTAAAGAGGGAAAACACTTGAAGAGAACTTCTAAGGATTTGTTTGTGAATGATTGTGAGATAAATTGTGTCTTTTATTTTTTTGTTTTTGTTAAATTGTTATTATATATGAAATCCGTGTTTTGTTGTTTCTTTCTCATGAATTATGAGTAGTCTTCTTTAACCTTCTCCCTACTTTCAGATATGGTTTTGTGAAGAATTAATTTTTTTTATATGGTTTTAAATGTCAATAATTTGTGATGATTCGAACTCTGATCTTTATTTACTTTTCAATCTGACAAATTGAAATGTTAAAATGTGTTGAAAAACATATTTTACGAAAAAGTTATGATTTCTATAACATAGTGAGACTCATATTTTATTTCATGGGAGAGGATGTCATCCATGATGTTGAGAGTAAATAAATAGGGAAATATACTTTGTTGGATGTAAAATTGGAGATTTTAAGGTGACAGATTAAAATTCTCAATTTGGTTCAGTTGATTGGAAACAAATGTGAGATTGTTAGACCCCAGGTGAGGGATTGATGAGAGCTCTGGAGTAGTAGTTGCTATCATCAATGTTATTGTTATTAATGTTATGAATTATGGAGTAGAGCTCTGTAATGAATTATGGACCAAACTCTGGATTAGTCAATGTTATTTATGCATTTGGAAGAGGGTAAATAATATGATTGCTCCTATTTGGCAGAAAACAATTTTTATATTTTTTTAAATGATTTTAATTTCTTCACAATCCATATACTCATTGTAAATGTGAATGATGGTTTCTTAAATTTAAACTCTTCGTCACAAAAACTTGTTTAGTTTTCGTAAGTTCAATTTTGAAAGTTTAGCAATTTGTTTAATTAACTTATTTTTTTAACTGTATTTTATTTAGCATACACTCAATTACTTTTGATTCAAATTTCGTACTTCAATTTTGTAGTTTAAATTGTGATTTACATTATAATCATAAGAATTTATCTATAAGCATTTCCAACACCCCCGTGGGATCGATATATATGATTTCATTAGAGTCATTTATTAATTGAGCGATGCATATACTTGTGTTAATATTATGGAATTTGATAGTTTAAAGATTTTTAAATGATAAAATTATTTTTATTATAATTATTTTTGTTGGGTTTACATTGTATATTTATTATTATAACTGTTGCGTGTGTTTTATAATATTGAAAAATATTTGCAAAAGTAACACACAAAATTCGCCGCATCACGTGCTTGCTGAGATTTGTTGTCACTTTTATTTTTCTGTTATCATTTATCCCTTTCTCTCGGTTTCTTTATCCCTTCTTTCTATTTTTTTGCTTAACGCAATAGACTCCATGGTATGAAAATACTCTCAGGAGTCGTTCAATTTGATTCTGGGATAGATGTTTTGATTCTTTCTGTGAGGGACACAAACGAGTTTAAGGATTGGTTTGTTCTAGATCCCACAATCCTCCTGCAACCAACTTGCTTCCATGAATGGGCTACATATGACATCTCAACCTCGTATTCCATAAGGACCATTTTAAGATGGATCTTTGACTTTCGCTCTGTTGAGATTCCATCAAGTAAAGGTATATAGAATTTTAGAAAAATCTACGTGATTACTTTATGATATTAAAAGATTAATATTAAAAGAAAATCTTGAATAAATTAAAAACCAAAATAATGATATATTAAACAAAATTACAAAAAAATCAAGAAAACTTAGATCAGATAAATATAAAAATAGAAAATTTATTACAGAAGCCTTCTAAATTTTAGTATTATTGTTTTCGTTTCTTTTTGGTAACCCACCACGCTTCTCAGGGTAACTCGAATGTTTATTGGCATAAATAATTGTTGTTCTTTTAGTGATAGTTAAAAAGTTTTTACTTATATTTATTTGTCCTTCCATACTTAAAATAAAATTAAGTCCTAATACAAATTCTTTATTTTTTGCCTCATAAACTAAAATTTTTGGTAGATTACAGGCTTCACGTTGCCTATTAGCTGCAAGTAACAGACCCAAGACTGCTCCACGTCCTCCTATGACCGTGATAATCTCTCTATCTCCAATAAACTTAACAGTGACGTGATAAGTAGAGAACACAACTCTGAAATTATTCAGTAGTGGTCAGCTGAATATTTCGTTGCAAGTTGGGGGCGAATCCACCATAAGAAAATCTTCAGTAAGCATAAATTATTTCTCATTTTCCCCCCAACTTATCGGGATCCCAATCACTCTAAGTGCTTTCTTCCTATCGCCTAAGAGTCCATATAGTGAATCGATCAGTGTGATCATCTGATCAATGGTGAGGCCATCTTGTCGAAAACCTATTTGAACCACACATTTATAGAACTACATGTATCAATGAGAATACTCCCTACTTGGTAATTATTTATTATTGTTGTTGTTACAATGACATCTTTATATGGGTTTTCCATTTGGGGAAGATCCTCGTCAATGAAAAAGATTAGCAGATGGCTCTTAGGCTTCAGAACAAAGGTGGAAACATAGAGTTTCCCTATTTTTTTCCTCTTCCAACATGCCTTTCTGAGTGGCTCGCTTCCTCCAAAGAATGAAAGAATGTACCCTGCAGTCTAAATGGCGTTGGTGCGGATGGGGGTGTCAGTCTCTCCTCCTGTGAGAGCCTTGCCGTGTCTTTTGGTTGCGGATCTAGGGGGGATGAATTCTTTCAGCTTCCCCTCCTTATCAGTTCCTTGATCAGACTTCACAGGTGCTGCACTACTCCGTGTCATGTCCATGATCTTTGTGGTACTTACAGTACTTCCTACAATCCCTAAGGAAAGCTTCGACGCTTATCAACGTTGCTTTTTTGAAAAAGTCCTTATCCTGGATGGCGTCCACTATTTCTATAGTGGATATTTTGAGTAGGTTTTTGAGGGGTATATCATGATTATACTTAGGTGTTCCCTGTCGTAAGATGATCGGTTGTTCTAGGCCTTGGGCTATCGCCTCAAGTCCTCTCGGTGCTGGGCGGAGTGATTGTCAGGATGACCACCATAGCGAGGGCGGATTGAAGGCTATGCATCTCACCTGAGTTGTCCTTGGTTGCTTGTGGCGGCCTTTATTGATGACTATGTTTGGCGGGCTTGAGGGCGTTCTCATAGGCGACACTGTATTTGTTTGGCAACTTCAATAGCTTAACCAAGCTTTGTGGATCTGCAAGTTCGAGGTTGAAGTGAACCCTCTTTGACCTTACTCCTTGCATCAGTATTGCCTGAGCCATGTCTGGCTTCAGGTCCTTGACATCTAACGCCTGACTCTAGAAACACACAATAAATGATCATAAGCTTTTATCGACCCCTACTTCAGCTCCCACAGTGATCAGGTGACTTTCTAGGGTCTCAGGGCACTGAAGATTTGTGATAAGAAGAGTGTTTTGAACTCGGTGAATAGGTCATTACCCCCGCAAAAAATCCGTTGGACCACCATAGTGTGGTCGATCTCAGCATCATGAAGAAAAGCTTACACTCGAGAGCATCAGAATTTTTTAACAAACATATGGATGACTCGAACGACGCGAGATGGTCGCTGAGATCGATTGTCTTTTATAGGTCTCCAAGACCAGCATCTTGAACTTCTCTGAACTTTTAACTCTGGAGATTTGCGGGGAGAAAGTGTTCTTTGGCTGCCTTTGTACCTCAATCTGCATCGATCAGTTCCTCTCCTCCGTTAGGGACGATCCGACTCTATCTTGGTATAGATCGTCGTCAGATTTTTCCCTTAAGTGGACCCCCATTCTTCTATTGTTGGCTAGCAGTTCCTCTTGAGGGGAATTGTGTATTCCTTGGCGTGCTGGCTCTCTTACTTGAACTGGGGCGACTACTAGGGCAACAATTGCCTTAAGGAGTTCTGTGAATTCTCCTGACATTTGGTTTATGGTATGGGTTCTCATGTCTTGCAGACCTTATTGAACAAATTTTTCCATGTACGTTTGGGTGCATGCTACCTCTCTTTCGTTCCTCTGGCTATACTCTCATTGGTACTATTGTTGGGCTCCTCTTCTTGTTGATGACATATTTTCACGCTCACCATGCCTTAAAGGACGTTGGATCTAAAAATGTCCAAGAAATACACCTAAGGAATGGAGCGCTCTACCATGAAGTGATTGAGAGAGAGAGAGTGTGTGTGTGAGAGGGAAAGAGAGGGAGAGAGAGAGAGAGAGAAAGAGAGAGAGAGAGAGTGAGAGTAGACAAATAAAATGTGTGTCTCATTCATAAAATGAACTGTTATTTGTAAGCCTAGGTCTCAATTTTAAAAAGTACGTATTAGCCTCCTAATTATTAGCTTTTTAATGGGTTTTTTTGGTAATCTCAATATTATTTGCATATAATAAAGTTAGAGGCCGATTCGATCGATGAGGGTGTCGATCATCTGACAAGCCTTAGTTTTGTTAATATATGGCCCGAAGGAGTGCTCTTTATCGATTGTCCTGAAGGCTGATTACTGCCCTACGAGACTTCCTCTTGGCATTGTCTATCGATCGTTCGAGTGGACTGTCCTCTTCACCACTACTTTTCTAGATGCAATCTTCAACGTTATACTCAATTGTCTGCATCACCTTTCTAATCTGCTTATGTGCCTTGAGATTCGTGCAGAAACATTTTCATGTGTAGACACAATTTTTTTTGCATTTGCATATATAACGTTTAAAGTTTGATATTTATATTGAATGATAGACCCAGGGCACCCCGCCCTCAAAATATCTCCTGTGTGGGAGTCGTGACGTGAGGATACTTTGAGATGGGCTTTGGTAGATAAAAATGCAAGCAAATAGATTTGAGAACTTCGACAAGCTGGGGCTTTAATGTGCATGTTGGGACAGGAGGTCAAGGAACTTCAACTTTGTGGGGGGAATTGTATTCACATATCTAATACACACACACAGATATATATATATATATATATATATATATGTTGCGTACTCAAATGAGTTGGTGACATTTGCTTGTCAGTTGTAAGTCCCCTCTGGTTTGGGGTTCGATTCCCCTTGAGTGTAAGATGTGATACTCGAATTCTAGACGCACGAGGAATAAGCGGGGCATGTATAATAGTCTCCGACCATTACTTTAAAATATTTATATCTGTGTGCGTGTGTGTGTTATCATGTCTATGCATGAAAATATACATTTCACTTTTTTTTTTATAATTTCAAACAAATCAAGTGGTAAGCATGTCAATACTCCTTTTTTTTGGGGAAAACTTAGCACACAATTCATATATATTTATATCTATGTCACATCTGAATTCTTATTTACATAATCAGCACTCTCCCGTTTTAAACTCCCAATGTCACTTCTAAGGCTGGATGAAAACTGATGAGAAAATTTTAAAATAATTGCTTTGTGCCCTACACAATAAATATACTTCTTAAAGTAACTTCAGAAATTTTAAAATTCATCCAAATCAAACTTTAACGAAAATATCTGCCCATTTTTTCTCTCTTTGATTTCTCAGCCATAATAATTTTAGTTGATAAAGACAAATGTCACCAGACGTTGTTTATATGTTCCCATCGTTATAGATTCCGCCATGTTTCTGCATTTCATTGGCGCCAGGAGCATGATTTGCTTTAGCACAACGCGCCTAACGCCCATTCGCACTTATCCGCATGTACGGGGGCGTGGGATGCCATATGGCGTTCAGTGGCGTGTGGTTGCAGCAGTGCCTTTCGCACAGCTCTTCAGATTCCACCGCAGCACGCACCCCTCCGCAGGACATCTTTGTCATGTCATGGCCACACGTGGGATGTATTATAGTGGGTGGTTGTCTTCTTAAAATATCTTAGAGGATATTAAAACATCAGGATAGAACTGTCAAATGCGTCATTGCTTTTATTTTATTTTTGATGTTTTGCGCTTGTGTGCTTATATTTGACATTACCTAGAACTGAATGCATTACTCTTGTTAATTAGTGATCAGCAAATCATCGGCCATATTTTACAAAATCTTGCGGTGTAACATAAATCTTGATATATTTTTTTTAAAAAGACATTTTAATTTAAATTAAATATCATGTAGGTCTTCACTTTCAACAAACTTTCGATCAAATTAATCAGCTCAATGAGACAAATCAAATGGTACCAAAATTAATCCAATCAGACTCAAAATAAACCTGGATCAAACCGTTAAATTACTTTTGGAAGCTTTAAGCGGTTAATTGAAAAGTCAAATGAATTTTAAATCTAACAAGCTTAAAGACAAATCGAGCACCTTGATGAGAAGAATTCAACCAGCCAAAATATCACACCATTATGACATCATTAAGGCACTGAAAAGTCCATAAAACACTCTCTGATAAGAAGAATCGCACTGGATCGTCTCATGGAGTGGTCTTGAATTGTGTCTTATTTACGGGGGATCTATAACTAGAGCCCAAGCTTGTTCATGAAAAGGGACCAAGAGCTAGAGGGAGTCCTGAACAGGAAGGAGAAGAAGTGGAATCCGAGAGCTATTTTGGATTCAAAGACCCAACGATCATTCTCATAGCTGTCAACCACCATCTACCATCGCTTACGAATCGATGTCAACCACCTTAGGCTACCTCCCTGCTCTTCACCATTGGTGGATCTTATGAAGTAACGATGTACACCATGCAGAATAATGACGTACTTTGCAACATAGTATCAGACGAACTAAAGAAATACGTTTTAGAGTAACGAAACATCTTACAAAGCACTGCAATAACTCGAATACTGTGCATCAACCTATCTCAAACTCGGTGTATCGATGTTCCGACGATCACTCTTAGTAGCATCTGCTTTCGACCATTGTACAACAAACCTTTCTGCGTACAAAAATGTACTTAGAAGAACTTTGCAACTCTTCATCGTCTGTGGAACAAGGCTATATACTTATACTCACAAAATTATAGTGGATCATAACGATTAGGTCAGACCCTATGATTTTTGTTCTTTATTTGTTTTCCATGAAAATTTCTAGTGCTCCTATATGTTATTTCTATTATTTGTGTGTTTGTAAAGTTTTTGTACACGCTAAAACACTAAATAATCACTCAATCATTATGAATCTTTCGACATAATAATTTGGTGTTGTCTGTGGGAAACATAATCCCATAATCACTTATGTTATTTCTAGTATTTTTTTGCATGCTAAATTTTTGTACAATACTAAGACAACAAATAATTACTCTACTGACATTAATCTTTCGAAACACAATATTTTGGTGATGCCTGTGGGAAGCATAATCCCACCATTGAAGAACTTATAAATTCTGTGTCGTGGCCAATAGTTGCAATACTCATAACAACAATATAACACGTTCTAACACCCACCACTCCATAGGGCACACGAAGCCAGGGATGTTAAGCATATGTTTCTTCCCTCCATGAAAGGTTTTATTCTACTAGCGAGAGTGCCTCATGACCATTATTAAAATAATGAATGTTCATTATGGAGGAGTCTTAGCATGAGATTATTTAGCTTTTATATGAGGGTCGATAGGTGATGCCCGCACAGCCAGACAAAGTCGACTTGTCTCAAGGTTAATAGCCTGTAGAATCCCCCGCTTGAGAATACTCGTACCGATTCTCCTCCCTATTATGATGAGATTCCTCCTCCAACAGTTCAATACATTGATCTTTTTGAGACTAAGAGTTCCACTCATCCATCTCATGTTGGTAGACTAATCAACAGTCATGCCTTACTAACGCTCCAAAATATGGAATCCACGATGATCTGCGATTCATGATCTGATAAGAGTTTCTTCTGCGGGATAATGGTTGTTTCTTCTCTCTTTGTAATTTTTAAGATTCTTCATCTTTGGTCAAGACGGTCTTCCAATAAGCTATCTCAACAGGTTTCAAGCTTCGAAACATCCACTCCTACGAAGGGGTGTTTGACCCCTATGAGCATTTCCACCATTCAAAACCTTCATGCACTTCCAACATGCCTCTGGTGCACTTCTTTGTTAAGTATTTCCTGCCGCTCATAAGGGACAAACTCATAATTAGTTCTACTCTCTCCTAGGAGGTACTATTTACACCTTCAATGTGCTCACTAGATTATTTGTGAAGTTTTTTATAATAAATAGAAGAGTCATAAAAAATTCATCTCATCTTTCAGGATTTTTTTAGAAAGAGGGAGAGTCACTTAAGGAGCAGTTTCAAAGATTTTTCATTCGATATCATCAGATTCCAGAGGTGTATCTTGAATTATCAAGGGAAATCTTTCTTAGATGGCTCTGTACGAGACATACTCATCGCTGATGTAGGAGACTGTCTACTCTTATGTGGACTTCATTCACAATGTGGATGGAAAGTGTTTGATTGGGATGAAATAATGCCACTCTTTGGGCTCAACATTCAAAGCACCAACAAGGAAGTTACTTTTTATAATATCTCATCCTCCACTCAGCTTGCTCATCAGTACGAAGTTTAATAGTATTAGAAAGGCAAACTCAAATTTAACAAATCCAAAGTAATTTTTAGGGTGAAATGAAGATAAAAAAAGAAATGAGAAAAAATCTACCCACTTTCCCTTCATAAAGACTATCTTATTATGATGCTTTGCTAAATTTGTGTAAAATTCTCTAACCATAGGAATCACCACCTACTCTAGTCTCGTAGCACAACCTTTCCCAACCTCTCTCAACTATTACACCCTCTACTCCCCCTCCTCCACAGGAATCACAAATCTGCTATCTGGAATTAAAGTTTTCGATACTAAGAATTCTTAATAATGGCGAAAACTTCAAGGCTTATGAATATCTTAAAATCAAAATATGGTGGTTTTTTTCTTCCTTTTGTTTTAATAGTCGTTTAAAAAATAATAAAATATAGGAGAACACAAAAAGATTAGGGAGAAAAAAAAAATCAAATTTTATGAAAGAAAATCCCTCTTAAAGCCTAAGTAAAAAATTTAATCCCTTTAATTTCTCTAGGAATATGAAATATGGGTAAGAAAATGAGAAAATTGTTTTTACTTCTTACAGGTATGTGTGAGAAATTCATAATCTTGATGAACTATGAGAGAATTGAGAGAAAGAAGAATCCCCACCTTGGTTTAAGAATGAAATATTTTAAATCAAGGTTTGGATGGAAGGAAAAGGAGGTGATATATTCTAATCAATTTAATTTTATTTATAACATTAATATTGGTGGTACGTAAGTATTGGAGAGGTAGGTAGCAATGGTCGGTGTTAGGTAGGCGGCTAAGTAGCAAATGAGATGTGGCTAAGTGAGTAGGTAGTACAGGGGAAGTACTTACGTTCCTTAGAAGTTGCACCGATGTGCCCCATGGAGTGTTGGAGCCAAGGCACCCAAAAGGTGGAGCCTATGCACTTCTTTGAGGGTGGGGTTTATTTTCCAAAATGGTGGTGCAAAAGTTCCAAGCTTGTTGTAAGGAGGGCGCATGTGGCATATAAATGCCCAATTTGGTGTATAAACACCCAATTTGGCGTATACACACTTAATTTGATATATGAACGTCCAATTTGTCAATACATGCTCTGAAATAACAACATAAATATTTCTTTTTATCAAAACAAAGAAAGCAAATGTGTTTAGATAGAAAAGTAGGAATGATTACACCATTAAATTTTAATTCAAGTTTCTCCACTCCTTCACCAATGTTCACTGCGTCTCTCAAACAATCCTTTCTAATAATCACTCATAGATGTCTCTCAAATAATCCAATTTCTCACTAAAATTTTGCTCTCTAAAGCTCACATAATGAAATGTAGGGAATGTGATTCCAAAGATGCCTCATGATGCCATAGGAAATAATGCCTTAGTTTTGGAATGGAATGCCTATGCACCCCAGACCTAATACAAAAGCACCAGGCAATGCTCAATTGCCTAGGCACATGGATAGCATCTGGGCACCCATAAGGTGGTGCCTAAGTGCCGCTCAAAGCAAAATATTCTTTCTGGTTTATTGGCTCCATTAGAATCGTGTCTGATGCATCATCCTTGAGTTTTGCTTCAATATCTATCAATTCATCTTTAAAGCTTTCATAAAAATTTGTATCCTTCAATTGCATAAAAACACCTAAAAAATATAAATAGAAACAAATAATAGAAAAAAAAGTAAGAAAATTAAGACAAATTATCACATATCAGCTGGCTATTCTATTAAAGATCATATAAAATTCAATAAAATAAAATCATAAGTAATTGAGTGAATCCTAATGCCTAAGGAAAAGTATAAGGAAATTTTTAACTATCTTATTAAAATAAGACCGATAAGGAGTACATCATCTCTTACATTAGGGATGAATTAAAAGGTTGGGATGGAGTCCTCTGAGAAAAACCCTTAATAGCTTAGAGTCGACTCCTAAATTTTGCAAGCGTTAGATAGAATCTCTAAAGCACTCTTTATGTGACTCACTTATACTCAGTAAAATTTTTGATAGTTTTGATAAACCATTCAAAAACCATTGATTTGTAATAAAGTATTAAAAAAAACTTGATTTATTCAATAAATGTGTTAATAGCCCTCCTTAGGTGAAAGTAGAATAGGTGTAAGCTTATCTTTTAAGGTTAGCAAAGAAATGGGTGTTACTGTCTTATTGAGTGTCCATATTGGTTCTATATTGATTAATGTGCTCCCAGGGATTAAATGCACCCATCATAAAAATGTATACTTCAAAGCTTGAACCCTAATAGAATTGGATGTTATTAGATTATTTTAGTTAAATTTTAGACCCCTAAAATTTGGAACTAGAGGAAAGCTAATTCCTATCTATAAAGTGTTCTCATAGAACAAACGTAACAATTTATCACATTAGATATTTTGAGAGGCGTTAGTAAAGGAAGGTTAATATATCATGGAGAATTGTGGGCTAGTTGGGTGGCACATGATAGTTTTGTAGTATTTTGTTCCAATAAGGTTGGAATTGTGTTATGGTGAAGGAGATAATTCAACTTGATGCCAAGGGGATGGGGGCACAATGGGTATTCTTAAGCTGACTAATGATGGATAACAATTGATTCTGGGAGAGGTATATCCTTTAATGTTCATTTGGTGTTGGATATAAGGCATCTCATAAGAAGTTATGGTTGGGATACATGATAAAATTAGACATTATGGCAACGAGATGGGAGCCCAATGGGTGTTCTTAAGTTAAAGGATGTGGATAAAAATTGATTATGAGAGAGAACCTTCTTTTTATGCTCATTTGGTGTTGGCTATTAAGCAGCTCATAAGAGTTAAAATATTTCATTCTAAAACTCCATTTTGTAAACATGATCTTTTAAGGATGGTCCTGATGAGAATTTGCAAGCAAAGTTATGCTTCTTAGGGAAGAAAGCGGTAGAGACCTAATGTCCTTGGTTTAAAGATTGTTCTCTAAAATGATGATTTGTAGGAAGAAGCAAAATTGTTATCAATATTACACCTGTCACCAAATAGGTGTTCATAGAACTTGCAATAGCACAACAATTTTCAATAAACGGTACCAAACTATTGCGTGTAAGAGATTTTGTGATTGTAGAGTAAACAATTATCATCTTGGCACAGTGCAAGTTTTGACAGACACACAAAGATAAACGATTTTCTTTAAAGATAAAAATTCTATGTAAAAATTTCAATAGAAAAAAAAAATCATGAGGCCTAGCCTAATTGGTGTTGGATATAAAGCATCTCATAAGAAGTTATGGTTGGGATACAGGAGAAACTTAGACATGATGGCAAGGAGATGGGAGCCCAATGGGTGTTCTTAAGTTAAAGGATGTGGAAAAAAATTGATTATGAGAGAGAATCTTCTTTTTATGCTCATTTGGTGTTGGCTATTAAGCAGCTCATAAGAGCTAAAAATTTTCATTCTAAAACTCCATTTTGTAAACATGATCTTTTAAGGATAGTCCTGATGAGCGTTTACAAGCAAAGTTATGCTTCTTAGGGAAGAAAGTGGTAGAGGCCTAATGTCCTTGGTTTACAGATTGTTCCCGAAAATGATGATTTGTAGGAAGAAGCTAAATTGTTATCAGTATTACACCTGCCACCAAATAGGTGTTCATAGAACTTGCAATAGCACAACAATTTTCAATAAACGGTACCAAACTATTGCGTGTAAGAGATTTTGTGATTGTAGAGTAAACAATTATCATCTTGGCACAGTGCAAGTTTTGACAGACACACAAAGATAAACGATTTTCTTTAAAGATAAAAATTCTATGTAAAAATTTCAATAGAAAAAAAAAATCATGAGGCCTAGCCTAATTGGTGTTGGATATAAAGCATCTCATAAGAAGTTATGGTTGGGATACAGGAGAAACTTAGACATGATGGCAAGGAGATGGGAGCCCAATGGGTGTTCTTAAGTTAAAGGATGTGGAAAAAAATTGATTATGAGAGAGAATCTTCTTTTTATGCTCATTTGGTGTTGGCTATTAAGCAGCTCATAAGAGCTAAAAATTTTCATTCTAAAACTCCATTTTGTAAACATGATCTTTTAAGGATAGTCCTGATGAGCGTTTACAAGCAAAGTTATGCTTCTTAGGGAAGAAAGTGGTAGAGGCCTAATGTCCTTGGTTTAAAGATTGTTCCCGAAAATGATGATTTGTAGGAAGAAGCTAAATTGTTATCAGTATTACACCTGCCACCAAATAGGTGTTCATAGAGCTTGCAATAGCACAACGATTTTCAATAAATGGTACCAAACTATTGCGTGTAAGAGATTTTGTGATTGTAGAGTAAATAGTTATCATCTTGGCATAGTGCGAGATTTCACAGACACACAAAGGTAAAAAATTTTCTTTAAAGATAAAAATTTTATGTAAAAATTTCAATAGAAAAAAAATCATGAGGCCTAGCCTAACTGAAATTATTTCACTTGGTAGGCACATATTGCAAAGATTCTCCATCCTTAATTCGAAAGTCAAGAATGCAAGAATGTGGGTTGTTGGTTAGCCTCCAATGAAAGAGTTGGAATGTATTAATGAGATGGTGAGGGGATAAGGGAAATTTGAATGGTTATGGTTAGATATATAATGGCGGCTCAATGATGGATTGGTGAAAATGACTAAGTGGTGTAGGTCATTCAGTTGTCTGGTGATAGCGATTGAAAAATATTTGTTGGTGATTGTAGGCTTGACAATAGCGATTATACAATAGAGGTCTACTCATAGTAGTTAGCGATGGCAAGTTGATTCTAAAGGTTAGGTGGTGTTGGTTCAATGAAACAATCGTGTGATTGCAGTTTGATCATAGTCACCGATGAAGGTTTGTCAATGGTGGTTAGATGAAGACAACATAATGATGATGATTTGGAACTAGCGATATTACAATATTGGCCATATAGTCGTCATCCAATGAAATTAATTAGGATGAAATAATCATAATGATGACAATCATGTGACGATGATTTGATAGTTGCAATATATTGGTGGTGATATGACAACTATGGTTGAACAATGGTTCCATGTTAGTATTGGGGCATTAGTTTGACTACTGTGCTCATGTAGGATTCTAAGATTTCTCATACTCCTATACTCTCATGAAAAGTCAATTTTAGCCATGTTTTTTTAAAATGTTTGGAGGAGTATTTCGGTGAATTTAACCAAAATCTCAAAACACTCCATTGGATGACTTAAAAAGATTTCCTTTATCACATATTATTTTTGCATATCTGAGTACATTAATGATGCATCATTAAGTGATTTTGAGCTCATTTGAACATACTTATTTAGGCAACATTTTGATTATGAGCATAGAAAATTTGAAAATCATTTGATCCTTCAATTAACATTGTGATGTTTTTAATTAGTACTTCAAGCGCTTGCTTTAGGCTATTAAAAGTGGGGGTCAGATTACTATTAAAACCATCAAATTTCAATTATGAGGTTCAACTGGTCAAGAATATATTTTGGAAGATTCCAAACAGATAACTGCCTAAACATTTCTGCATGATAAAAAAAATTATAGGTATAAATTACATTTATGTCTAACGTTGCATCATTTTCATGTCACATAACTGACTCACAAACATTATAAATGTGATGCAATAGATTTTTTTTTTCCCCTCAAGCATGTTGATCACAAAAAAGATATTTTTTATTGCTAGTTTAATAATTTTGTACATCCATAGAAAACATTGTTAAGAGGGACATACTTTTCATCCTTTTGCATAATTTAATGCATGACACATCACATATATCATCATGTTGAAGTAGTTCTTATTTTTTTATTGTGCTATGCGTTAATATCAAGGACCATGTTCATGTTCATGTAGAACAGCACCACCACAGCCCTCATGTTTGTGATTTTTCTTAAAAGGACCTTAATATATNGTAAGTATTGGAGAGGTAGTTAGCAATGGTTGGTGTTAGGTAGGCGGCTAAGTAGCAAATCAGATGTGGCTAAGTGAGTAGGTAGTACAGGGGAAGTACTTACGTTCCTTAGAAGTTGCACCGATGTGCCCCATGGAGTGTTGGTGCCAAGGCACCGAAAAGGTGGAGCCTATGCACTTCTTTGAGGGTGGGGTTTATTTTCCAAAATGGTAGTGCAAAAGTTCCAAGCTTGTTGTAAGGAGGGCGCATGTGGCATATAAATGCCCAATTTGGTGTATAAACACCCAATTTGGCGTATACACACTTAATTTGATATATGAACGTCCAATTTGTCAATACATGCTCTGAAATAACAACATAAATATTTCTTTTTATCAAAACAAAGAAAGCAAATGTGTTTAGATAGAAAAGTCAGAATTATTACGCCATTAAATTTTAATTTAAGTTTCTCCACTCCTTCACCAATGTTCACTGTGTCTCTCGAACAATCGTTTCTAATAATCACTCATAGATGTCTCTCAAAAAATCTAATTCCTCACTGAAATTTTGCTCTCTAAAGCTCACATAATGAAATGTAGGGAATGTGATTCCAAAGATGCCTCATGATGCCATAGGAAATAATGCCTTAGTTTTGGAATGGGATGCCTATGCACCCCAGACCTAATACCGAAGCACCAGGGAATGCTCAGTTGCTTAGGCACATGGGTAGCGTCTGGGCACCCATAAGGTGGTGCCTAAGCGCCGCTCAAAGCAAAATATTCTTTCTGGTTTATTGGCTTCATTAGAATCGTGTCTGATGCATCATCCTTGAGTTTTGCTTCAATATCTATCAATTCATCTTTAAAGCTTTCATAAAAATTTGTATCCTTCAATTGCATAAAAATACCTAAAAAATATAAATAGGAACAAATAATAGAAAAAAAAAGTAAGAAATTTAAGACAAATTATCACATATTTTACACATATCAGCTGGCTATTCTATTAAAGATCATATAAAATTCAATAAAATAAAATCATAAGTAATTGAGTGAATCCTAATGCCTAAGGAAAAGTATAAGGAAATTTTTAACTATCTTATTAAAATAAGACCGATAAGGAGTACATCATCTCTTACATTAGGGATGAATTAAAAGGTTGGGATGGAGTCCTCTGAGAAAAACCCTTAATAGCTTAGAGTCGACTCCTAAATTTTGCAAGCGTTAGATAGAATCTCTAAAAGCACTCTTTATGTGACTCACTTATACTCAGTACAATTTTTGATAGTTTTGATAAACCATTCAAAAACCATTGATTTGTAATAAACTATTAAAAAAAGCTTGATTTATTCAATAAATGTGTTAATAACCCTCCTTAGGTGAAAGTAGAATTAGGTGTAAGCTTATCTTTTAAGGTTAGCAAAGAAAATGGTGTTACAGGCTTATTGAGTGTTCATATTGGTTCTATATTGATTAATGTGCTCCCAGGGATTAAATGCACCCATCATAAAAATGTATACTTCAAAGCTTGAACCCTAATAGAATTGGATGTTATTAGATTATTTTAGTTAAATTTTAGACCCCTAAAATTTGGAACTAGAGGAAAGCTAATTCCTATCCATAAAGTGTTCTCATAGAACAAACGTAACAATTTATCACATTAGAGATTTTGAGAGGCGTTAGTAAGGGAATGTTAATATATCATGGAGAATTGTGGGCTAGTTGGGTGGCACGTGATAGTTTTGTGGTATTTTGTTCCAATAAGGTCGGAATTGTGTTATGGTGAAGGAGATAATTCAACTTGATGCCAAGGGGATAGGGGCACAATGGGTATTCTTAAGCTGACTAATGATGGATAACAATTGATCCTGAGAGAGGTATATCCTTTAATTTTCATTTGGTGTTGGATATAAAGAATCTCATAAGAAGTTATGGTTGGGATACATGATAAACTTAGACATGATGGCAACGAGATGGGAGCCCAATGGGTGTTCTTAAGTTAAAGGATGTGGAAAAAAATTGATTATGAGAGAGAACCTTCTTTTTATGCTCATTTGGTATTGGCTATTAAGCAACTCATAAGAGTTAAAATATTTCATTCTAAAACTCCATTTTGTAAACATGATCTTTTAAGGATGGTCCTGATGAGCATTTGCAAGCAAAGTTATGCTTCTTTGGAAAGAAAGTGGTAGAGGCCTAATGTCCTTGGTTTAAAGATTGTTCTCTAAAATAATGATTTGTAGGAAGAAGCTAAATTGTTATCATTATTACACCTGCCACCAAATAGGTGTTCATAGAACTTGCAATAACACAACAATTTTCAATAAACGGTACCAAACTATTGCGTGTAAGAGATTTTGTGATTGTAGAGCAAACATTTATCATCTTGGCACAGTGCAAGTTTTGACAGACACACAAAGATAAACAATTTTCTTTAAAGATAAAAATTTTATGTAAAAAATTCAATAGAAAAAAAAATCATGAGGCCTAGCCTAATTGGTGTTGGATATAAAGCATCTCATAAGAAGTTATGGTTGGGATACAAGAGAAACTTAGACATGATGGCAAGGAGATGGGAGCCCAATGGGTGTTCTTAAGTTAAAGGATGTGGAAAAAAATTGATTATGAGAGAGAACCTTCTTTTTATGCTCATTTGGTATTGGCTATTAAGCAACTCATAAGAGTTAAAATTTTTCATTCTAAAACTCCATTTTGTAAACATGATCTTTTAAGGATAGTCCTGATGAGCGTTTACAAGCAAAGTTATGCTTCTTAGGGAAGAAAGTGGTAGAGGCCTAATGTCCTTGGTTTACAGATTGTTCCCGAAAATGATGATTTGTAGGAAGAAGCTAAATTGTTATCAGTATTACACCTGCCACCAAATAGGTGTTCATAGAACTTGCAATAGCAAAACAATTTTCAATAAATGGTACCAAATTATTGTGTGTAAGAGATTTTTGTGATTGTACAGTAAACATTTATCATCTTGGCACAGTGCAAGATTCCACACACACAAAGATAAACAATTTTCTTTAAAGATAAAAATTTTATGTAAAAATTTCAATAGAAAAAAAAATCATGAGGCCTAGCCTAATTGAAACTATTTCACTTAGTAGGCACATATTGCAAAGATTCTCAATCCCTTAATTAGAAAGTTAGAAATACAAGAATGTGGGTTGTTGGTTAGCCTCCAATGAAAGAGTTGGAATGTATTAATGAGATGGTGAGGGGATAGACATTTGGATGGTTATGGTTAGATATATAATGGCGACTCAATGATGGATTGGTGAAAATGACTAGGTGGTGTAGGTCATGAAGTTGTCTAGTGATAGCGATTGAAAAATATTTGTTGGTGGTTGTAGGCTTGACAATGAAGGTTATACAATAGAGGTCTACTCATAGTAGTTAGCGATGGCAAGTTGATTCTTAAGGTTAGGTGGTAATGGTTCAATGGAGACAATCAGGTGATTGCAGTTTGATCATAGTTATCAATGAAGGTTTGTCAGTGGTGGTTAGATGAAGACAACATAAAGATGATGATTTGACACTAGCAATATTACAATATTGGTCATATATTCGTCATCCAATGAAATTAATTAGGATGAAATAATCATAATGTGACAATCATGTGACGACGATCTGATAGTTGCAATATGTTGGCGGTGACATGACAACTATGGTTGAACAATGGTTCCATGTTAGTATTGGGGCATTAGTTTGACGACTATGCTCATGTAGGATTCTTAGATTTTTCATACTCCTATACTCTCTTGAAAAGTCAATTTTAGCCATGTTTTTTTCGATGTTTGGAGGATTATTTTGGTGAATTTAACCGAAATCTCAAAACACTCCATTGGACGACTTAAAAAGATATTATTTATCACATATTATTTTTGCATCTCTGAGTACATTGATGATGCATCATTAAGTGATTTTGAGCTCATTTGAACATACTTATTTAGGCAACATTTTGATTATGAGCATAGAAAATTTGAAAATCATTTGATCCTTCAATTAACATTGTGATGTTTTTAGTTAGTACTTCAAGCGCTTGCTTTAGGCTATTAAAAGTGGGGTCAGGTTACTATTAAAACCGTCAAATTTCAATTATGAGGTTCAACTGGTCAAAAATATTTTTTGGAAGATTTCCAATCAAATAATTGCCTAAACATTTCTGCATGATAAAAAAAAAATTATAGGTATAAATTACATTTATGTCTAATGTTGCATCATTTTCATGTCACATAAGTGACTCACAAACATTATAAATGTGATGCAATATATTTTTTTTTTCCCCTCAAGCATGTTGATCACAATAAAGATATTTTTGATTGCTAGTTTAATAATTTTGTACATCCATAGAAAACATTGTTAAGAGGGACAGACTTTTCATCCTTTTGATAATTTAATGCATGACACATCATATATATCATCATGTTGAAGTAGTTCTTATTTTTTTTTATTGTGCTATGCGTTAATATCAAGGACCATGTTTCATGTTCATGTAGAACAGCACCACCACAGCCCTCATGTTTGTGATTTTTCTTAAAAGGACCTTAATATATATATATATATATATATATATATATATATATATATATATATATATATATATATATATATATATATATATATATATATATATATATATATATATATATATATATATATATATATATATATATATATATATA
>JXCR01147256.1:23554-38215 GCA_002079205.1 Phalaenopsis hybrid cultivar
GGAGGTTCTCACACCAAAATAAACAGGAATATATGATTTAAAGTAATAAAATAATAATTATAATAATTATTGTAATAAGAGATAAATAGTTCTATAGATGCCACTCTTTTTAAGGATAATTGATTGAGTTATATTTATATTTAATTATAAATTATTTCTTCTAGAAATTTTACCCTATATATTTTTTTTCTATATTTACCACACATGAATGCAAATAGTTTAGTTATATTTATATTTAAAATTTTTTGTTATATTATTTATTGAGTTGATCACATCATAACACATGTATGAAATCAAAATATTTTAGAAATATTGTGTATGTGTGTGTGTTTGCTCGTTGAATATTCAATGGATCAGACGGCTTGGAGGAGAGCACATGTCACCATGTAGAACTCTATGAGAATAAATAATAGCACCTCGAGGATGACTGAGCGATAGTAGACGACCAACCAGAGATTGATTCGTCTTGATGAAACCTGTAAAAACCAAATACGTCGCACAACTCCTTGCACAGTGGAAGTCGAATGCCTAGTCAAAATGGATACCTATATATCACTAGCTCATTGTCTTTAAAGGTGTTTGCTATCTTGTCCTAATCAATGGCATGGAGCCGAACATAAGGATTGAAGACATGAATCTTCTGATATTAAGTACCTTATCCTCGAACATCTTCGAAGTCGCCACAAAATCCATCAGAGAACAGCGACAAAGAGGCTTGTCGCGAGCTGGAAATAAATAGGAGTTGTGTAGGAAGACGAAAAAAAAATGCTAGTAGCTCACGCTTGCATTTTTGGATGGACTACAAATGTTGATTTTAGTGTTTGATATTTGCGTCGGATTTTTCAAACGCAAATATTACCATCGGATTTGAGGCTGAAGTGGTGAAAACTAAATTTTGATATTTGCGGCAGATTTTGCGTCCAATGATTCGGTGCAAAATTATTCTTAAAACAGTGAAATTTTAAATGGAATTGCAATAAATTTTGCATCGAATTGTGTCCAATAAAGCGACACAAAAAATTTATATTTTAGCGTCGAACTATATCTGACGCAAATGTGATTGAAAGTCGACGTTAAAACATTAAATATAGATCCTGCGAGCCTAAATTCATTTCTTCTCTTCGCTCCTCTTCTGCTCCCCCTTTCTACCCAAAACCTTTGTAACCTCTCCCTCTCTCCCTCCCGTTTAACTTCGCTTGAAAATATCACCTTCGCTTACGAACCTTCGTGATTCAGTCTCCATTAGAGCTAGGTGGGAAGGTGCGACAGGAAGGAAGCTTGCACAGACCATAGAAACTCCCGTATTTCTCTTCCTTCCACTTCGCTTCGATCGGAAAATATTGAGGAAGGAAAGTATATATACACCACTCTTTCATCTTTATTTCTAAAAAGTGAAATGTATTTTTTGATAGGCAATGTTTAGGTGTTAGGTATGTACTAAAATCATGGGGCTTGTATGAAAAACTTCACGCATAGGCAATGTGGTCTGCATGTAAAAATGGAAGTTTAGGTGTTAGGTATGTATATACATAAGAATTTAGTGAAATTTATAAATACATAAGAATTGAGTGGTATGTATGAAAATCTTCGTAAAAAATGAAGTATAGGTGTTAGGCATGTCAATACATTAAAGGGATGTTATTAGCAAGAATTCACGTTGATTGGTTGAAGTAGAGGAATGCATTGAGTTTATTGTTAAAGTGATGGTGATATAGGGATATTGCTATTAGCAGAATTAAAGTTGATTGGTTGAAGCGAAGAAATGCATGCATCAATCAGCTCTATTGTTCAAAGTGATGGTGATATAGATGGAGATGTTGTTAGTAGAATTCAAGTCGGTCCGTTGAAGTGGAGGGATGCATCTAGTATTGTTTAAAGTGGTGGTGATATAGACGGCGATGCTATTAGTAAAATTCATGTTGGTTGGTTAAAGTGGAGGAATGCATCTAGTCTATTGTTCAAAGTGATAGTGATATAGATGGGAATGCCATTAGTAAAATTCATGTTGGTTGGTTGAACTGGAGAAATGCATCAGATCTACTTTTTAAAAAATAAATCACTTCAAAGTAGGGTCCTATATATGTTTGAATAAGTTGTGTCGACTTCATCGAATGAAGCAAGCTACTTAAAAGAGACTCCTAAGGTCATTTTCTTTGATGTGAATTAGCTCTCACAAACTAATAAGCATAATCAGTCACTGTGCATATTTAAAAGTATTGTTTATTTTTATTTTCCATAATAGTGGCACTGATCTGTAAAACTACATCTATGATGTAGAAGGATATTCGTAATTTAAGAGCTTTTATATGCATGATGAAAAAGACTCACAAATGAGTTTTTGAATGGGGTTGAAGAATTCGTATAGGTGGCATCACAACCACTCATCTATTGTTTTGAGGGTAAGTTTCAATGTCCTTGTGAAAAACATAAAAATCAAGTGTTTCTATCACTGTAGCCCAAACTTTCGCCAACAGTAGTTGTAATCAGTCTATCACTGTGCAATCTGAGTATGAGCATTGGACCCAGGCTGCAAGGAAGAAGAAGGGGAGGGTTTACAACATTGGTACGAAAGCATAACCTTTGAGGTTGAGCACTACTCTCGTGGTCCCGTACTGAGTTCCCTAAGCTCCTCACAGCTAGACCAAGATGCTCTTGCCAGGCAGGTGGCTGCAATAAATGGAGAGATCAGTCGATTGCGAGAGTGTTGACCTCATTTTTGGTTGAGGTCTAGTTTTTCCTCTTTAGTAGCCTAGGGTCTAGACATATGACTTTCTTATTGACTATTTCTAAAGGACTAGAAAATGAACCATCATCATTAGAAATTCCAAACTCTTCTTTACTTAACTTGAAGTTTCACATGTTGGTCCTAACCTCTAGCACTTAGTAGGTGGGGTCAATAAGGAGGAGCTCAAGGGGAGTCCTCCGTAGGATGGTCAGAACTTAAGACTAACCCTGGTTAATTTGGTTTTTGTGGGGCTAACTTACACACACTACACTCTTCCACATACCCTAAACACTATGACCCCTTAGGTTGGTCTTCAGACTTCTTTTGAAAGAGCTCATATGGATGACCCTATACCCCTAGTTTTTGGCTAAGAGGGTTAGAACCAGCATATTGAGCATCCTACATGAACCCTCACATGACTTCTATTGGTTTAGTATGACTTCATGGTTTGTTGGCCCATTTTGGCCCAAAATCACCAAATTATCAAAATACCCCTGCAACCCCAATCTTTGCCAAAAAATCCTAAAATTATCCAAAATACCCAAATCTTTCCAAAAAACATCTCACACCTCTCACCACTACCTAAATTTACCAAAATTTAACAAAACTACCAAAATTCCAAAATATTCCAAAAAATTGCCAAAATTACCAAAAATGCCCTTCATGAACTACAAGTTCCAAAAATTCCAAAAATTCCCAAAAAGTCCAAAAAAATATTCCAAATTTCAATTTTATATCATCATTTTGACCCAATTTGACCAAATTAGTCCAATTTGATCAGAAGACCCAATTTGCCCTTAAAGGCTCAAATGTCCCAAAATTAGCCCCAATCTTAGCCCAATTGACCCCAATCTTGTCCAATTTCAATTCCAAATTTGTATTCAACATCCCCAATCTTAATTTAAACAAAATTCAAGCCCAATTTGATCTGATTGCAAGCCTAATTTCATTCAAATAAAAAAGGCCCACTTTTGACTATATGCTCAAATCCACCCATTTGGCCTATCAATTCAACTCAAAATCATTTCAAATTTTGCCAAATCCTTCAAGACATTCTCCTACACCAAATTCAACATTCAATTAACCCAAATTTTAGCCCAAGTCCAATTTCCTTTTTAAAAGCCAAAACCCGTAAGTAATTCTAAAAAACCCAAAATTCAAAAGCCCACATCACAATTTTCCACTCATCATCCATTTCATCAAATACCATTTATTAAGTCCTAAATTCCTGATCAAGTTATTACAAATCAAGTCTCATGACAAACTCCACTAAAATATCAAAAACTCTAAAAATCCCTTCTCATGAAAATTAGCCAAGTCAAGGACAAGCCATGAAGCCACTCACAAGCCATAGGCAAGCCATGAGAGCCTTGCCACATCATCAAGCTATTAATGACAAGAGGCCAAACCCCTTTTAGGCCTCTTTAAAAATATTTTAATGAATTACTTAAACCCATGCTTAGCCAAAATCCCTGGATGGAGACCTCTCCACACTAATTTAGCTAACCCATCTGATTCTCTTCAGCCAAAGACCAACCTTGGTGGCTGAACCCAACCCAAACCATGCCTTGACCCAATTTGACCCAAAATAATCCTTTCGCCATACTATTTCAATCCCATGCCTTTACACATGGCCAACCCCATTGACTTCACCAAACCTAAGCCCTGACCTTCCTGGACAGGATGGTGACTTGAGCCTGGCCAGCCGGCCACCTAGGCTACCGAAAAGGCCATGGACAAATGTTCTCCCATGACTAAAACTCAAAATTAAACACATCTAAGCTGTCCCATCCCAATTGGATTTTTTCAATTTGCTATTATCCACATAAGCAACCTAAAGCACCCACCAATTGTCCCAGGTGGCCTCTCCTTCCCCATCTATTTAAAGCCCCCCTCTATGGTCAAAGGAGAAGAACTTGAATTTCCTTGGGGAGACTTTGTCAAATTTCTTTCAGGGCTTCCTTAAGACCTTTTGAGCTTAACCCAACAACCTTTAGCCACTCAAATCCACTGCTCAAGCTCAATTTTGGAGCTCAAATCCAATGTCGAAATAGGCACTCACCAAACCTCCACCAAATCCAAATTAATTGCACCCACACCATCCCCGCAGTGAGAGAGGAAGATCCCCCACAAAAGCCCCATCATCAGAGCACCCTAAGGTGGACTTTGATCGGACACCCCAAATCGACTTTGGTCGAAATCATATATAAGCGATTTACCACTGCTCGAGGCTGCATCCCTAGGCTGTTGGGACCCCCACGAAGCTTCCACAAGAATCCAATCGAGGCTTCTCCTCTTGGACCAAGACATTGAAACGAAACCCTAAACCGAGCTTCATTTGATTCTCTATATGCATAGAGTTGATTTAAGGGTTGATTAACCGTATGGATATGTTCTTCTAGACAAGACAAGTCTATAGGAACAAACCACACTTAATTTTGTTAAGTATCGAGAGAGATATTAGGGTTTGTAGGTGGACTGTTCTCGTGCTAGAGGCTTTGGGGACGATGACCCGTGGTCGTTGGATCATACATTTATCGAATGAGGAGATGGAGTGGAACCGCGGGATGACGGGGTAGACGTGTGGATGACGGCGTCAAATGGGTGGGCGCTGCGTGGAGCTTCAGAGCCATCATAGGATTGAGCGGCGCCGCATCACTTAAGTAGAAAAGTAGGGATTTTCTTACTTAAATAAATAGCCAGAACTTAAAAAATTCATATCTTTGTCTAGAAAAATCATAAAAATAAAATAAAAATACTCTTTTGCTCAATGAACAGAGGATAACATGTGGAAATATTTTCATGTTCATTTGATGCATATCTTATTTTTAACTAATTAAATGGTATTTTCCTTATCTTGATTCTCCATTTGTATAGACATTTCACCATAGCATGGGACCATGGGGCTTTTGATGTCTCTGTTGCTAGGTATCTCCCTTGATTTTTCTAAGGTCAGAGGGCATCTCTAACTAGAGATATCTAATTTTCAAGTTATTGGTCCATGTTTTTGTATAAAAATTATAATAATCAAAATACTTATAAAAAAATATAAAATTTATTTTGGTAGGTTCACTGTGGTAAGAGAATCCTAGAAAAAATATAAACTTGATTCAACTCATTTAAAATAACCTTAATTGTCCCTAACCCTAAAGATGAAAAGAAAATTAATTTGGAGTAATTATAAAGGTAATTGTCATGAAAACCTTTCTCCACTGTAACTTAATGCTAGAGTAACTCCCCATAAATATTTCAAGTCAATTGGAGTTAATTTGATCACTAAAATGAATTTTTAAGATAAAATGACATTTTTGATATTAAAATAATTATAATAATTAAAATACAATTCAAAAAATAACCAAAATGATTTTGGGATTTCCTTATGACCAGAGGAAATTAATTAAAATAAAATTTTAATTAAAATAAATAATTTATTTTAAGCTATTTTTTAGTATTTAAATAATTAAAATTAATTAAAAATCATAAAAAATTACAATATTGTAAAAACACACTAAAATATCACATTTGGCTTACTGATCACCTAGAACCAATTAAAATAATTTTCCTAATGTTCTAAGTCAAGATATTAATTTTAAAAGGCTTAAAAATGAAATTTTTTTAATTTTTCACTAAAATAATTCTAATAATTAAAATATAAATCACAAAATATGAAATTTGTTTCTTTGGGTTCCCTGGACTTACAGAGATTTAATAAAAATAGAAAACTTAATTTTCCATTTAAATATTATTTTATATTTAATTATTACTCAAAGCCAACAAATAATATTAATAATTTAATTAAATTCTAAAAATCATGAAACTTAGTCTAATTGGTCCTCTAACCTAGATGAAGCTCCAATAATTTTCTTAAGGACAGAAGTTTTATTTTAATTAATTTATTAAATTTTCATTGAAAATCTCTATTTTTGCATTATAAATAATTATAAAAATTAAATAAATTCAGAAAAATCACATTTTCTTCTCTGATGTTTTAATTAACCTATGAGTGCTGTAACATAAAATTTTCAAGTCATTTGAGTCAAATTTAATGAATTATAAGGAATTAAGGCCTGAGGGGCAAAAGGGTAATTTTGGAATTTAAGGCTTAATTAATATTTAGGCTGAACCAAAGAACTAAATGGGCAACAAATTATCTTAATTGATATGTTTTGATGATTGGGATATATAAGGGGTAAGTGGTAGAAACTAATTCCATTTTGGTCTTATAAATGATAAATTTGTAATTTCTTAAAATTAATGAAAATTTGAAGATTATTTAAATAAGGAGATATTAACGTGAGGGGTTTGATTTTGGAAGATCATAACTCAATGATTTGAAGCCCCCAATTAATAGTTTTATAATGATTTATAATTCATGATAAGGATTAAGAATATAAATATTGAAATTTTAAGAAAAAAATTACAAATTTACCCATTAAATCTTAAGGGCTTAGTAGTGAATTAAACTTAATCAAAATTTTATCTAATGAGGTTTAGAGAGTAAGTCATAATTAATTTGAAATCTTCAAAACACCACAAGCCGATGCTATAAATAATCAAATTAACTAAATTATTTAATTAAGTTAAGTTGCCCCCTAAGGGTCTTTACCATATAATTCATAAATAAGATATCAAGTGATAATTACTCCACTTAAGGGATAATTTAAAACATCAAGTTCATTAAGCATAAGGGTATTAATCGGATGAACTATATAACAAATATGACAAAACCATAATGAACTCAAGAAAATTTTGAGGACCATGAAATGTCTAAGGTATTACCCAAAATTTCTTCATGATCCTTTGGAAATCTTGAAGGACATGTGAGCATTTTATAATCTGCTTAATGGAATCATCTTTAAAATTTAAATACACTAAGATATGACATAGGATTTTGTAGGTACACTTTAAGTTTGTACTTTCTACTTTTTCTATAAGCATGCTTTAATTCCTGCAAAATTATATATATATATATATATATNCAGTTTACAATACCTTCTTTTCTTGTACTTTCTACACTGTAATTTTATGCTTACAAACTTGCATGCTAAACAACGACGTCACCTTGCATGAAAACTAAAACTTTAGGATAGCCACAAAACTGAAACCAAAACCCAAATTAAAATCAACCAAGATAAAAATATACCTCCACTACATTCAAAATATAAGACAACTCAAAATTTAATCACAAACATCACAAGACAACAATTGCAACTAAATGAAGACGACTCTATCGGATGACCGAGAATCCATCAGAGGAGGTAACCTACGGTTGCTAATGAGATTTCCTACGGTCTAAATGAAGGTATGAAACTCACTAAATTGAGTTTAGTAAATTCATTTGGACTAAGTGAATCTGATAGAAAATAGTGGTACGGGAATGAGGGAACCATATGATCCTAACCGGTGTCACTCTAAGCAACTTTAATATGTCTCATAATATTTAAAAAACCATAACCATGGGGACATCTGATTTAACATCATAACTTGACATATTAGAAAACTTAAACTCGTCATGGAAAAGAGCTTGGAGCTTTCCTGTGGGCAACATTCTACGACAATGATCTACAACAACATATCTTTTCTTAGAATTAAACAACAAGTCATAAGATTTCGAGGTTATTTGCTTATGCAACATAAATCCTCAACTCATTTTTAGGTCTTTTGTATAGCTCTGCTATACAATTTAAGCCCTAACATGCGTTAGGATTGCGAGGTTGTTGTTCTTCACGACCTAAACCCTCACATCTTTCAGGCTATTTGTGTGATCGTTTCACACGAATATAAATCTTAATTAATAAAATTGATAGGATGAAACATTTAAATATTTATCTCCAAAATTGAAGTCAAACCATAGGATAGCTTGGGAAGCCACCGAGGTTTACCTTTGGATTTATGACATTCCCTAATTTTTCCTCCTTTTGATTCTAAAATAAAATGTTCCAAACTTAAGTCATTCTCCTTTCACACTTTTTTATCCGATTTCGTTGAAAAGTTATAATCTTTTGACCTCTTTGAAGATAATATCCCCTGATTTTTATTAAGAGTTTTCTTAGGTGACTTCGATTATCTAAGATGTAATTAACTATAGGGGCAAGCCCTTATAGGAAGCATTTCTGAACCCAGCTTAATATAAACTCTATTTAATTCTTCGTATTAAATAGGAGAAATTATCGGCTTATAAAATAAAAATGGTTTTCGAATATTTAAACGGATGTCATACAATCTTTAGTTTATTTAATCGAGTTTTACCAGTAAGTAGTGTATTTATCCTTCGGGGTAAATACATTGCTTAGGTATTAGACTCGTTTATTTAAACTGCTGGGGATATGAGATCGGTTCAATATTGTATTTTCAAAAGTTTAAAATACTATTTTTTTTCTAAATTATATATATATATATATATATATATANAATGGCAGCTTGACAGCATGCCCGTTGGCTGCATGAAAGGGATGAAATAATTACACGTGGAGGTTCTCACACCAAAATAAACAGGAATATATGATTTAAAGTAATAAAATAATAATTATAATAATTATTGTAATAAGAGATAAATAGTTCTATAGATGCCACTCTTTTTAAGGATAATTGATTGAGTTATATTTATATTTAATTATAAATTATTTCTTCTAGAAATTTTACCCTATATTTTTTTTCTATATTTACCACACATAAATGCAAATAGTTTAGTTTTATTTATATTTAAAGTTTTTTGTTATATTATTTATTGAGTTGATCACATCAAGTGATAACACATGTATGAAATCAAAATATTTTAGAAATATTGTGTATGGGTGTCTGTTTGCTCATTGAATCTTCAATGTATCAGACGGCTTGGAGAAGAGCACATGTCACCATGTAGAACTCTATGAGAATGAATAATAGCACCACGAGGATGACCGGGCGATAGTAGACGACCAGCCAGAGACTTATTCGTCTTGATGAACTTGAAAAAATCAAATATGTCGCACAACTCCTTGCACAGCGGAAGTCGAATGCCTAGTCAAAATGGATACCGATATATCACTAGCTCATTGTCTTTAAAGGTGTTTGCTATCTTGTCCTGATCAATGGCATGGAGCCGAACATAAGGATTGAAGACATGAATCTTCTGATATTAAGTACCTTATCCTTGAACATCTTCGAAGTCGCCACAAAATCCATCAGAGAGCAGCGACAAGTAGTCTTGTCGCGAGCTGAAAATAATTAGGAGTTGTGTAGGAAGATGACAAAAAAATACTAGTAGCTCACGCTTGCATTTTCTTCTTGAAACTTTAAATGGAATTGCGATAAATTTTGCATCGAATTGCGTCCAATAAAGCGACGCAAAAATTTTAATTTTTAGCGTCGAACTATTTATGACCCAAATGTGATCGAAAGTCGACGTTAAAACATAAAATATGGATCCCGCGAGCCTAAATTCATTTCTTCTCTTCGCTCCTCTCCTGCTCCCGCTTTCTACCCGAAAACTTCGTAACCTCCCCCTCTCTCCCTCACATTTAACTTCGCTTGAAACTATCACCTTCGCTTACAAACCTTCGTGATTCAGTCTCCATTAGAGCTAGGTGGAAAGGTGTGACAGAAAGGAAGCTTGCACAGACCACAGACACTCTCGTATTTCTCGTCCTTCCACTTTGCTCCTATCGGAAAACATTGAGGAACGAAAGTATATTCACACCACTCTTTCATTTTTATTTTTAAAAAGTGAAATGTATTTTTTGATAGGTAATGTTTAGGTGTTAGGTATGTACGAAAATCATGGGGCTTGTATGAAAAACTTCACGCATAAGCAATGTGGTCTGCATCTAAAAATTGAAGTTTAGGTGTTAGGTATGTATATACATAAGAATTTAGTGAAATTTATAAATACATAAGAATTGAGTGGTATGTATGAAAATCGTCGTAAGAAATGAAGTTTAGGTGTTAGGCATGTGATACATTAAAGGGATGTTATTGGCAAGAATTCACGTTGATTGGTTGAAGTGGAGGAATGCATTGAGTTTATTGTTAAAGTGGTGGTGATATAGGGATATTGCTATTAGCAGAATTAAAGTTGTTTGGTTGCAGCGAAGGAATGCATGCATCAATCAACTCTATTGTTCAAAGTGATGGTGATATAGATGGGGATGTTGTTAGTAGAATTCAAGTCGGTCCGTTGAAGTGGAGGGATGCATCTAGTATTGTTTAAAGTGGTGGTGATATAGACGGCGATGCTATTAGTAAAATTCATGTTGGTTGCTTGAAGTGGAGAAATGCATCTAGTCTATTGTTCAAAGTGATAGTGATATAGATGGGAATGTCATTAGTAGAATTCATTTTGGTTGGTTGAACTGGAGAAATGCATCAGGTCTACTTTTTAAAAAATAAATCACTTCAGAGAAGGGTCTTATATATGTTTGAATAAGTTGTGTCGACTTCATCGAATGAAGCGAGCTACTTAAAAGAGACTCCTTAGGTCATTATCTTTGATGTGAATTAGCTCCCACAAACTACTAAGCATAATCATTCATTGTACATATTTAAAAGTATTGATTATTTTTTATTTTCCATAATAGTGGCACTGATCTGTAAAACTACATCTATGTTGTAGAAGGATATTCGTAATTTAAGAACTTTTATATGCATGATGAAAAAGACTCACAAGTGAGTTTTTGAATGGGGCTGAAGAATTCGTATAAGTGGCATCACAACCACTCATCTATCGTTCTGAGGGTAAGTTTCAATGTCCATATGCAAAACATAAAAATCAAGTGTTCATGTCACTCTAGCCTAGACTTCCACCAACAGTAGTTGTAATCAGTCTATGACTGTGCAATCTGAGTATGAGCATTGGACCCAGGCTACGAGGAAGAAGAAGGGGAGGGTTTACAACATTGGTATGAAAAGCATAACCTTTCAGGTCGAGCATTACTCTCATGGTCCCGTACTGAGTTCCCTAAGCTCCTCACAGCTAGACCAAGATGTTCTTGCCAGACAAGTGGCTGCAATAAATGGTGAGATCGGTCGATTGTGAGAGTGTTGACCTCATCTTTTGTTGAGGTTTAGTTTTTCCTCTTTAGTAGCTTAGGGTCTAGACATATGACTCTCATATTAACTATTCCTAGAGGACTAGAAAATGAACCCTCATCATTAGAAATTTCAAACTCTTCTTTACTCAACTTGAAGTTCCACATGTTGGTCCTAACCTCTAGCACTTAGTAGGTGGGGTCAATACGGAGAAGCTCAAGGGGAGTCCTCCGTAGAATGGTCAGGCCTTAGGGCTAACCCTGGCTAATCTAGTTTTGGTAGGGCTAACTTGCATACACTTCACTCTTCCATATACCCTAAACATTATGACCCCTTAGGTTGGTCTCCTGACTCCTTTTGAAAAGAGCTCATATGGATGACCCTATACCCATAGTCTTTGGCTAAGAGGGTTAGAATCAACATATTGAGCATCCAAAATGAGCCCTCACATGGTTTCTATTGGTTTAGTATGGCTTCATGGCTTGTTGGCCCATTTTAGCTCAAAATCACCAAATTACCAAAATACCCCTGCAACCTCAATCTTTGCAAAAAAAATACCAAAGTTACCCACAATATCCAAATCTTTCTAAAAATCATCTCAAACCTCTCACCACTATCTAAATTGACCAAAATTCACCAAAAGTATCAAATTTCCAAAATATCCCAAAAAATTGCCAAAATTACCAAAAAACCCTTCATGACCTAAAAGTTCCACAAATTTCAAAAATTCCAAAAAATTCCAAAATCATCCCAAATATTCCCAATTCCAATTTTTTATCATCATTTTGACCAAATTAGTCCAATTTGACCAAAAGCCCTAATTTGCCCTTAAAAGCCCAAATGTTCCCAAATTAACCCCAATTTTAGCCCAATTGACCCCAATCTTGCCCAATTTCAATTCTAAATCAACATTCAACATCCCCAATCCTAATTTAAACAAAATTCAAGCCCAATTTCATTCAAATCAAAAAGGCCCAATTTTGACTATGTGCCTAAATCCACTCATTTGGCCTATCAATTCAACTCAAAATCATTTGATATTTTGCAAAATCCTTCATGACATTCTCCTAAACCAAATTAAACATTCAATTAACCCAAAGTTTAGCCCAAGTCCAGTTTCCTTTTTAAAATCCAAACCCTTAAGTAATTCCAAAAAGCCCAAAATTCAAAAGCCCACATGACAATTTTCCACTCATCAGCCATTTCATCAAATATCATTTCTTAAGTTCTAAATCATGATCAAGTTATTCCAAATGAAGCCTCATGACAAACACCACTAAAATATCAAAAACTATAAAAATCTCATCTCATGAAAATTAGCCAAGCCAATGACAAACCATGAAGCCACTCACAAGCCATAGGCAAGCCATGAGAGTTTTGTCACATCATCAAACAATTAATGACAAGAGGCCAAACCACTTTTAAGCCTCTTTAAAAATGTTTTTAACCCTTTTATTGAATCACTTAAACTCATCATAGCCATAATCCCTTAGATGGAGACCTCTCTACACCAATTTAGCTGACACATCTGATTCTCTTCAGGCCCAAGACCAACCTTGGTGGTTGAACCCAACCCAAACCATGTCTTGACCCAATTTGACCCAAAATAACCCTTTCCCCATACTATTTCAATCTCATGCCTTCACACATGGCCAAACCTATTGACTTCATCAAACCAAAGCCCTGACCTCGCTAGACTGGATGGTGACTTGAGCCTGGTCGGCCGACCACCTAGGCTGTCGGAAAGCCATGGAAAAATGTACCCCCATGGCTAAAACTCAAAATTAAACCCATCCAAGCTGTCCCATCCCAATTGGATTTTTGCACCTTGCTGGCATCCACATAAGCAACCTAAAGTACCTACCAATTGCCCTTGATGGCCTATCCTTTCCCATCTATTTAAAACCCCCCGCCTCCATGGTCAAAGGAGAAGAGCTTAAATTTCTTTGGGGAGACTTTGTCAAATTGCTTTCAGAGCTTCCTTAAGACCTTTTGAGTTTAACCCAACCACCTTTAGCCACTCAAATCCACTGCTCGAGCTCAATTTTAGAGCTCAAATCCAAGGCCAAAATAGGACACTCACCAAACCTCCACCAAATCCAAATTAATTGCACCCACGTCATTCCCACTGTGAAAGAGGAAGATCCCCACAAAAGCCCCATCACCAAAGCACCTTAAAGTGGACTTTGATCGGATCCCCAAACCGACTTTGGTCGAAATCATATCTAAGTGATTCACCACTGCTCAAGGCTCCATACCTAGGCTCTTGGGACCCTCACGAAGCTTCCACAAGCATCCAATCAAGGCTTCCCCTCTTGGACCAAGGTATTGAAACTTAACCTTAAAGTTGATTTAAGAGTTGATTAACCGTATGAATATGTTCTCCTAGTCAAGACAAGTCTATAGGAATAAACCATACTTAATTTATTTGAGTATCGAGAAATATATTAGGGTTTGAAGGTGGACGATTCTTAGCTAGAGGCTTTGGGGACGATGACCATTGACCTTTGGATTGCGAATTTATCAAATGAAGGGCTCTGATTGTGCCGGATGAAGAGATGGAGTGTGTCGACACTATTTTTGGTGTGGGGTTTGCCCGTAAGAAGCTATCGGTAATCAAAATTGAAATCCCGTTACCCGCTTCGGAAGGACGTTAAAAATTTTAGTTTTGAAAAAGATGAAATCAAACGGACCCCATAATTTTCATAGTTTAAATAAAAGATCGCTTTACCTCAAATCGTGTATCTATCCTGAAGGATGAACACAAGAATTGAGGGTGAGACTCAATCAAATAAACTAAAGACAATTATGACATCCATTTGATCTGCGAAACCAATGTATTGGCCGACAAGTTCCCCTATTTAATATAAGAAATTAAATAGGGTTTATATTATGCTGGGTTCGGGAAAAGCTTCCTATAAGGGCAAGCC
>JXCR01147256.1:50852-75968 GCA_002079205.1 Phalaenopsis hybrid cultivar
ATATATATATATATATATATATCTCGCGAAGATACTAAAGTTTCAGGCGGAGGAACGAGAAGACTTGCTAGGTATGCTTTAACAGTTTACAGTACCTTCTTTTCTTGTAGTTTTGACACTGTACTTTTATGCTTACAAACTTGCATGCTAAATAATGACGTCACCCAACATGAAAACTAAAACCTTTAGGATAGCCACAAAGTTGAAACCAAAACCAAAATTAAAATCAACAACGATAAAAATTTACCTCCACAACATTCAAAATATAAGACAATTCAAAATTTAATCACAAACATCACAAGACAATAATTGCAACTAAATTAAGACGTCTTAATTGGATGATCGAGAATCCCTCGGAGGAGGTAACCTACAGTTGCTAACGAGATTTCCTACGGTCTAAATGAAGGCATGAAACTCATTAAGTTGAGTTTAATAAATTTATTTGGACTAAGTGAATCTGGTAGAAAATAGTGGTACCAAAATGAGGGAACCATAGAATCCTAACCGGTGTTGTTCTAATCAACTTTAATATGCCCCATAATATTTAAAGAGCCATAACCACAGGGAAATTTGATATGAAATCATAACTTGACATATTAGAAAACTTAAACTCGTCATGACAAGGATCTTGGAGCTTTCCTGTAGGCAGCAATCTACGACAATGATCTACAACAACATATTTTTCCTTAGAATTAAACAGCAAGACATAAGATTTCGAGGTTGTTTGCTTATGCAACATAAATTCTCAACTCATTTTTAGGCCATTTGTATAGCTCTGCTATACAATTTAAGCCCAAACCTGCTTTAGGATTACGAGGTTGTTGTTTGTCATGATCTAAATCCCCACATCTTCTAGGCTATTTGTGTGATCATTTCACACGAATATAAGTCCTAATTAATAAAATTGGCAGGATAAAACATTTAAATATTTATCTCCAAAATTGAAGCCAAATCATAGGATAGTTTGGGAAGTCACTGAGGTTCTCCTCCGGATCAATGACATCTCCTAATTTTTCCTCATTTGGATTCCAAAATAAAATGTTCCAAACTTGAGTCATTCCCCTTTCACATCTCTTTATCCGATTTCATTGAAAAGTCATAATCCTTTGACCTCTTTGAAGATAATATTCCCTGATTTTTATCGAGAGTTTTCTTAGGTGGCTTCGGTTATCTAAAATGTAATTAATAATAGGGGCTTGCCCTTATAGAAAGCATTTCCGAACCCAACTTAATATAAACTCTATTTAATTATTCATATTAAATAAGGAAAATTATCGGCTTATAAAATAAAAATGGTTTTTCGCGTATCTAAACGGATGTCATACAATCTTTAATTTATTTAATCGAGTCTTACCAGTAAGTAGTGCATTTATCCTTTGGGGTAGATACATTGCTGACATTATTGGGCTCGTTTATTTAAACTACTGGGGATATGAGATCGATTCGGTATTGTATTTTCAAAAATTTAAAATATTATTTTTTCTAAATTATACATGTATTAAATTAAATTAAAACGGATGTTAGGATATTCACCATAGCGGCCAACAACTCAACAACTCCTCAACTTTTTAGTGTCAATAGAGAGCAGATGCTATAAGACCAACATAAGGTTGATGACAAGCGCGCATGACAGACTTTAGCGGATCGCCAGGACAAGCGGCCAATGACATTCGTAGAGGAAGAAGAGTAGGAGGAGTTTCTTTATATGTTTTATTTTATTTGTAAGCATTATTTTGAACATATGCTATGGAATTTTTATTTATTTTACTATTCTTTTTTGGTGTAATCTGTGACAACATCTTCTTTTAAGTTAATGATCTGTATTTGAGCTTTGATATGTGATATGACTAAATAAAATTTCATTGAGATGTGAATATTTTATTGTGTACCGGTTGTGAAAATGTAAATGCTCTTTTATATTTTTTTAAGTTCCACAAGTTTGCGTCTAATAATCTGACACTAAATTGACAATTATATTTTGTCAATCTTTGATATTATATGTCGCAAATTCGACGGTAATCAAACAAATATTTTTATCATCTGATTTGCTATGATGAAAAGTTTGACGCACGTTAAGACAAAACAAATCTGACGCTACGACGACATGAAAGTTGATGTAAATTATATCGCCAAAGTATTTCGATACAAAATTGATGGAATTAACATTTTATACCCCTCGATTTACCCGTAGAAAAAATCAAACATAGATTAGATGCAAATCCAATGATTTACCTCAAATATCCTCGAATTTGCCTTAGATTTGTGTCTGATTTGGCTGACATAAATTTTTAAAAATCTATATTGATGGGCTATCCCTCTCTAATCTGGTTAAATCAGTTGTATCGTCCAACTTTATCGTAGAACCTACCATCAACTCCAACATCAGTCCCTCTGATGATACCCCTTCATATGTGAGTAAGGCTTGCCTTAAGGAGTTCATCATTTCCAAAGAAATGAACCCCTCATAAGAAGGGAGTGCACCAAGGAATGTTATCTATGAGAAGTCACCCAACACTTTCTTTTCGTGACAAATTGGTTCACTTTGATTGGACTTCCCACAATCAGATCCCGCAGTGTCAGATAACTCACTACCTTCCCATGTATCTGCAATACGTGTATGCATCAACTCATCCATCTCTATCTTGTGGATAATGATAATGGATTAAAAAATTGAATAAGTAAGAACTTTATGTGGAAGGTTGTCGGTCAGCCTCTCTTTGGCTTTCTGAGCAGCTAGTTGTATCAAATTTCTCCTGCTTGACGTGGATGACATCAGAAACATTCTAGTCAACCTCGATCATCTTGCTGTAAACTCTAGAAGCTAACACCCTATCAACTACCAAGCCCTCCAAGTATTGTCAAATGAACAATATATTTCCCTCAAACTTATTCACCTCTAGCTATACCATTGGCATGATCTTTGGTTTAAACTTGGGGAGAGAGGCCTCGGTCAACATCATCCTGATTGGCCCTTCGCCCTTCATATGAGCAAAAAAAAACTAAAGCTTTCAATCCTTTCACCTTATATTTGAAACCTCGAAGGCGAAGACATCATGCAGAGGACCACTTGAGATATTCACTCAGATTGTTCAAAAGAAAAATAGGTAGTTGAAGAGTTCCATCGACCATGTGATTCCCATTTGACAAGAAAAAATCTCAAAGGTCATCACAGTAGTAATAGAGTTTGGTATCACATGCGGTAAAAATAAAAAAAAAATGTCGCACAACTCCTTGCATAGCGAAAGTCGAAGGCCTAGTCAAAATTGATCCATATATATATCACTAGCTCATTGTCTCTAAAGGTGCTTGCTATCTTGTCCAGATTAATGGCATGGAGACGAACATAGGGATTGAAGATGTGACTCTTCTTTTCTTATATTTAATATCTCATCCTTAGAAATCTTCAATGAATCAGAAAGGCTAGTAGCCACAAAATCCATCAAAGAGCAGCGGCGAGGAGTCATGTCACGAGACAAAAATAATTAGGAAGATCACAAAAAAAACATATATAATGTTGTCATTGCATTTTTCATAGGGTCACATAGAGTCCTAACCACCATATGTGAGGATAGAACCAAAAATAAAGGAGCTATAAAACTTGAACAACAAAAAGTGTTGGTATGAATACCTAGAGTTTAAATGAAATTTCTTAAGAGAAAACTATTACAATGGGATTTCACCCCTACCCAATCTGAGGGAAAGAAATGTATTATTTAAGGGTCTAATGCACGCTCACCAAAACATGATCGAGCCAAAGAAGTCACCAAAATAAAAATTTGTCCAAGACCTAAATTGGCCAATCCTACTGGACTCGGATTTAACCTTAGAAATTTGAACACCAATCTATGAAAGATTTGTGAGTTCTCGATCGAGGCCAGTCATCATTTATTGTATCAATAGAACTTCTTCTTACAGCCTCATCACACAAGATGACATGACAATCACCTTCAAACTTATTTGTATGCTAGCCTCACTCGCGAAGGAACATTTGATCTCATCCAGGGAATGAGCGAGCATCTTACAATCCAATTGAACCTCCTTGATAACGTCCCTGTGTTTCTAAAGGCGGCGGAATGTATTTGGGGAGATTGACTTCACCTTCCTCACCGCTAAGCCCATCATCTCATTCTACCACTCTTTTCTTCTCTCCTGCCGACATCGACAAAGCTTTATCAATGTTTGGCCAATCTAATCATCTATAATATCGAGGGAACAAAGATTCAAGCATCACAATGGGAACAATCAATAAAATAAAAACTTACAATACTAAGAGCCCCTAACATCTCAAACATTGTTAGCTCTTGCCAATGAGCCTTCTGCGAAATAGGAACCTAGGTACTCGATTGAACTTCCAAACTTCTAATGTGCTGGAGGTATCATGATTAAGTGTCGAACATATGTGCCTTTAGTTACAAATGCATTTCAACATCCTTTAGGGTCACCCCGAAAGAGCCCTGCTAACACAAAGGCCAAACTATCCTCTTCACCACCACTTTCTTCTTCTGTTCGACCTCGCGGTGTTTTTTGCTTCTTTTATGAGAATATCTTCTAGATTAAAACCTTATTCAAGATATCAGTTTGGGAATTCTTGAGCCTATCCATTGTAATTTTTCACGGAGCTAAGGGTTAACCAACGAAAAAAGGGGAGAGCAGAAGTTTGGGCAGAGCAACGAAAAATGACATGGGATCAGCAAACTCAGAAAGACACCTGTACCCCATTTTTATAGCAATTTATAATACGAAAATGAAGAGAATATCAATCATTGGTATCATTTAAGGATAACTAACAATTCACTGCATTTAATTTTCTAGTTCTTATTGTACTGGAGCTACTGATGTTCGAGAGAATTATGAAACTAAAATATTTACAATAAAAATACCCTTGACTAGATCCTCAGCATATCAGATGGTTGTAAGAAAAACACATGTTGCCAGATAGAATTCTGCGAGAATAAATAATAGTACCCGGAGGACGACCAAGCAATAGTAAACAATTGTCCAAATTGGCCAACTAATCAATGACTGCCCGACCAAGTTGAACAGCCGTCCCGGATGCTAATTAACTTGTAGACAGCTCAGGCAGAGGTTAACCTTCAAGAAAATGACTAGCCATATATTTATCATTTGCATGACATGAACCGGATCGACTGACAACCACCCAACTAAGAGTTTCATGGTATAATTATCATTTCACTATAATCATAGTCCCTTATAGCTAAGGGGATCATTAAATATAATAAAAGATTATTAAAACTATACACAAAAATATCTCCCACCTCTCTCTTTTTGCACATTCCTAACTTCTTTTCACGCTCTATCGATCGGTGCTATACAAAATTAAATTAAAAAATTGTCATTTAAACTTTAAACAAATAAATAAAACAATTCTAAGATAAACACAATATTTTTTTTTTTTCCTCCATGTCCATCCCTTCAAACTGGCACCTCTGAAATCTTTCATTTTGTTGTCCTCGGCTCCGCAACCGGCCCAATTGCTGAACAGCTAACGAACTTCTTTGGCCACAGCAGTTGACCGCTGCAGATTCCCCATTAAAAAAACCTTTCAGAAACAAAAAAATTATGTGTGCCATGATGCCACAGAATATAGAAATATTATGAAGAGAAGTGGGGGGTCGGGTGGGTGGCTAGCCGACAACTCGTGTGGCGACGGTCGCTGTTTCCCCGCAGCTTCCTCCCCCACACCCCCCTATTTCCTTGAACCATTCCAATCTATCCTCTCCAACCACTCCTCCGTTCCATTACACAAGTTGTTGACAACAGAAATCCATGGGTGGAAGAAGGTATCTATGCGAGATTAGCCGGNGTTATAATAATCTTACCTACTAAATGCTAGAGGTTAAGATCAATATGTAAAATTTCAAGTTGAGTAAAAAGAAGAGTTTTGAATTTCTAATGGTGGGGTACCTCTTCTAATTTGTTCAAGTTGTGTAAAGAGAAGAGTTTTGAGTTTCTAATGGTGAGGGTACCTTTTCTAGTTTTGGAACTCCAAGTTGAGTAAAGAGAAGAGTTTTGAATTTCTAATGGTGGGGGTACCTTTTCTAGTTTTCTGGACGCTGAGTAAAGAGAAGAGTTTTGAATTTCTAATGGTGAGGGTACCTTTTCTAGTTTTCTAAGACGTAGAAAGAAGAGTTTTGAATTTCTAATGGTGGGGGTACCTTTTCTAATTTTCTAAGATTAGTCAAAGTTTTGAATTTCTAATGCTGAGGAGTACCTTTTCTAATTTTCTAAGACTAGTCAATAGGAAAGTCCTATGGCTAGACCTAGGCTACAATACCTCTTCTAATTTTCTCTAAGACTAGTCAATAGAGAAAGTCCTATGGCTAGACCTAGGATACTGAAGAAGTTTCTAGACCTCAACCAAAAGTGAGGTCAAAGGCTTTGAATTTCTAATGGTGGGGTACCTCTTCTAATTTTCTAAGACTAGTCAATAGGACTCCTATGGCTAGACCTAGGCTACTAAAGAAGTTTCTAGACCTCAACCAAAAGTGAGGTCAAAAGTTTTGAATTTCTAATAGGGTACCTCTTCTAGTTTTCTAAGACTAGTCAATAGGAAAGCTTTGAATTTCTAATGGTGGGGTACCTCTTCTAATTTTCTAAGACTAGTCAATAGTTTTGAATTTCTAATAGTGGGGTACCTTTTCTAGTTTTCTAAGACTTAGTCAATAGGAAAGGTCTTATGGCTAGACCCTAATGGTGAAGGTACCTTTTCTAGTTTTCTAAGACTAGTCAATAGGAAAGTCCTATGGTAGACCTAGGCTTGGTACATTTTCTAGTTTTCTAAGACTAGTCAGTAGGAAAGTCCTATGGCTAGACCTAGGCTAAAAAATTTCGAGACCTCAACCAAAAGTGAGGTCAACAAATGGACCCCCAATAGGTGTGGTGTGCTGGATCTTCTAAGACTAGTCAATAGGAAAGTCCTATGGCTAGACCTAGGCTACTAAAGAAGTTTCTTAGACCCAACAAAAGTGATGGGACAACCGCCCATACCACAGGTTGATAGGGCATACCATAGAAGATTGCTTCAGCTTAAAAAACTGACTTTAAATCTCAATTTCAAGTTTTTGGCGCCGTTGCTGGGGAAGTAATAGAAACTATTAATATTTTACTTTATTTTATTTTAAAAAAATAAAAAAATAAAGAAGAGTGTGTTTGTAGTTTAATTTAAACATTTTTTTTATTTTAGTGTATTTTCTTATTTTTAATTACTTGCTTTATTCAGTTTATGCGTAGTGTAAGATCTGAAAATTTAGTACCTTATGACTCTGAGTCAAAAAGAACTGTTATAAAATTTGAAAACAACAAAAAGAGAATGCTCAATTAAGCAAAATGGCTTGCAATTTAAATAATGTTAGAAATGAAAATGAACATTGTCAGAGACATTTAAGAGATTATGCAAATCTTACAGTAGATGAAATTCATTTGAGTATTCAAAATCCTGTTGTAGCTGCCAATTAATTTGAACTTAAACCTGCTACTATCCAAATGTTACAAAATAAGCAGTTTGGAGAAACACCTACTGAAGATCCTAATTTACACCTTGTTATTTTTTTAGATAAGTGTGCTACATTTACATATGATGGAGTGTCAAATGATGCCGTCTGACTTAGACTTTTTCCTTTTTCACTAAGGGATAAAACTAAGATGTAATTACACTTATTAACACCTAGATCTATCAGAACATGGGGAGATTTATCACAAAAATTCTTATCTAAATTATTCTCACATTCAAAAATTGCTAAGCTTAGGAATGATAGCACATCTTTTTGTCAGTTTGAAGGGGAATCAAATTATGAAGCCTGAGAAGGATTTAAAGATCTCTTTAGAAAGTGTCCACACCATGCGTTGCCAGATTGGTTAATAATTCAAACTTTTTTATAATGGGTTGGTTAGATCTCTTTGATCGATAATTGACGCAGCTGCTGGTTGATCATTAATGTCAAAACTATTTGATAAAGCATATTCATTAATTGAAGAGGTAGCTGCTAATAATTTTTAATGGTCCTCTAAAAGGGTAAATCTAAAAGTATACATGATTCTGATGCAATACCATTTTAGCTGCCCAAATAGCTGCTATATCAAAGAAGATAGATCAATATGGAATGAATTATTCTCAGACAACACTTGCGCTTGAGGAGAACTCAATGAGACAAATGATAGAATCTCAATCTTCTTATGAGACTTTAAATGCAAAAAACATTGGTTCTAATAAGTCTTATGCCAATTATTATATCCTGGTTGGAAGAATCATCCAAATTTTAGTTAGAGTAACAATAATTTTAATGCTGTAAATCCGCAATGGGGAAACAACCCTGTGAACCCATTGAGAAACTCCAACAATCAAGGGAACCAAGCTTATAAACCTTTTTACCCCCCAAGTTTTAATAATTGGCACAGTAAGGAGAAAAAGTTATCAATGGAAGAATTGATATTGCAGATGGGTAGTCAATTACAAAGTTAAGGAGCTGCTATGAGAAACATGTAAAATCAATAGGGATTTATTGCAACTACAGTTAGCAATAGACCTCCAGGATCATTGCCTATATATATAGGGATACTATGCAAGTATACGTATCGTTATCAAGTAATATAAAACTTTTTTATTAAGACCTAAACATCAAACCCTCAGGAAAAATAAGCAATATACATAATTGATCAACAAACTTTCTATTTAAAAAAAAATTACTTAAACTATAGATATTTTCAAAGTACGTAAAATTCATTTCTTTTTGGTATTTTTGATATTTTGACAAAATAATAAAACTTCTAGAGGTAATTTGAGTTTATGTAAAGAAAAGTACTTGATATAAAAATATCTTTCTTCCTTATCATGAATTAATAATAATATAGGAATTCTTTTGAGGAAGTATGCAAATTGTGTTGTCCCAAATAGAAGCAATAATATTCTTTACCCTTACTAGAGATGCTATAAAGAACATTGACTAATTTAAAGTTTGAATGGTTCTAAAGACCGACTAGGTAGGGAAGATACTAGCTCTCACTCTAGAATTCCCTCGATTCCCTCCACCTAAAATAATAAACCAAGTTAGGGGCTTTAACCTGTCACTTTAAAGTCCTCTAACTCTACCCCTTCAAAAATTATTTCCCTATTTATTTGCACTAAATCATATGAATTACATTCTCATTCATACAACCTCATTCGATTCTTTCTAATTGTTGACTGAGACAATACCAGTCCGGTTCTTACATGTTCTCACAATAAATTTTAACCAATTGTTGACTTAGACAATACCAGCCCGGTTCTTACATGTTCTCACAACAAATTTTAACATTATTTCCAAATTTATTTGCACTAAATCATATGAATTACATTCTCATTCATACAACCTCATGTGATTCTTTCTACCTATTTGCACTCAATCATATGAACTACATTCTCATTCATACAACCTCATGTGATTCTTTCCAAATGCACTCAATCATATGAACTACATTCTTATTCATACAACCTCATGTGATTCTTTCCAATTGCTGAAACAATACCGGCCCGGTTCTTACATGTTCTCACAACAAATTTTAACATCTAGATAGGCCAAATCAAGAAGTACATCCCAGTTCTTACATGTTCTCACAACAAATTTTAACATCTGGATTGGCCAAATCAATGTCTGGTTCTTACATGTTCTCACAACAAATTTTAACATCTGGATAGACCAAATCAAGAAGTAAATGGTCGGCTCAGTTCTTACATGTTCTCACAACAAATTTTAACATCTGGATTGGTCAAATCAAGAAGTAAATGATCTGATTCTTACATGTTCTCACAACAAATTTTAACATATGGATTGGCCAAATCAAGAAGTAAATGAAACATGAATTTAAATCATCACAACTTCTTCCTACATTAAAGATCAATATTCTCCACATCTTCCATCCAACACTTTAATTACTTATCATTTTAAGAAGAAAGATAAAGAAAACTACTCATATCTATGGAGAAAATAAAATCACACTTTAGTTTAAAAGAAGAAATTATTGTCAAACCAACAACAAGTCTTGATTAAACAAAGAAATCAAAACCACACTTTAGTTTAAAAGTAGAAATCATTGTCAAACCAACAAGAAGTCTCGATAAAACTAAAAGTAGTTTAAAAATAAAAGATAAAATTTATTAAAAATCATCCACCAAACTCTTAAAGTTCATTTAAATCTCTTCTCTTTTACAACACTCTTGACTCTCAAAATAAAACTAAAAAAAAGAATAAAGTAAATTTACGGTGCCTGAAAATCTCTCCAAAACTATCTCTCTAAACTCCCCCTTTCCAGTACTTTTCAAAATTTTCAAGCACACTTCAAAAAGTCTCAACTTCTTTCTTTTATAAATCTCCAAGATGTGCCTTGATAACTCTTCAAAATGTATCCCAATTTGATGTATTCTCCAAAGGATGCCTCCTTTCACAAGTTCTTTAATCATAATTTCATTTCTAGTGGTCTTAACCACTTTCTTTAGCCAATAGGTGCCTCAAATGTCCCTTCAAAATTTTGTAAAATGAAGTAAAATGTCACATAACTGCCTCTGGTACTTAAGCGTTGGGCCTCTGGCGCTTAGGCGTGGCCTTCTCTATTTCACCGGCGCTTAAGCGACGAATCTGACACTTAGGCGCCAAAACTCTTTCGCACCATTTTCACATTTTTGCTCTAAATTTGATCATTTTTCACTCATTTTAGCATTTTTCACCTTTTTACTTATACCTAACAGAAAAACACACAATTAACTTCCATTAAAGTGCAATATCTCAAAAATAGGTATAAAAATATGTCTAAAAATACTATATATTTTAGGTATTNCTGTCACATAACTGCCTCTGGTACTTAAGCGCTGGGCCTCTGGCGCTTAGGCATAGCCTTCTCTGTTTCACCGGCGCTTAAGCGACGGATCTGACACTTAGGCGCCAAAACTCTTTCGCACCATTTTCACATTTTTGCTCCAAATTTGATCATTTTTCACTCATTTTAGCATTTTTCACCTTTTTTACTTATACCTAAAAGAAAAACACACAATTACCTTCCATTAAAGTGCAATATCTCAAAAATAGGTATAAAAATATGTCTAAAAATACTATATATTTTAGGTATTTCAATGAGACCTCTTATACTTTGAGAAAATTTTTGGGAAAGAAAAGTACCAATTTTTTGGCAAGGAGAGAGGAGAAAAGCAATTTTTCTCCTTGACAAAGTAAAGAGAAGATAAAAAAAAGAAAATGTTCTAAAGAGAAGCTCTTGCCAAGGTAGAAGAAAAAGCTTCTTCCTCCTCATCTTCATCCCTGACTTCTTCTTCTTTCTCCATTAAAATCCTTCTTCACCTTCTTCTTCTTCTTCCTTCACCATCTCTTGGAGTGTGTGAGGGGAGCATTTTAAAGGAGCTACATTGAAGAAGAAGGAGAGCTTCATCTCTCCTAAAAAAAAGGAGAGCTTCATTCTAATAGGTAGGAGTAAGAAGTAGGCAAAAGGAACACTTCATCAACCTTCACACAATGAGAAAAACTTCTAAACTCTTACATTTTCCTTCCTAGTAAACTCAAGTTTTGATGTTAGAGAGTTAAGCTTAGGTTATGTGTTATAGGAAATCAATAGGTTAGGGAGGCTTTCCCTATGAATCCTTAAGATTTTCTCCTAAACCCTTAGATCATTGATCCACATGATCGAAATCCAATTTTTCCATGATTTTGGTGGCTCCAATATTTTTTGGAGAGATTGGAGCATTTGGAACTTGGAGGATTAAAAATCCCTTTGGCTACTAATACACCTAAAATATTCATTCTTTATGTATAAATTTTTATACCTATTTTTGAAATATTGCACTTTAATGAATGATATTTGTGTGTTTTCCTTTCAGGTACAATCAAATGGATGAAAAATGGTGAAAGGAGTGAAAAAAGATCAAATTTGGAGCAAAAAATAAACAAGGTGCAAAAATGAAGTGAGGTGCCTAAGCACCAAGGATTGGCACTTATGCACCAGTTAAACAGAGAGAGTCGTGCTTAAGCGTCAGGTGCCTCGCGCTTAAGCTCGAGAAGTAGTTATTTGATGATTCATTGAATTTAAACTAATTTTTGAAGAGGTTTTTGAAGCAACCCTTAGTAAAAATGTGGGAAATCATTAATGAACATGAAAATTCATTCAATTAGGTTTTGAAAGGAAGCAACTTCTAGAAAATTCACTGAATAGAGACATATTCTTAAGAGAAACCAAGGCACCTCTTGGATTTTTATTAAAGAAAACTTGGATCATCAAGGGAGAGGCCAATCATCATCCATCCATCTAGAGTAACCAGCATATGCCGCTGCCGACTACCTTTTCTTTTTATTTTGAGTTTTAATTTATATTGTGAGTGAAGTAAGAGATTCAAAGGAACTTCAAAACATTTGGTGGAGAGGATTTGAGATAAGTGTTTATCTTTGTGACTACATTTGATTTTAATTTAAACTTCTTATTTGAGTGCATGATTTCTACTTTCAAACTTAAGTGTGGTTGTGTTGTCTCAATTAATTCTGAGTGTTTTTCCTTATCTTCTTCATTAAAATGATAAGTGATTAAGTATTGGAGAGAAGTTGTATGAAGTATTAGACTATAATATTGGAAGAAGTTGTGATGATTTTAAGCCTTGTAATTCATGATGTTAATACCCGTTGTGAGAACATGTAAGATCCAAGATGGTATTGTCTCAGTGAAAAATGGTAAGAAACACATTTGATTTCATGGATGAGAACGTAGTTCATGGGGTTGAGTGCAAAAAAATAAGGAAAGAAACTTTGAAGGGTGTAGAATTAGATAACTTTAGAGTGACATGCTAAAGCCCCCAATTTGATTTATAGTTTTAAGTTTTGATACGAGATGTTAGCCCCCAAGTCGAGGGAGAAGAGGGAACTCTAGAGTGAGAGCTAGTATCTTCTCTACTTAACCCGTCGTCAAGACTATTCAAACTATAAATAAACCAATGTTCTTTATAGCATCTCTAGTAAGAATAATGAATAATATTGCTCTTATTTGGCACAACACAATTAGAATACTTCCACAAAAGAATTCATATACTTCTTATTAATTCATGATAAGGAAATGATAGTTTATTTATATTGCCTTCATCTTGCAAGTATTTAGTTAAATTAATTAATTGCTTACTTTATTTTCAAATTACAAAAATTACAAAAAGAATCAAACTTTCATTCCTATTTTAGTATCTATAGTTTAAGTAAGAACATTTTGCTACGTAGCATTTTTTTCTCTAATTTCTCCTGTTTTGTATGTTGCATATTGTAGTTTTCCTCGTGGGTTCAATAATCGGGGTTTAATCAAAACGTCTTATATTATTTGATAACGATACTTATACTTGCATAGTTTTTCATATTTAGATATTATAACTGTATTCTTCTTTGCTTCAAAGTTGAGAATTTACCTAGTTTTTGCTTGGGATTGAGTTTTTGACTTTGTTGCAAAGTAAGAATTATTATTAAGGAAATTAAGCATATAATCACATACATCACAATTTGAAATCCATAATCAAAGAATCAACACCAAGTTTTTGGCATCGTTGCCGGGGAACATTAAAAATTTTTAAGAAAATTTTTAAGAAAGCAAATTTCTATTTTTATAAGGTCTTATTTAAATTTTTAGATTTATTATAAGAATATTATAGTGTTGTTTTTCTGTTCTTATTTGTGTGTTTTTATTTTTTTATGTGTTTTTGTAGTAATGTATGGGTATTTCAGGTTCCACAAGACTTGTACCCTAAGATTCTAAATTAGAAAGAACTATTAGTAAAATTAAATATTTAAAAATTACTTAAAAAATAAAAAATTTCAAGAAATGGCAAATCAAAATAATTAAAATGCTAAAGAGTTTTGACCTTTAAGAGATTATGTAAATCCTATGGTGGACAAACTTCATTGTAGTATTCAAAAACCTGCTGTAGTGGCCAATTTATTTAAACTTAAACCTGCTATTATCCAAATGGTATCAAATAATCAGTTTGGGGAGCACAAACTGAAGATCCAAATTTACATCTTGCCAAGTTTCTACAATTGTGTGCTACATTTAAATACAATGTTGTATCAGATGATATTATAAGACTTAGACATTTTCCTTTTTCACAAAGGGATAAGGCTTAGATATGGTTACATTCGTTAGCACTTGGATCTATCAGAACTTGGGATGATTTAGCACAAAAATTCCTTGCTAACTATTTTCCATCATAAATAACTGCGAAGTTTAAAAATGATATTACATCTTTTTGTCAGTTTGAAGGGGAATCTATTTATGAAGCATGAGAATGATTTAAAGAACTACTAAGAAAGTGCCTACACCATGTTATACCAGATTGACTAATAGTTTAAACCTTTTACAATGGATTAGCTGAATCTCTTAGATCTATTATCGGTGGGTTGCTGGTGATTTATTGATGTCAAAACCATTTCATGATGCTTATGCTTTAAATGAAGAGATGGCTACAAATAATTTTTAACGGCCTTCTGAAAGGGTAAATCCAAAGAAAGTAATCAATATTCTTGAAACTGATGTTTTTGCAATGTTAGAAAATCAAGTAGTTGTAATTTCAAAAAAGTTAGACTAATTTGAAATGAATTTTTCTCAACCAATTGCAATGATTGAAGAGAATTCATTAGGCCANACTACAAATAATTTTTAACGGCCTTCTGAAAGGGTAAATCCAAAGAAAGTAGTCAATATTCTTGAAACTGATGCTTTTGCGATGTTAGAAAATCAAGTTGTTGTAATTTAAAAAAAGTTAGACTAATTTGAAATGAATTTTTCTCAACCAATTGCAATGATTGAAGAGAATTCATTAGGCCAAATGGTATATTATCAAGCATCATTAGAAACTTTGATTGTCATAAACAAGAAGCAGAATAACCCATATTCAAACTATTATAACCCAGATTGGAAGAACCATTCTAACTTTAACTGGAACAATACTTCGGGTGGTAGTAATCAACAATGGGGGAATAATAAAGTAAACCCATTTGGGAACTATAACAACCAAGGGAATAGTAATTATAGACTGACTTATCCTCCAAGTTTGAATTTTAATCCACAANGTAAGAATCAACAATGGGGGAATAATAAGGTAAACCCATTGGGGAACTATAACAACCAAGGGAATAGTAATTATAGACTGACTTATCCTCCAAGTTTGAATTTTAATCCACAATTTACGGAGAAAAAGTTGTCTATAGATAAAGTGGTGTTACAAATGGGAAATCAGTTGCAAAGTCAATGAGCTATAAATTAGAAATATTGAGGATCAATTAGGACAAATAACAAATTCATTAAGTAATAGATCCTAAGCAACACTTCGAAGTAATACATAAGTAAATCCAAAAAACCAGAATAAAGAGCAAGTAAAAACTGTTCAACTTTGAAGCAGAGGAGAATTGGAAGGTAGAGTTTAAAAAGAGACTGAAGTAGAGAGAAAATAAATTGAAGACCCTAAAGAGGATGCTCTGAAAGTTTTTGAGAGATCTATTTCTCCACTTTAAGTTGACATGGAAAAACAACCACCTCCATTTCCTCAGAGGCTCCGTCAATAGAAGTTGGATAAATAATTTTCAAATTTTCTAGAAATTTTTAAGAAGCTTATAATGAATATTTCATTTGCTGAAGCCTTAGAATAAATGCCAAGCTATGTGAAGTTTATGAAGGATATTATTAACAAGAAAAGAAAGTTTGAAGATAACCATACTGTTGCACTTAGTGAGGAGTGTAGTTCTATAATTCAGAAAAAGCTTCCTGAAAAGCTTAAGGATCCTGGTAGCTTCACAATTCCATGAGCAATAGGAGACAAATTTTAAGGGAAAGCTTTATGTGATTTAAGTGCAAACATTAACCTTATGCCATTATCAATATTTAAAAGATTGGGATTAGGATAAATATCCCATACTACTGTAACTCTGCAGTTAGCAGATCATTTAATAACCTATCCTAAAGGAGTTATAGAAGATTTCTTAGTTAAAGTCGATCAATTTATCTTTCGTGTTGATTTCATTGTGCTAGATATAGAGGAAGATAAGGAGATACCTATCTTTTTGGGGAGACCTTTCCTAGCTATAAGAAGAGTAATGATAGATGTGTCAAAAGGAGAATTAACTATGTGCATCAATAATCAGATAGTTACAATTAATATTTCTAAATCAATGAAATATCCTATAAAAAGTAAAGATGATGAATGCTATAGAATGGATGTCATTTCAAAACAAATTATGAAGAGAAATAAGAAATGAAAGAGTTGAAACATGAGTAAGAAGATTAATAGATCAATTTGAATATTTTTATAAGGAAAATTCAAATTATGTTTGAAAAAGTTTTGAAGTTTTGGACATGACAGAAAAAGATAAATCTTATTGTCCATCAATTGAAAAACCTCCTGAGCTTGAGTTGAAGTTACTTCTTGAACATTTGAATTATTCCTTTTTAGGTAATTCCTCAATATTACCTATTATAATTTCCTCAAAAATAACTACAGAAAAAGAAATGGGTTTAATAAAAACTTTAAGGAGTTATAAGAAAGCCTTTAAATGGACAATTGTTGATATAAAAGGAATCAGTCCTTCAATTTGTATGCATAGAACTCATATGGAAGAGAACTGCAAACCCAGGGCCGATCCTCAAAGGAGATTAAATCGTGATATAAAGAAATTTGTTAAGAAAGAGATTTTAGAGTGGTTAGTTGCTGGAATTATCTACCCAATTTCAGATAATGCATGAGTTAGTTCGATTTTATGTGTTCCTAAGAAAGGAGTGTTGTGACTATGAAAAAAAAACATAATGAGTTAATACCAACAAGACAAGTCACAGGATGGTGAATATGCATTAATTATAGAAAATTAAATCTCACCACAAGGAAAGATCATATTCCACCACCCTTTCTAGATTAAATGTTAGATAGACAAGCTAGGCATAAATACTTTTGTAAATGGATATACTGGTTATCACCAAATATAAATAGCTTCCGAGGATCAACAGAAAACAACTTTTGCCAGTCCTTGTGGTACATTTGCTTTTATAAGAATGCTCTTTGGTTTATGTAATGCCCCTGCTACATTTCAAAGATGTATGACGGCTATTTTTTGTGATTTAATTGAAAAAGAGATTGAAGTTTTCATGGATGATTTTTTAGTGTTTGGAGCTTCATTTGAATCATGTTTAGAAAATTTATCAAACGTTTTTAAGTGTTGTGAAGAAACAAATTTAGTCCTTAATTAGGAAAAATGTCAATTTATGGTAGCAAGAGAAATTGTTTTGGGACATTAGGTTTTAGAAAAATTTATGGAAGTAGACCATGTAAAAGTTTAAATGATCGCTAATTTACCTTACCCAATAAGTGTGAAGGAAATTAGGAGTTTTTAGGACATGCTGGAATTTACAGGCAATATATTAAAGACTTTTCAAAAATTGCTAAGCCTCTATGCCATTGACTTGTAAAAGATGTAATTTTTAATTTTGATAAGGAGTGCCTAAAATCTTTTGAATTATTAAAAGAAAAATTAGTCACTACACCAATTATTGTTTCACTAGATTGGTAAAATCTTTTTGAACTAATGTGTGATGCTAGCGATTATGCTATTGAAGCTGTTTTAGGACAAAAGCATGATAAGATTTTCAAAGTTATCTACTATGATAGTAGAACTTTTAATGTAGATCAAATTAATTATACCACAAATGAGAAAGAGATATTAGAAGTAGTATATAATTTTGATAACTTTAGATCATACGTAATTGAAACTAAATGTGTTTTGCACACTGATCATTCTGCTATTAAGTATTTAATAAAAAAGAATGATGCAAAACTAAGATATATAAGATGGATTCTTCTTTTGCAAGGATTTGACTTTAAGATAGTAGATGGGACGGGAGCTGAGAATTAAATTGCTGATCATCTGTCTAGGCTTGAATTATAAAATCCACTATTTTGAACGAAAGATTAATAAACATTTTTCAGATGAAGAATTGTTCAATGTTAATGAGTGGCATATTCCATGGTATGATGACATTGTAAACTTCATTTTTAGTGATATTATATCCAATGGAATGACATACAAACAGAAGATGAAATTTTTATCTGAAGCTAAGTCTTATGTTTGGGATGACCCATTTTTATATAAACAAGGAAAAAATCTTATTATTCAAAGATGTGTGCCTTTAGAAGAAACTTATGAAATTATCTAAAAAAGTCATAATTCTGATTTTGAGGGACTTTTTGGTGTTGATAAAATTGCATACAAAATTTTGCAATCTAGATTTTATTTGCTTATAATTTTTAGAGATGTTAACGCTTATATTAAAACATGTGATCGATGTCGACGAGTAGACAATATTTTTACAAGAAATGAAATGCCCCTTAATTATGTGTTGGAAGTTGAGATATTTGATGTTTGGGGATTAGATTTCATGGGACTATATATACCATCTTTCAGAAATTGATATATATTGTTAGCAGTAAACTATGTATCTAAATAGATAAAAGTTATTGATTTACCTCGATGTGATGCTCAAAGTGTTGCAAAATTTTTAAAAATGAATATATTTTGTAGATTTGGGATGTGAGAGTAATCATAACTGACAGGGGAAGTCATTTCAAAAACACAATGATTGAAAAATTATTAAAGAAATATCATATTAACCATCTATATGTTACTGCTTATCATTCTCAAACATTTGGCTGAATTATCCAATCGTGAAATTAAAAGAAGACTGAAAAAAATCTGTGAATCCAACCAAAATGGATTAGTCAGCCAACTTGACTATGCTTTGTGGGCTTGTAGGACTGCATATAGAACTCCTATAAGAATGTTCCCATACAGGCTAATATTTGGGAAAGCTTGTCATTTACCAGTTGAAATTGAGCATAAAATATATTGGGTTGTTAAGGAATTTAATTACAATATAAAGGATGCTGGTGAGAAAAGACTATTACAATTAAATGAGCTTAAAGAGATAAGGAATGAATCTTACGAAAGTGCTAAAATTTATAAGGAAAAAATGAAGATGTGGCATTATCAGAAGATTCTTACTAAGAATTTTGAGCCAAGGCAACAAGTTTTGCTTTATAATGAAATGTTAAAATTATTTCTAAGCAAACTTAAAACCCGGTAGATGGGCCCATTTGTTGTGATAAAAGTTTATCCTTATGGAGTTGTGGATATCAAAGATTCTTAAACTGATAAAATATTCAAAGTAAATGGTCACACGCTGAAACCTTACTTTTTAGGTGACTAACTTAAATTGAATGACCTTTTTTTTGGGTCAACTATAATAAGCACTAGTTACGTCGGGCTGACAACGTTAAACCAAGCGTTCTGTGGGAGACAGCTCATAGTTATCTGCATGTTTGTTTTTAATGTTATGTTACTGTGTTTTATTTAGAGAGTTTTGGTAGTATCTTGAATATATAATGATTTAGTGATTATTCTAAGACCTTAACAGATGACTTAAACATGTTAGAACAACTTTTTGGATGTTAAGCTGACCTGTGCTAAATTAAGAACTGGCGCTTAAGTGCCAATATCCGACGTTTAAGCACGACAGTTGAAAATTTGTGCAAGTTTCAGTTTCTAGAAGTTTTAACTGTGATTTGGTTCGCTTTATCATGGGATAGCAATTCTAAGATGTGCCTAGGAGTTATAGCGAGGTTTAGAGCCTATAAATAGAAGGGTATGAGGAGAAGGCTCACCACACTTCCATTTTCCCCAAAATTCTAAGTGAGAAAAAGTGAAATTTTAAAAGATGTCATCTTGGGTAAGTGAATTGATGAAAAAGGAGGAAGCAACGAGAAACAAATTCATTAGTCAAAATGAACAAGAGTTATACAACGATTTCCTAGCCGTTAGTATCGAAGGGATAACAGAGAAAATCACTAAAATTGAGGCTGACGTAGCCCCAATTGAAGAAAAAGTGATAGGAGTTAACGCACATCTGGATCATATGGGATGACAACTTAAGATGTAGTTTAACCATACTAGTTTTATAGAAGAAGCGGGCAAGGCTATGTATTTGAAAAATAAAGGGATTAAAGAAGAGTTAACCAGATTTGTTAACTATTATCCTTTTTATCAGATTTACATTCCAAATGCTGAATGAGAGACTAATGACAGGCCAGGATTCGTTCCACCGAATGTAGAGTGGAATTAAGTTCTTTGTTTAGTGCTTGCTTATTTATGTCCAGTTTGTTTAGTGTGTTTTTAATGTTATGATTATTTAGTGTTTGTCTTAGGAATTATCTCAACCAAGACTCATTGGATTGAGAATCTATTGAAAATATTTATAATTGTTCGTGAATGAATATAAGTGTCTGTTTGTGTGAAATTTCATGTTATTTTGTGTTGAATTAAATTAGTTAAGATTGGTGAATCTTAAGAAAGAGGAGAGTTGAAAGGGAAGAATATAATTATTAAAGAGCTTTGAGACCTTGTAGGGTTGGTTGACTTAGGCTAGAAGTGCATTCTACTTAAAAAAAAATCAAAATTTGTGCACTAAATGCTGCCTAAACCGAGATACAGGTGCCTAAGTGCCAAAGCTTTTGGGCTTATGCATCGGTTCATGTAAACCAATTTGCAAATGGTTTAAAGTAACAATTTGGTTCAAAAATCCCCATTTTATTTGCTCGACTTTGTCCCCTACCTCTTGAGTTTGCAATTTTAAGATTAGGGCATCCCTTAATTTGAGGATTTCTTAGTGGTTTGAAGAAAAATTTGTTAGAGTTGATCTTCTTAAGGTATGAGCTTCACTTATATGTAAAAATTTTTTATTTTCACCATGTATTTTAAGCACATTATGGATCTACCTGAAAATCATTATTCATGGTGAAAATTTGAGGAAAATCTATGGAATATACATAGATTTTGTAGTTCAAGCTTTTATAAGTTAAGTATAATGATTTAGAAATGAATTTGGTATTTATTGTGAATTTTATATAATTTCTTAGAAATGGCACCAAGGATGACGGGAGCAATGGAAAAGCCCAGATTGATTCAAACAAGTTTGTTAGTTTGAGAGCTCGGGATTGATACAGTGATGAGCTGCAATCGAGGAACTTGATTCCTGAGCATTGTTTAAAGCGTCCGGGAGGAGCTGTAGAAGATTTAATTGTTCGCCGCTAGTGGGAGCGGTTTTGTTGTTTTTCTGCCATGGCAGTTATTTCTATTATCCAGGAGTTCTATGCAAATCTCTCTGAGGCTGAAGAAGGTGTCATGGTTAGAGGAAAGATAGAGCCTTTCTCATCTGAGGTAATAAATCAATTAGATCATTTGCCCCCAAGCACTTTATGTTTTTATTCCAACTATAGTCCAAATGAGGAGGATTTTGACAAGTTTCTTTCATCGTTGACTTGAGGAAGAGGATTATGGAAGATTACCAATGAAAAAAGAGTTATCTTCTCCACATCAAAGTTAGATGCCCCATCAAAGGAATGACACTATTTCATTTCTGCATCACAGGATCAGACTTCTGTATCTGATTCACATTCACAACTATTGTAGAGGATTTTGGACAATATCAACTATACCACTGATAAGGTATTAAATTTAGAAAATTTTGCAAAACATATAGATAGATATATGAGGAGACATAGTGATTACGAGGAAGAATTCCAATCATCTATGGAAAGCCTCATGAGAGGTAACCAGAGTGTACTTTTCCCTCAATATCCAAAATATCCATCATATGAGCCTATAACTGCCTAACATAGTGATGAGAGTGATGCTAAGGAGGAAGATGATTAGACTGGTTCTATAGTTTAGTTTATTTTAGTTTTTTTAATGTATTATTTTGAACTATTTGCGGTACAGTTATACTGTACTTTTGTTTTGTTTTGAGTTGTATTTGTTGAGACTGTTAGTTTTGTTTGTGTTTTGTTCAATAGACACTGCCGTGATGCATTTCTATTTTTGTGAGTATTTATGTTTTGTTTTAATGGTATTAATTATTTTAGCTGTGTTGTTTAGTGTTTTTAGTTAATTTGTGTTGAACTTAATTCTGAATCTTGGGAAGGTTTAGAATATTGCTAACTTTAACTTGAAAACTTCATGTTTAAAATTTTTAATTTACTACCAGAGATTTTCATTATGTTGCAGTTTTGTATGCTTGTTAGTGTGTTTGTTTGTTTTTATATTATCCTCCATTGCAAAGAATTCTAATGAATCTCTATATGTTAAGGAAAGTTAAAATTTGATCAACTTAATTCTTACTTATGTTTTTAATATTTTTACTTGTATATTTAGGATGTTAAAATTCATGCTGGCATGTTAATTTTAGTTTTCATTCCTGCCTATTTATATATCATGCCAAAATGTTTTACCTTATTAGAAATTTAAGTTTGGGGGGATGAAAAATCTTCTAAAAACTTGAAATTTATTTATTCTCAAATGTACTTCAAATAAATTTGATTTTGATTTGAAGAAAAATGAGCATGTGTATGAAGTTATATTAGGGAAATAAAATTTTGAATATAGAAATGAGTATGAGAATTTAGTTAAAATATATAGTAATGAAGAAAAAATTAAAGTTAAAAATTTTTAGTGTGGAAATGATAAATACTGTGTAATTATCTTTAGTAGGAGAAATTGTATTTCTAAAAATTGTAGAAGAATTAGAATTTTATTTTCAAAACTTAAATTTCTTTTATTAAAAGTAATTTTCACAAAAACTATTATTATAATTTTAAGNAAAATTTGATTTTGATTTGAAGAAAAATGAGCATGTGTATGAAGTTATATTAGGGAAATAAAATTTTGAATATAGAAACGAGTATGAGAATTTAGTTAAAATATATAGTAATGAAGAAAAAATTGAAGTTAAAAATTTTTAGTGTGGAAATGATAAATATTGTGTAATTATCTTTAGTAGGAGAAATTGTATTTTTAAAAATTGTAGAATAATTAAAATTTTATTTTCAAAACTTAAATTTCTTTTATTAAAAGTAATTTTCACAAAAACTATTATTATAATTTTAAGTAAAGGAAATATATCAACTCTTTGCTTTAGGAAAGGAAAAGTGGAATTCAAAATCATTAAAGGTCTATATAGATATTATAATCCTTGCTCGGAAAAGAAAAGAAAAAGAAAAAGAAAAAAAGAGAGAAGAATATAAAAGAAAATGAAAAAAAAAAGTTGAAAAAGGGAGGAAAAGCTTGATGATTAGTGTCTAATCAAAAATTAGTTCCACTTCTGATCTTTTTAAAGTATAAGACTTGAGAAACTCTTAAGCTTAAGGATATNTGGAAAAGAAAAGAAAAAGAAAAAGAAAAAAGAGAGAAGAATATAAAAGAAAATGAAAAAGAAAGTTGAAAAAGGGAGGAAAAGCTTGATGATTAGTGTCTAATAAAAAATTAGTTCCACTTCTGATCTTTTTAAAGTATAAGACTTGAGAAACTCTTAAGCTTAAGGATATAATATAGTAAGTATAATTATTCATGATAAAAATTTTTAAGTGGACTAGATAGAATGCCTAAACTCTATATTTGGATAATTTACAATATTTCTAAATTAGATAGGAACTCATATTTTCATACTTCCTTACATTAAAACTTTCTAACTCCTAGTTGGTCTCATTCACTTATGTTTTTTCAAAATTTGACTACTATATTTCTACATCAAAATTTTAGAAACTCCAAAAGAAATTCATATACATAATATACTTATTTAGTTTTTAAGGAATTTGAGTGTTACTTGAGGACAAGTAACATTTTAAGTTTGGGGGATTTTGATACACCTAAAGTATATAATATTTATGTACACATTTTATACCTATTTTTGAGATATTGTGCTTTAATGAATGGTATTTGTGTGTTTTTTTTTCAGGTATAATAAAATGGATGAAAAATGGTGAAATAAGTTAAAAAGGATCAAATTTGGAGCAAAAATAAATTGAGGCGCTTAGAGCCGCGCCTAAGCGTCAGGTACCCCGTACTTAAGCGTCGGAAGTTGTTATTTGATGATTCACTGAATTTGTAAAAAAATTTTAAGAGGTGTTTGAAGCATTGGCTTTTGAAAGGAGGCAACTTCTAGAAGATTCATTGAATGGAGACACATTTTGAAGTGACACCGAGGTACCTCTTGGATTTTTATTAAAGAAGACTTTGATCATTAAGGGAAGAGGCCAATCATTATCCATCAACCCAGAGTAACCACCATATGCCGTTGCCGCTGCTGCCACCCATCGCCACTGTTGTCAGACACCTTTTCTTTTTATTTTGAGTTTTATTTTGTATTGTGAGTGAAGGAAGAGATTCAAAGGAACTTCAAGACATTTGGTGGAGAGATGATTTTAAATAAGNCTTTCTAACTCCAAGTTGGTCTCATTCAGTTATGTTTTTTCAAAATTTGACTACTATATTTCTACATCAAAATTTTAGAAACTCTGAAAGAAATTCATATACATAATCTACTTATTTAGTTTTTAAGGAATTTGGGTGTTACTTGAGGACAAGTAACATTTTAAGTTTGGGGGATTTTGATACACCTAAAATATATAGTATTATGTACACATTTTATACCTATTTTTGAGATATTGTGCTTTAATAAATGGTATTTGTGTGTTTCTCTTTCAGGTATAATAAAATGGATGAAAAATGGTGAAATAAGTTAAAAAGGATCAAATTTGGAGAAAAAATAAATTGAGGCGTTTAGAGCCGCTCCTAAGCGTCAGGTACCCCGTACTTAAGTGTCGGAAGTTGTTATTTGATGATTCACTGAATTTGGAAAAAAATTTTTAAGAGGTGTTTGAAGCATTAGCTTTTGAAAGGAGGCAACTTCTAGAAGATTCATTGAATGGAGACACATTTTGAAGTGACACCAAGGTACCTCTTGGATTTTTATTAAAGAAGACTTTGATCATTAAGGGAAGTGGCCAATCATTATCCATCAACCCAGAGTAACCACCATACGCCGCTGCCGCTGCTGCCACCCATCGCCACTGTTGCCGGACACCTTTTCTTTTTATTTTGAGTTTTAGTTTGTATTGTGAGTGAAGGAAGAGATTCAAAGGAACTTCAAGACATTTGGTGGAGAGATGATTTTAAATAAGTGTTCATCTTTGTGACTATATTTGGTTTTAATTTAAAATTCTTGTTT
>JXCR01147256.1:78310-95649 GCA_002079205.1 Phalaenopsis hybrid cultivar
ATTTACTTCTTGATTTGGCCAATTAAGATGTTAATACTTGTTGTGAGAATATGTAAGATCCGAAAGGTATTGTCAACAAACGGTAAGAATCACATTTGATTTCATGGATGAGAATGTAGTTCATAGGATTGAGTGCAAATAAATAGGAAAATAAACTTTGAAGGGTGTAGAATTAGAGGACTTTAGAGTGGACAACTAAAGCCCTCAATTTGATTTAAGTTTTAGCTTTTGATATGAGATGTTAGCCCCAAGGTGTAGGGAGAAGAGGGAACTCTAGAGTGAGAGCTAGCATCTTCCCTACCTAACCCATCTTCAAAACTATTCAAACTATAGATTAGTCAATGTTCTTTATAGCATCTCAAGTAAGGATAAAGAATAATATTACTCATATTTGGCACAACACAATTAGAAAAATTCCACAACAAAATTCCTATACTTGTTACTAACTCTTGATAAGGAAAAATATATTTTATTTATACTGTCTTCATCTTGTAAGTATTTAGTTAAGTTAGTTAGTTGCTTACTTTATTTTAAAATTATGATAAATTACAAAAAAAATCAAACTTTCATTCCTATTTTAGTATCTAGAGTTTAAGTAAGACAATTTTGCTAAGTAGAATTTTGTTATCTAATTTTTTCTATTTTGTAGGTTGTTATATTGTAGTTTTCCCTGTGGGTTCGATATTCGGGGCTTAATCAAAAAGTCATATATTACTTGATAACGATATGTATACTTGTGTAGTATCCCATATTTAAATATTATAATTGTAATCTTTTTTTCTTTGAAGTTGAGAATTTACCTAGCTTTTGCTTGGGATCAAGTTTTTTGACTTTGTTGCAAAGTAAGAATCATTATTAAGGAAATTAAACATATAATCGCATACTTTGCAATTTGACATCTATAAAGAGAATCAGAATCAACTGCTTCATTATCCAAGTCATGAAGAATTTTTCTTTAAAGAATTGACGAAAACCCTTCAATTCATTCACCAAATTTAGAGGTAGTTTTGCTACACATCCATAAATCAAAGCCTAAGATCCTATATGATAACACTAGGAAAATTTTAATTTGCTATCAAGCATGTTGGTTTGCATTTGCTTGCATGTCCTTCATGATGTTTTGCATGTGGCACTTTGCACATGTTATTTCAATTGTGTGATCACTTTAGTTCAATTAAACACCCTATCCTGATCAACCAATCACTCTAGTTCGATCGGCTACTCCGGCTTGATCGACCAATCACTCTGGCTTGATTAGTTGCCCTAGTTCTATTAATTGATCACTTAGGCTCGATTGAACTCTACAACCCCATCGACTGATCACTTGAGCTTGATCGACTGATCACTTTGGCCATAATACTCGGTCAACCGTTCCTGATCAATCCAATGGTTAAAATAGCCAACCCCACTTGCATGTCACTTTCCTTCCTCGTGTTTTCACATTGTTTACATGATGTTGATAATCGGTTGAATTAATGTTTGCATGCAAAAAATGACTTTATTTTGGAGTGATATGCAATATGTTTAATACTGCTGAAGGAAGAAAAAATCAAACTTTTCCTTTGGCATTGCTTGCACATGGTGTCTCCTCAAGCACCTGTACTTCCTGTATTGTCGGCTCAATATTTGCATATCCTTGGTGAGTGGTGGCTAGCAAGGATATCCCACTGGTGTGTAAGTCTCTTAAATGGAGAGCTCATTGTCTCATTTCTTATAGCATCACACATGAATGTCGTAAGTATTTTATGTTGTGTGTTCAATTCATATCACTCTCGAAGGCCACTGAACTCCTTGAGCGCACAAAATGAGCGCACTTGATTATGATACTATGCATTTGTTACAATCTTGTCATTTACATTTTGCATGATGTTTAAATTACCTTTTGACATCCATCATGACTGTGTGTACCATGATTAAGCGGTCATGATGTGTTAAGCCTTGCTGCATGATTGCATGTGCATTGCCTTTGTGTCTTGATAAATAATTTGGACCGATTCAGTGAGTGACTCATTGTAGGTCATGATGCTTTAATGAGAATTAGTTGTCCAGTAAATCTTGGTGAGCAATGTGAGTTATTTCATCAGGGTCAACAAACGTATGACTGTGATAAGGTTCCAAGGGTTCTAAAGTATGTCACCTAACATGTTAAGGATTTACATTTAATGGTTCTATATTAAAATATAATTTTTTATTATATTTTATCTACTAATGATATCCACCCTATTTCAAAATTATGCAATTAGCAAAACTAGGGCATATGTGAGACCAATTCTTATAAAACTCTCTTGGGTGATATACATTATAGGGCAAGTGTCAGCGATCCCCTCAAAATCATACAGTAGCCTTCACCCCTATACCTTGCACACACTTAGACATTGTGACAGGACACCATACAGACTAGGCTACAACTAGGGTGCTTATGTAGTCCTTTTGATGTCATGGTTATTGTTGTTTGGTTTGTGCCCTAGCTAGGCATCATTTTCTTATTAGTTTGCATATTTGTTGGGCATGAGACATGCACACTAGTATATTTAAGGGAAGTTTTATGTGTAAGGCCCATTCCTAAAAATAAATAAAAAGGGATGACAAAGCAGTGTTTTAAAAGCTAACACTTTCTGCAGGTGCTATTAAGCTCCCTCAAGTCTGGGATGGCTTATTATGCATTACATAAATTTAGCTCATACTAACTCTTCTATAGATCGAGTATTTTTTAGACCCTTTCATGTATTTTTTTAGAGTCCTTAGGGTGTCTGTATCTGAAATAAGGTGCAGGCATGGGTTTTGAGGTGCTTGATGCACTGAACCATGTGACGAGGACAAGGAGCACCTTGCTTGTGTCCCCTACCTTAAGTTTAATTTTTCTACTTGTATAGAACTATGAAAAAAAAGGTATATTAGGAATCTGATAGCTTTTCCTACTTTTTGTGATATGTTGCTGATCCAACAACACCCAGCCTTTTATATTTTCATTTGGCTTGATTTACTTTGTGCAGTGTGCTTGTCATTTACTCTTTCTTAATAGTGCCTTGTCTGGGCTCATATGAAAAATGCAATCTCGGCTCTTTATGGACCCGAAAATGTCCTTTTCAAAAATCCTAATAATAAAAAATCAAGGTAAATAATCAATTTAGGACTAAAATATCCCAATTTTGAAATAAATATTTCTTTCTGCTTTACTTTTTATGCATGACCTTTGAGCCAGTTTTAAAATGGGCTGCCTTACAAAGCTCTCCCACATGTCATCCCTAATAAGGCCTTTATATTTAAGTTTAATTACAAATAACTGGAATATTTTGCATGTCTCAAGATAGAGCCCCCATGCTCTTTCAATCAACTAAAACAAGCATAAAAATTCTAATAAGGAGATTATATAGCACAAATAGGGTATTAGAGGCATCCCAGACCCAGAAGGGGAAATAATCCATTGTGGGGTCGTTCTAGCTCTGTATCCTGGCCTCTCTTTCCTTTTTCATTCTTGCGGCTTCTTCGTCATTTAATTAATGAGTATAAGTCCCATTTTTACCTTTTCCACCTCTTAGAGGGAGATAGGAAATTAGATATTTTTTATCCTCTAACCTTAAGACTACCGAGATTTTTTTAGACACTGCAATTCATGGATTGTTGAAAAAGGGTTCTTGGTCAAGCTTAGTTGACTACATTCATGATCAGGTAGACTTAGGATCCCTATAGCTTGATATGAAATATCCATGATATCCCTACTCGACTACCTCTACCTACTTAAGGATTCCTCCCCTTTATTTTGACAACTCCTTTAAACACTGTCATTCCTTTGAAAAATTGTTGTTGTCGTTTCGTAGGCTCTTTATGCCTAGGTGTCTCTAACTTAAGTTGATATAATGATTCACCTTCTACCCTATCGCCCTGTATAGGCATCGAATGTAGCAGGATTATCCCATTTGAGATGATAAGAATACTTTGGTTTCTCAATTAACTAAATATCATAAATAATGTAAGCAATTCCCTTCTTATGAAGAGTATACTTGGGCATCCGCTATTATGTAATTAATTAAAAAGAACTCTAGGAGTAATCTTGAACCGATAACAAGATAAAAAATTTGACTCTCTAGTTACATGGGTGACTTATGCAGGGGTTCTCTTCATTGATTATTTTTCTAAATGTTTGATCCGATATCATTATACATACATTCTTAACTTATTACAGGAGGATTACCTTACACAAGATTTCCTTGTTTCTTTTTAAATTTTGTTTTTCTAACTTTTGTTTTATGTCTTATCTTTCAGATTCCTCTTCTGTTCAGATCATTTCTACGATCCGAGAAGGAGATTTATTTGGAAAAGAAAATCTTATGATGATAAGTCAAGTCAGCGACTCTGAGTCTTTTTAAAAAGGACTTAAAACAAACATCATATTAAGATAAATGAGGTAAATAATATGAAAGGGTGATAAGTTAAGGATTCATATTTGTTGATATGTTACTACTTACTCAACTTCTTAACACTAAAGAGTAGGCACTACAAAAGCCTCCCGTTGCTTTACAGATAATTGGCTTAAGTAATTAAATTTCACTTTCAAATTTCAAGTAATTCATCTAATAGAGCATCTAGATTTTTCCTATAGAGTATCAAAATACCCCACCAAAATTTATAAATAGATTCTACTTTTTATCACATGCCTAAGATTACAAAAAACAAAAAAAAAAACATTAATGTCCTATCTCCACGACAAAACATAAATCAACAAGAATCATTAATGACCATGATCACCACTTTATAACAATGAACATTAGTTGACATTGATGTCCATCATGACCACCATCCATAATTTTTTTTTATGAGCATACAATGTATGCTATCCCAATCACTTGTTCTCCCTTTATAGAAAGAGAATTATATAGCCAAATTTCTTACACATCTGGACTTCTACTACATCCCATTGATGATTAGTTTATGAATGTTGATAGTTGCATAGACTTCCACTACTTCTCATCAATGATTAGTTGATGCATGTAAATAGTTGGCATCCAATGTTCTTTAGGCATGGATGTTTAATCTCAACACTCTAAGCTTCTCAACAACCCTTCTTATTAAAATAATCACTTTGTGAAATATTGATTGTTTTTCAACCTTAGATATTCACCATTAATTATAGATTAACACCTTCGAATTGCCAATATCCAATGCTCATTAACCTCTAAAATTTGATGCTTCCGTCCTTAATCCACTTCTCTCTTAACTTTCCCTCATATTAGATAAACAACAAATTATTTATTGAGAATTTTTTTAATTTTTGATATTTCTCATCTAATATCATATGTTGCCTACTATCTATCAACACCAAACATCAATCATAAATAAATGTTTGATGCACTTATTATTTTTCACTTGAACTCCCAACATATCAAATGACTGACCAAACAATTACCACACTTCTAGTTATCTAAGTCAACAATTATTTAATGCCTACTGATGACCAATACCCAATTTCTGCCAAGAATTAATGAATGCCAGTCAAAGAATTACCATCCACATGTTACCAATTGTCTGGTCTCCAACCAAATCGATGCACCACATCACTTGACGTAAGTTCTACTATCTCAAGACTTCTCCTAGCATCATCCTAAGAGATATCCACAGTAGTTAGTATAACCTAAAGGTATTAACATTTATTACAGTTAAACGGAAGGCACCCTTTATTTCCATAACTCATATTAATAGAGTTACTTCAAGTGAATTGGACCTCAAGGAATTTTCCTTTTCTAAATTTCTCATACAAAAAAATTTTTAGATCTCATGTAAATTTAATCTCAACCTATCAACACTAATAATCAATGTGCAAAGTATTCTNGAAAAATTATTCCATACGGATCGGACACCGCACGCAGCTTGCGTGCGGTGTCCGATTCGGACCGTAAATCACCTGATTTACAGTCCTGATGTATTTCGGTGGGCCCCATCTGAAATTTTTTATTTTTTATTTTTAAAAACGGAAATAATCCCGACCGTAGATCACCGTGATCTACGGCCAGGATCGGACACCGCATGCAGAGATACATGCGGTGTCCGTACGCAATAATTTGGCCGATTTTTTGTAGGATACATTAAGTTTTTTCAGGGCATTTATAATCAAACATACCACATCATTTTTATGTATTTATATGTCTAATAGGTAAAGATTCATATTTACATGCATACGATTCAAATCTTTGGCAACACATATAATTTCTTTTTAAAAGAGATGTACATTCTTTCATGCATAAGTTTATGACATCAAAGTATGGTAAATGTAAATATCAAACTTTCGGTGTTAGATGCATAAATACATAAGAATTGTGTGATATGTGTGTAAACTTTGCTATGTTCTTCAGATAAAATTTTGATAAAGAGTAGTTGATATGGCAAGATGTAATTATAAGTGTTATGATACGATAAATTATGAGTTAGATACAACATTGAACTTTAATAAGTATGATATAGAGTTATCATGGTAGCTATGGCATGGTACTTATGTATTTGTATCTAATTAGGTGTAGCTTTTAATGGATATTAGAGCAGTGATAATTTGTTTGACATTTAATATTTTTATTTTTAGGTATGTCAAATTTAGAATGGCATCTAAACTAGTTTTCCAATAGGGTTAAACTAGTTATAAATTAGCAAAATTTAAACATGAGAGAGTAAATGTATAAGTTTGTGACGATTATTAGGATTGAAACTATTATCATTGGATAAGATATAATAGTGAGTTGTTCTGTTTTTGATAAAAAGCTCAATATTTTAAATGAGTTCATTTTTTGTATTAATCTGTTGCAGCATATTAGGCATGCATTGACAACATATTTTAACTATATTAAACATGTTATCATTTTCTATAATATTAAACACAATGAGGACAGTAGCCTCAATTTATCTAATAATTTACTCTATTATACTCCTAGCTTTATATGTATATCTTACAAATTAGAGCAAATATTGACATGCATAACACAATAACTTAACCAATTCAATTCCAAAATAGATAATAACCCATTTTATTTATTTTAAATTTTGTTTGAACTTTATCTCAAACTCAATCAAACATTAGTTTAGAACAAGCTTGGATTAACATTCAAAGTAGGAAATGTAATGTCTAATTGTTAAAACTTTTTAGGACCTAGTGTCCTGTAATATCTGTGGGTTATGCACAAATCCTACTAGCAATCTAGCATTGAGTATAAGTGGAAGAAATAACGAGAGAGGAGAAGCAGCTCGTGGGAAAAGAGTGCTCAGCCTTCCGTGCTCATAGTTTTACTTTTTTTTTTCTATTTATAAACCTTGGGATATCTTTTTATCATGATAGAAGAAATTATATAAATGAACATAATGTTAAATCATATCCAACAACTTTATATCATTTTATCATTTTTATGTCATGTCCATCAGCTTTGTCATGTATGATAACTTTTTATCGTGTTATGCAGTTTTATGTCAAATCACGCATCTTCACGTCATGTCTCATCATATAGTTGAGCTTGATAGTTCGACAGTTTGATAGTTTGACAAGTTATCAAAGTTAGAAAGTTCCACCGCTTCGACAATTAGGAAGTTCATAAGTTCTTCAGTTAGGTAGTTCAACCACTTTGATAGTTAGACAATTAAACAACCCGGTAATTAGGCAATTGGGAAATTTAACAATTCAACAATTGGGCAGTTCTACAACTTGTTAAATAGGCAGCTGAATAATTCAACAATTCAGCAGTCGTGTAGTTCAACAACTAGGTAACTAGGCAATTGAAAAATTCAACAATTCGACAACTAGGAAATTCAACAATTCGACAACTGAGCAATTCAACAATCTGCTAGTTGGGCAATTCAGCAATTCAACAGCTTAGTAGCTCAGACGGCTTTTTTAATGTATAAATTTAGTTCCCTAATTCTCGTATCTCTTCAACTGACAACTACGAAAAAATAACAGAATAAAAAATATGAAGCTACACATTGCTCATCTTTATAAGACAAGCGTACCCTTCATTTATTTGAAAAATGAATTCATTGGTACGAATTAAAGCCATCTTGATAAAAATAAGTGTTGTCTTTCACAATGTACTGGCTATTCATCTATCGTGGGGTTAGCACCCCTACATAGAATCCTTCTCGGGGCAATTTGGCTATCCTTCTCGGGGCAATTTGGCTACACCTGCAGGATCTCATCCTAGGGGCATTACTACTCACATTCAGATAATTTAGAGTTTCTCAACGGTCTTATAAGGAGAGTTCTCCTATTATTATTAGTAAGAAAAAAAATTAAGTTCTCTTTTTTATGCGAAAGATGTAGTATTTTCTTATAATATAACTCATTTATAAAATAATTAAAATAATTTCGTTAAACTCAAAGGTGAAATCTCGTGGTCTTTAATCCCAACATCAACTGAACTCGTCCGTTATTCAACCAAGTTATATTTTGAAAAGAGTTTTTCCAAAGCATCCCTGGCAACGAGCTGTTAAGCCGAGTATGGTCTAAGAGTTTGAGATTTTGTTTTCCTCTTATGAAAATGGCTTACGAGGGACAAGTTCCTCTATTTAAAAAATGAAAGCACAAATAAAAAAATTATATTGAACAACTTAAGATAGTAGAGTGTTGAATCCAAAGGTGTCTAAAAAGCACGCTCAAGAAATACAACTTTATGCTAGGAAGTGATTAGAGAGATAGAGAGAGAGAGCACAATAGATAACAATGAAAGAGAATGTAGCCCTTTATCTATGATATTTACTTTTTTTTCATATAGGCATATGTCCCAATATTATACAAATACATAGTGATCCACTCATTATTAACTTTTCAAATGGACTTTTTGGTAATTAGATAGTTATTAGCATATCATTAGATGGGGGGACAAATTCAATCCATAATAATTTGCTGACCATCAGGTGAGCCTTGACTTAATCGATTTATAATCCGAAAGAGAGCCCTTAATCGATCGTCTTGAGGGTTGATCCACACCCTACGAAAAATCTCCTTGCACGTTCCTTCGATCGCTAGAGCACGACATCTCCCTTGCAAACATCCAACTCAAGACAGTCATCAACAGATATGCCCGACTAACAGTATCATCCTCCTAACTCGTTCATCTGCGTCGAAACTCGTGCTGACATATTTTTATATGTACATAGAGTTTAAGAATAAAATATCTTATCTCATGAGTGTAGATTCCTCTAGTGTGATCGTTGTTGTCTCTATGTTGATGTTCATGTGCGCCTTTATATTTTAGGCATATGTCCGTGCTTATCACACTTTTCAAGATGTTGAAAAATTTTCGGATGTTAAGTCTTATAATATCCATGGTTTATACCTAACTCCTACTAGCATTGAATAGGAGAGGGAGAAAGAAGTCGGGAGGTGCAACCCATGAGAATAGAGAGTCTTGCCTCCTGCGCTCTCATTTTTCATTTTTTCCCATTTATAAGTCTTGAGGTTTCCTTTTATTATGGTATAAAAATTAAATAAATACACAATGTTAAGACATATTCAAAAGCTTTATGTCATTTTGAGCAACTTAATCTCCCGTCAAACAATTTTATGTCATGTCTCGCGGCTTTATGTTATGTCCCACAACTTTATGTCATGTCCCACAATATAGTTAAACTTGACACTTTGTTAGTTTAAGTCATGTTTGAGATCACTGTTTTTGTTTTTAAAAGTTTTAAAAATAAAAAAAAAACAAAAATAGTGTTTTTTATTCATTTTTTTGTTTTTTTAATTTTATTTTTAGAACACATGAAGCTTGTTTTCAAAAAATAAAAAAACACAACAATTGTGTTTTCCCGGTTTCAAATATATATTTTTCAGAGGTATGTCCTAAAACCTTAAATTAGCTTAATCGTCACTGAAACATAAACAAAAATAAAAAAACAGAAAGTGATTCCAAACAGGACCTTAACAATTGTACAAGTTATACAATTATACAGTTCAACCGCTTCGACAGTTTGATGGTTTGACAGTTCTCCAATTAGACGTTCAACTGGTTTGACGTTAGATTGTTTGTCAGTTTTCTAAGTAGGCAATTCAACCACTTCGGTAGTTAGATGATTAAGTGACTAGCTAACTAGGCTGGACAATTCAACGATTCGACAATCAGACTGTTCAACAACTTTGTACGTAGACAATTAAGCAATTCATCAATTATGTAGTTGGACAATTCAACAATTGGGCAACAATTCGACAACTGAACAATTCAACAATTCGACAACTGAACAATTCAACAATTCGACAATTAGATAATTCAACAATTGCCAGTTTGACAATTGAACAATTCGTCAGTTGAATGATTCAACAATTTGTCAGTTGGGCAAGTCGGAAGATCTTTTTCGACGTATGAACTAATGACATCTTGATTTTATGATTTAGTGCACAAATGATATTCTTAAACTCATATAATCAAATATATAACATCACTAATATTAAAAACCTAAATATAAACAAAAACCTTGCCTTGAAATTTTATATATTATTCATGGAAATCTAGAAAGAAGAAAAGTTGAGTAGATTATTGGTTGAAAATGTACTTATATATTTGCTCGAACATTCTTATGAATTTCAAAAAAAAAAAAAGGAAGAATGCGAACACAAAATTTTTTACTTCATTTTCTGAAAAATAAATAACAAATATATATTTCTAACTTTTATCTTAACAAAGTTTTTCTAAGCCCAAATTTTCTTAATAGTTTTTAATATTGGATGAATAAACAAAGAATGAACATGTTCATAGTGATCCAACAAACAAAATACAAATTTAAATTTTTATTAATTATATATTGACATTTCATAATTATAAAACATATCCATTAGCCAATGCTTTGTTACACCGTCTAATGCAAGCAAAAAGGCGATTTTTTTCACCCTAAAGGAGAAGAATTCGCCATTCGCCACGAAGTTCGTCTGGCTGTCTGAGCAAGCGGCGAGCAGAGAGCGAGGGAAGGGAGAAGGCATGTCTTCTATTGGGCCGGCGAAGTGGATCCTGGAGATGGCCAAGTTCGCGGTTTACGTTAGTGTTCCCGTCGCCCTCACCTACGCATTCGTCACTGATTCCGGGACTCTTCATAAGCTCATGGGATTCGTATTCCTCTTTCTCTTTCTCTGTGCTATTCTTTCCAATTTTTTTGGTTGGCTTCTTTTTTCTTTTGTGATTACGATTGGTAAGTATATAATTAGAGGGGATCGGCATCATCATCATCTCTCTTTTGTGTTGCCGTAGATTAGGGCACAGTTCTACTGTCCTTTTCGTATGAAAATTATGNTAGGGGATCGGCATCATCATCTCTCTTTTGTGTTGCCGTAGATTAGGGCACAGTTCTACTGTCCTTTTCGTATGAAAATTATGGGGGTGTTTGATTTCCTAATGCATGTGCAAAGTTTATCAGATTTTTATCATTGAATAATACTATCTTAAGCTCCAATTTTTTTTTGATGGTGTATTCAGCTTGTTAGATGCACCCTTCAGTTACGCGCACTGGCCTCATGATCCCCAAACCATATTTGTTCGGTTTTCGCGCGGTAGGAAAACCATTTGTTTATAAAAGGGTTATTTTTTTCAGCTGGAATAGCAATGCTTTATGATTTACCTGTGATTCCTCAGTAGTAATGCACCATTGGCCTGCATTGAATACTATGGCGTGTAAGGAAGAAGAAGAAATAAATGCTAGGTGAAGGTGAATGGAATTGGAAAGAATCATTGTCATTTCGCTTTGCTTGGTTTCATTCAAGGCGAAAGCTGAGGAAACTTGTTGGAATAATTTACCTGCAGCAATGCCTTATCTGTAATTTAGATATGAGATGAAAGTTAGGGAAAGATGGTCTGTTTTTTTTTCCTTCTTTCAGTACTTGAAATCTTATTGTTTTTATAAAGAAGGCCTAAACTACCTCTCTTGGTGGCAAAAAGAGGGGCATAAAACTCTAGCGGTTATACCATAAAACGACTCTAAAATATAAGAACAGGTAAAACAACTCAAAGGGAAAAGAAACTTTTGGCCTACATTCATGGAATGAGATGAACTCCAGATCCAGTATTAAATGTTGAACGAGATCAATCTTAGGGAACTTACATGCATATATCAGATTCTCTTTCTGATAATATATAATAGGATTATAGGAGTAGATCTCCCTAAATCATGGAGCAAATGTTTCCTTAGAGAAAACCACTCAAAAGAGAAATACAACTCCAGTATCAACAAATAAACTCAACAAACCTATCGACAATTGCTTTATCTTGTGCAATAGAATAAAATAAAGAGGGAGAGGATAAACACTAAGAGCTCACAAAAACGGACGAGAAGATGCCCATTTGTCTTCTTTTCCATGCCTAAACTTCTTTTTTTTTTACAAGCATGCTAATAAAGAGGGTGGCTTATGAAGTGTGTAAATGCAAGCCGGGACCTAGAAGAATATTCTAAAAATGCAGTTACATTTTTATAGAATCACAATAATCCCTCTGTATATCAATACCTCAATCCTATCCAACAAGCATGGTGGATTTTCAAGTCGAAACAGGAGTTATTATAAGCTTCTACATATCCAAAAACCATGATGTGCATCAATTGCTACAATCATTAACTAATTCTAGTCATCATCCAAGCTTGTGAAGTGGGATCACCATTATTCGCGTGTTGGTAGGATTGTGCTTAATGCAAATATGTTATCTTAATTTCTCATCATCTTGAATATTGTATTTGATAAAGTGGTACTTTACCTTAATATTCTTGGTTCTCCTCATGATACTTTTGATTTCAAGCTAGGCGAAGAGTTCTTATAATATCATAGAAAACCACTTTATTTTCATGGTTCAAAATTAGGCCTTCAACTTAATCTTTTAACCAAATAATTTTATAAATTCTTTAGTTGGTGTATACTCGTTACTCAGTGGAAAAGATGTGAGGAATTGACAATCCAAAATGTTTATGCATTCTAATCGGGCACATGTTAGATGAGGATACACCTTTAACAAATCCCAATCTATTTCAGCTGCGTAAACCTTGTTAGATGCTAAATATTGGCAGGAATGGAAGTGACTTGCAAAGGACACACAAGGGATATGTCTTGAGCATTTTTTCCCGTTCAATATTTTTGGGCCTAAATCTGCAATATGATGCCTAAATCTGCAATATGATGGTTTGATTTTGGAGAAATTGTAACCTTATTTCAACTCCTATTTGTTTTTGATGAGTTCAAGATCTTTCTCACCTTTGCATATCAACGCTGGTCCTAATTCGCATGCCACCTTTTTTGTTTCCAGTTTTCCTCCACGTTGCCCAGCCCTCACTCATTTTTCTTTTTTACACGCGTCCTTTTTATTGAGTTTTCACCATCAAGCTTGTTGTAGTGTTACTCCATGGCCATATCTCATGTCCCCGATGCTTTTCATCTTTATTGTGATGCTTCTTAACTTTTCTTCCTTAACACTAATTTTAGATATATTGTTATTTCTTTTAGTTATTTTGGTCTTTATCTTATCAATGTAAAGATTCCTTTTTCTTTAATGTACTTTAGGCTTTCATATTTTTGGGTTTCCTAAAATAAATTTGATGTTATTTTTCAATGTGTAATTGTATATTAAAAATTATGAGAGAAATCTTTGTGTCCACCGAATGTTATGCCCTACTTTTACAATCATGATGCATTTTGTCAAGGCGTGTTGCTTCTCATGTCAATTCTCATATGAAAAATAAATTATGTTGAAAAGATGCTTTCAATTGGTGGCACAATCCGATACATTGAAGTTATACGTGTTTTGATATTTGTTTATATTAAGGTTACTAATAATCAGAATTAAGAGAAATATATCAAATTGATCCTTTTTTTCATCAAATTATAGCTTGCAGTGCTTTTGAGATGTCTTGACATTCAGTACATTTCTTTTTACTAAACCGTAACCTATAGATATACTATTAATTGTGTCAATATTAAACTTATATATAGGATTTTTCACTATAGCATACATAAAGCTTTCTGCCTGACACCTTCTCAACATATCTTCATTGTATGAGGAATAAAATTCCTACCGTTATATTTATTTCATGCTCCATCCCAAATACCTTCTACGAGCTCCACTATCATTAGTTTCACTTGCTTTGCTTAATTTAAATTTTAGATTCTGGATTGATTTATCTCTAGCCATAACCAATGCCATCAACATATAAAAGAAAATACTGAAAACAACATTTATGTGTTGCTTCTTGTACAAAACTATTAAATGAGCATTTTCTAAATCAATGTTTAATCATAAACTATTATTTTTTTTATGGCACCTTCTTGGAAACCATTTCAAGCGAGAAAAATATTTTTTCAATAGAGACACAATCTTTCTTCCATAAGACTTAAAATTTAGGTTGTGTTTGAATGTGAAATTCTAATAGGAATCACACAACGAACAATTCTGAAGTTTGTCGGAGCTTAGAATCAATTAGAAACTAAATCATACCACAGAATAACGAGAGCACACAATTCAATTAAAAAACTGGAACAAAAATTGAAACAGAAGCACATTCAAAACAACTAGAAAAACACAAAAAAATTTAAGTGGAAAAACTCGAGAACGGGAAAAAAATCACCGAGCCACACCACCAGAAATTTTCATTATGAAATTCAGAAGGTGTTATAAAGAATTAACTCAAGTTTTCTCGTCACACACAAAGAAAACTAGTAGGTCTCCTCAATCTTTTCTCTTTGATACGACGCAAAAAATCGCCCGAATCCCTGAAATCCACCTCTTCGACACTCCTCTTCTTCATTGGGATGCTCATTGACGAATACCAAAGGAAGGTACACCAAGCCATACCTTATGCTGCTCAAAATAGGGATTAAAAATTAATTCTTGACATCAACCGCCCCTAGTTTATAGGCGCCCGAACTTGGCGTCTATGTGTCAAGCCCTCGGGAAATAGACACCTATATGAGTGCATATGCGCCCAAAGCCGACGCATAGGTGCCGACTTCTCTGTTCGAGCAACACCCAAGTGGGCCCACAACCCGACATATAAGCATCGGGTGCTCTGTCCTGCTGCTCACCAAATCACTCCACTCATAAAACTCCCTCATCCAAATCACCATAGAGAGTTTTTTTTTTTTTTTTCTTACATCGAGTTGCTTTAATTCTAACTTTTGCGCATTAACTATGTCCAATAAAGCATGAATATGCTATATTGAATAATGCTGAAAAAGTTTCTTTGAAATTCACATTTTCCTTTTGGCTGTAATGCTTTACAACCAAGTGTTCGTTTCGTTTTTTTGTTTAATTTCCACCTAAGTTTTCTATTTTTGGTTTGAAAACTCATTTGCAATCATCATTTCTTTTAGCATTATGGAATTGAACGATATCTTAAATTTCATTATCTTACTAAATTAATGTTCACTCTACCATATTTGTATTCTTTTGCTTTGATTTTTTGTTTATGGCAGCTTTATCATTAGTGGGTATCTCTTTATCTCCAATAGATTATAACACTTATCGCAATATGAACTATATAAAAACAAAAGACATTCTCATTATCTTATCTTTGAGATGATCTGCTCTGCCCTTAAATTTACAAGAACCATATACTTTGCAGCATTGGTTCCTCATAAGATGCAAAATATGTTTGATTGTTCTGGCGAGTTATTGTTAAATTGTTCTTTACATGTACATATGCGTTGAAAATGAAGCCATCAGCAATGTCAAATGTTTTTGCTGCTGTTTACGCAGAAACCTTATGTTGTTTATCCTCCTGAGGGTCCTCCTCCTCCATCCCCAGAAGAGCTTCGTGAAATGGCGAGGCAGATGGCTCGCAACAACAAAAGCAGCTGAGCTGCTCCACTGTAAGCTAAAATTGAATTTGTCATTTTTTTTTTAAAATATTACTTCCCTTCAAAGTTTTTAAAAAAAGTACAAGAAGTTAGAACTATGACAGGTTCCAAAAAAGCAAATAGTACTGTAGTTTTTTAACATTTTATTTTTTACTTGGAATAATTTTATTCTCATTTTTATAGATGGCTGTAATGTGCTTTGTATCTGCTTTGATTCTCCGACAATTGGTGGGAAATAAGGAGGTGTGAGAAGGAAACAAAAGAGTTTCATCTTGCTGTCATAATTTTAATATAATCATGCATGAAAATTAAGGCTGTAAATGAGCTGAGATTGAATGAGCTCAGGCTTGGCTCTTGTTCGATTTAATTCAAAATTGGCTCATTTTCAAATTGCTCGTGAATAGTATATTCTTGTTTGGCTCATTTCACACATTTATGTTTTTGTTTCTCTCGAGTTTGGCTTGTAATTGGCTTGTTTGAATTCATTGAAAAAATAGATGTACGGTATAACAATATTGAATTTAAACCTGCACCAATTCTATTCAATAGAAGGCACAAAATTTCATGAACACACGAGCTGTTATGATTTAAACTTAGATATGAATTTATATATATATAATCTTTATTTCGAGTTAAAATGAACCAAACATTATTAAAGGAAGAGCTATTCGCATTTGACTCGTGTATAGTTCTAAGTTCAAAAAATTTATTTGTGTTTGACTCGTTTATCTAACCAATGATTCAAACACAATTTGTTTGCAAACAACATGCTTTTTTAACAATCATATTGAAAATGTATATTTCACATATAAAAAGATTGTCATGATAATATTTTTTATGTGATGTTAAAGATTGAGGGTTAGATGTGTAAATAACATAAAAGTTGTCTGGTATGTATGCAAAATGTCATCTATATTTGTTTATGGTATCTCAAATTGTATAGAGAGATAAGGACCAAAATGTTAAATTGATCCAACACTTNCGTGGATAAAGAATTTTCAACAAGAATTGGGTCATCAACAAGATAAGTTTGTCTTATACTGTGATGGTCAGAGTGCAATTCATCTCAGTAAGAATTCTACATTCCACTCATGTTCGAAGCATATTGACGTGAGATATCATTGGATTTGTGATATGTTACAACTCGAGAAGATTTGTACTGATGAAAATGGATCTGATATGATGACAAAAATATTACCGAAAGAGAATTGAAGCTAATAGTATGCTGAGGAATTACAGGTATGGGAAGCATTTTTTTCACATTATCAGGCGGGGGGAATTCTTGTGGGTCCCTCCCGAGTAATGTCTTTTGCCTTCTCATTGAAAAAAGAAAGTTGGTTTTCCACTATTCTTAATAATAAAAAACATAAAGGCATGATTCATTTTTAAACTAAGAGGCGTGAAAAATAGAAAAGAGTATGTGATCCATTCACAAAGACTTCTAAGCATTGTAGAAATTGGGCGATCCTTTCATTCTCACTCCTTGATGGAAAAGTCTCAGAAACACAACACCGTGGGCAGTGAATTGAAGGATCAGAGGGCAGTAGGC